>LPNX010320421.1:716333-830572 GCA_001517045.1 Pseudotsuga menziesii
GGTGGTCGATCGAGAGACCTAGTCAACCCATCAACTAGGATCCTTCAGCACTTCTCCACCCTAAAACTCTTCTTCATCCTGAAGAGAATAGGGAGAAAAAAATTCAACATTACATAAGGAAATGGTACTATGATGTAGATGGTGTTGTAGGCAGAACACTAGCGGTGCAAACTTAGATAATGGTGGGGTCACAGGTGACCATTTGTTGCTGCAATTCTTCCTTGTTGAATAATACATTGTGGATGTTTGTACTAGTTTTAGTTATTTATGATAATCAGGTAAGCATCTCGACCATGGGTAATTTGTTAGTCGATACAAGTCAGGTATGATGCCTTTTTGTAGGACTGTTGTTATGCATAAGAGATTATATGTGTGCTTAGATAAACTATTATCCTCCCCTTGGGATGACTTGGCCTCATGTAGGCACTAGATTTCATGTTGTTGTATCTCATTAAGGTGACGTCAATCCATGTTGATTTGATCATCTAATGTTTTGGCACTTTCAAGGTCAGCAGTATCCTTTCTCTGGTTAAGCTCGAAAATACGGGTTTGAGTCTTTTATATATTGACGCAAACCTCTACATAATATGAGTACCAATTGTTAAGAACAAAAGTCGGCTTTGTATCCAATGACTTCATATTCTTGCAACTTGTTGTATCTTTCTTAAAATAATTGGTATTGTTCAACCATTAGAAGGGCGATTTCATAGTCCTACTACTATTGTTCACAACCAACGAGCATCCAGTAGTGGGTAAGTAGAGTACTAACAAGGATATGCAAGCGGTCAATGTGTCGATCTGGATGTGTTCCTACCAAGGGTCCTATCAATTGTTTGGAATTGGTTTTTCAATTTCTCTAGACATCCTCCTCGACATTCTTCATAATATTTAGTTTCTTGGCCGAGTCGGTCCATCGTCAGTTGCGCTCTTTATTTACTACTTTGAAAAATTTTAGTAGTTACTCATATAATGCATTTTATGGTGCAAATACTACAATGGGCCCTCCATCCATAGTTGTCTATTGAATATGTACCATGAGTCCATAGGGTGGTTTTCGCTTATCGTTCTTTTTATTATTCTTCTCCTTGGTGGATTTCTTTTCTTTTTATGGAGGCTCAGCTCCACTAATAGGGGGTAATTCCTAGAGAGGTGTCTATGAGGTAGTTGGAGTTGAAGAAATGGTTGGTATAAGGGTTGATGGAATGGTCATTGAAATGTTCGACCGAATGGTCACCAAAATTGTTGATGGAAAGCTCGATTGAATAGCATCGGAATGTTCAACGGAATGCTTGATGGACGAGTCGACAGAATAGTCAACGGAATGGTTGATGGAAGGGTTAAAGTTTTGGTTGATGGAGTTGTTGATGATGGAATGGTCAATATAGGTGTCAATGGTGTACCAGTAGGCATTGGAATTGGTAGGATGGATGGTAGAGGTGTCAGTGGGATAATCGATGGAGGCACCAATAAGGTGGAATTTTTCGTCACAAATGTACTTGGAAATTGCAAAGGTGGCATGGTTGGTAATTTTATGGGCGATGGATTTGCTGGAAGAGAATAAGAGGATGTTGGGATTATTTGATGCAATTGAGGGATGGATAGATATAAATTCTAGATGGACATTAACGGAAGGTTGGTAAGCATATAGATGAATTTTGGGATAAAAGTGGGGATCGATGAAGACCAAAAAGGAGATTGGTGAGCCAGTGATAACGACAAGGGAAGGCCTTCTATAAGAGGGAATTGTGGGATTTGTGAGGAAGTTGGTCGAATGGTTGTTTTTGGATTCATTGGAATGAAAGTGGTTGGAAGATGAGTTGTTTTAGTCTTTATTGATGTCTAAGTGCTCTATTGCTATGATAAGGACTTCTTAATTTGTTGTTTAATACAATAACTTTGTTCCACAATTCCTCTACTATGATAGCATTTTTTTTTGGTGTTGATGATGTCTTCTTCGGCTGACGAAGTCAAAAGCAACTTTTGCTTCCTTACTTGCTAAAGGATTGACTTTCCTTTGGGATTTTGTTGGTATGCTAGTACTTGCTAGGTGACCTAGTCAAACTTTTGTTTCATTCATGGTTCATCAAAATTTGGTTCTCCATCATCCTATATCAAATTATCTAGGTCTTCCTCGATCAATTAGTTGGACAACTCATCTAATTATTGAGGCTGACTGGTCCTTGGAACAATGGATAGATATTCTGGAGTCATTTGTTCTATCGAAAACATAATTATGTACAAATAAGCTTCATACCAATCCTTGACTTCTTCATCTATTACTGGAGTAAGTAGGTCAAACTTAATACACTTCACTACATTGGGTATTGGAATGATTTTGTTGGTTTTTCGAGCAAGCTCAGCAAATATTGTATCGAACAATGGGTAATAGTCTAAGTCTTAAGATTATTTGGTTTTTCCTTGAAGATCCCATACTCTAGTATGGTTTATCCCCAAGTGGATATGGGTGGGGGGTGGTAAGATGTGTCTAAGATGTTCAAGACTCTCCAACAATCGTAGACATTCTTAACAATCTGGAACCAATTCTCAAACAATATCCTGGATCTATCCAGCCTAGTCAGAGCACCCTTTAGAGAAAAAATCATATAACTCCACATGGAGGGTGGCTTTGTATTGGTAAATGCTACCTCACCAACTGGGGGGATATTCATCAATGCAATCCAAATAAGAAAGGATGCAAATCGGAATGCATGTTCAGATTCTTGACATTTTCATAGTTGCTCTTGATAATATTAGCAACATGGTTGGCCCAATTGAATACTTTTCCTTCAATTGCAACTTTCTTTATGGCCTCGAGCATTTTCAACTTGACGTCGAATGGTTGATCGGAGCTAGTGAGACAGAGAGATACTATAATAGAATTCCATTTGATGGTTGGATGTATAACTTAGTTGATAATGAGACCTTTAAAAAAAATTCCCTTTTATAGAACCTGTAATTCTTTAACTAGCTCTAGGGGTTTGGTCGCTATACGTATTCATTCTCCTTTGGAGGGTAGGATAGTGATGTAACTAATTGGGGAATCATTTATTTCAATGGCCTCATCTAACCATATTTTTTTGCAATGGTATCTACTTACAATGAATTTGGAAGCTAGCTCCTTCAAGTTCTTGAGGTTGGTGATTTGTAGCACACTAAGGTAGTAGTGAATTTTGGCGATAGCCATCAGATTGGCATCGTGTCCCCACTTTCCATCTATAATTTCCCATTTCTTGAAATCCACCCATTGTTTCCTCCACTTGTGTTTGTCGGATTTTTCTTTCTTAATTGTGTTTAGACGTGCTTGTAATAGTGTCATGTGTTAAGTTTGTAATGGTTATATCAGATCTTATAACATTTAGCATCATTACAGCATAACCATAAGCAAAAGATCATTGAAAGATAGACAAGCATAGCCACACAAAAGAACACAAATATTTATCCTGGGAAACCCTCATGGGGAAGAAAACTTAGCAAAAATTCCTTTGTATAAGATGTATAAAAAGTACAAGACAAGACCCCAGACAGATGCACCTCCCTCCAGCAGATATATATCTCTCTCTCCTATGTGTTGTACACAAGTGAGTGTGTGTTCAAATGAGGAACACGTCTCCTCTATTTATACTATTTTCGTCACTTGACTTTTAACCTAACAAGTCGGCCCCACTTAACTAAGTGGGTGGACTTCACTTAGGAAGACTCAATACAATATTATATTATATTCATTAGGGTACTATTTACACGACTTACAATGGAGGCTTTACCTCATGACTCTATGGTGACCAATTACAATAGCAACACCCCGTCGGAGGAATAATAACATCTCCCTTGGGTTACATTAGTAGAATACATTTAGAATATCCTTTGAAGTTACAATATTCAACATCATAGATGTCTCTTCTTGTCAAGGATTTGACTCTTAGATTAGTTTTATATTAAGTAGGGAGCCAGTCTTATTGTGTTCCATTTCAATGAGCAGTTCATCTGTATTTATAAGTTATTATTTTGAAATGTCTAGAATAGAGATCAATTATGCTCATTCTAGCTTTTGACAAAAAAATATCCAACAAGACTCGAGCGATGGAAAATGTATAGTCATAAGAGTCAGGAGACAATTAATGTGGGTAGGCGAGTGCAGGAATTACTCTTCTTGTGTCTGAAATCCAATTCGCATGCTTGGAGAAACTTGCAGAGGAAGTTTTTCTAGTGTTCATGTCGTTGTACAATCGGTCGATTCAGTAGGCAAACAGACAAACTTGGTATTATTTTGGTGAACATCAGCTTTGTGGTCAATTGAAATGGTCGAAAAACATGTGTTTGGCCTTCTTTCCACCAAATTAGAGATTGGTCGATTACTTATGTGACGACGTGTGTTCATGGTTGGTGTGATCAATTCCCATGTCTCGTCGTCTGTCATCGTGTTCTGCTTCATGGTTCTTCCAAATATACATGTCTTAGTTTCTTTATATACTTATTAATCAAATAAGTTAGTTAAGTAACTACTTATTAACTTTATTAGTTAAACCCTTATTTCACATAATCAGACATGGAGTTGCAATGGTCGACCAGTGATGATACGACCACTGAGTTGGGCGGTATTGAAGACTTTAGTGAACATAAACTGCAGTGGTTTCCATATAGTTGTTCCATTGTAATTCAATTCTTCGATGACATGTGGCTCTAGCCATGTAGTTTCTAATATCCTTGGTTTTCCTTTTACCTTACTATCGTATAGTAGGATTATATCTCTTGACTGAGATGTTCTTAGTTTTAATGTTTCTATCATGCCATGATTTTTGTTATTGTTTTTTAACTTTCTAATGGTGTATAGAAATCAACCTCTATTGTTCCATATTTTGTAAATAAAATAACATGTCATGAGTGCTGGTATGACATCTAAATGTATTACTCATATGAGTTTGTTTTCTAAAATGCAGGGGCAATGTCGCTTCTTGACTATAGATAAGTTTAAATAAAGTTTGACATGTCAATCTTTTGTAAGGTGTCCTATACGCCCATAGGATGGCTGTAATTTTATCATCCCAATAGTCTTTATCAATATTACATACTTTTGTTAATCCCTTGGAAAGTGTTTTGTTGAAAGAATTTATAGAACTATTCCATTGTGGATGGTATGCTAATCTCTTGTGGTGATCTATCAAGAATTATTTGAGAAGGATTGTTATGGTTTTGTTGATGAAATGTGTTCCTCCATTTTTTATTAAGGTGACGGGGCATACAAACCTTGTAATTATGTTTTCATAAATGAACTTTTCTCTGACCTCACTAGTAACATATTTAACTACAATGATGATGTACCTTATGCATGTTCTTCGACCAGGTGTCAGGAATGGTCTGACGAAGTCTATTGCATAAATTTTAAATGTGAGACTTGGATTAACTGAAATTAATGGCATTTCATTTTGTCTTAACAATTATCCCATTAGGATATCATTTGTCACAATTACTAATGAAATTTTTTACAGTCTTTAGCAAGTGTTAGCCACCATAGTCTGACTTGAAGAATATTTTTAGCAATCGTGTCAACCTGGAAGTGTCCTCCAGCAGGTCTGAAATGTGCTTTGTCAATAATAGACTCCCTTTCATGGTCTAAAATGTGCATCAAAACCGGATGTCATCTTGTCCTAGATTATATAAAAATCCTTTAATTAGTGTGTATGGGGTAGCTTTCATGGCTAATATTTTCTTATTTTTCTTATATTTTTCATTTGTTTCTTGTCCATATTTTTGGAATTGAACTATTTCAACTAATTATTTAGGTATCGCTTTGACTCTGAAGAGATGTGTGTTGGAAAATTCTTCATCGATTCTTATGGGTTCCTCTCTTGTTTCTATCCTAGATAGGTTATCTGGTCCAACATTAGTGTTTCCAAGATGGACTATGACTTCAAATTAAAACTCTTGGAATAATAAAAGTCATTGACATAATATTATATGGTACAAAGGTTTGTTGACTAAGTATTTTAAGTCTTGTTTATCTGTAAAGAAAATAATAATAATGAAATTCCTTCTCATTTCATAGTCAAATAGTTTCATTCAGATTTATTCAACTTCTGACTAGCATAGGAGTTTGGATAGTCAACCCCATCTTCCACCGGTTGTGTCAGTAGTGACATCGACTATTAAAGAAATGTAACTGCGGAATATATTATATTTTGTATTATTACTGTTATTGCCCCTTCCGGAGATGTTGTTCCTCCGATTAGGGATGTCATTAATGTATTTAGTCATGTAAATTCTTCAGGTAAAACCTCCATTGTAATTCTAGTCAGTAGTACCCACAAAACTATTATTAAAATGTATTTGAGTCTCTTAAGGCAAGTCGGCCCTAATTGGGAGGAGATTTTGGCCCTATTGGGTTATTAGGACTCTCCACTGATTAGTATAAATAGGGGAGGCACCTTCCTCATTTGAACACACACAAAACTCAAGCAGTTGCGCTAGAGAGACAAGAAACAGTCCATCTGGAGGAGAGGAAGTAGTTTAGTCTTATTCTTTCGATCTTAAAATGTACTTGGTTGAAGTCTATATAGAGGAGATTTTCATGGGTTTTCTTCCCCATGAGGGTTTCCCAGATAAATCTTTGTGTTCTTTTGTGCTTGCTATTCTTTCAGTGATCCTTTGTTCTGAAATAACATATTTGAGAAGAAAAGTTAACATGGTATCAAATCTAACCTAGAAGAAGACATTGTGCAGCAGCTCCTCCTGCAATCCAACAAGCTAGGGTTCACTATTATGGATACCCCCCTCCATATATCATCCAGAAAATAAGGTCCATTCAACTCACCCTAGGAGGGCGCATATTTCTGTTGAAACAGTTTTTCATTATGAGGATTTTCACTTTTCGACCTACCATTGTCGTCGAGAGAAACTAGGGCATCAAATTTTTCAAGGTTCCATCCTTAGATTCTAGAAAAGCAAGATACAATCTAGCTCACCTTGTGGAGGTGCATATTTTCCTCCTCTTAGATCTACAAGTGATATTGGCTGGAAAATTAGGGTTTTCTAGTCAAACCCTAGGTCATCATGAAGTTGGTTCCACAAAAATACCTCAAACTGGTAAGTACTATCTTCTATTATTCCATTTGAGGTTCCCATTCATTAAATATGACAAACAATACCAATCTAGATGAAAATATTGAGGGAGTAGAGAATTTTAGAGCATGGAAGTATATAGTTATGTTCATTCTTGAAGAGCGTGACCTAGAAGGATACATTAGAGGAAATTTCAATTTAAAATGGGCCTTCCAAAAATAATACAAATTCCATGTCATCATGTATTAGCCAATCAAAATGATTTAAAATTAAAAAAGGGAGCACCTCTTAAACAATTTTTTAATATAAATTTGGGGATAGGTATCATAAAAAAAACTACTTTTTTTGTTCGTATTTTCAACATATTTCCTCGTGTTTTTACTCAAATTTTGATTGGGAGAGCTCGTTGGATGCAGAATTAAATTCCGCATCCAACAAGTACCCACTCAGCATACTTTTGACAGACCCTGCTACCCCCAAAATAAGAAATACCTGAAAAACATGATGATGATGTCATCATCATGTTCTTTCAGGTATTTCTTGTTTTGGGGGTAGCAGGGCCCATCAAAAGTATGCCAACTGGGTACTCGTTGGATGCCGAATTTAATTATGCATCCAACAAGCTCTCTCGATCAAAATTTGAGTAACAACACAGGGAGATATGTCGAAAATATGAACAAAGAAGTAGTTTTTTCTTTTCTTCCTCCAAAATTAATAAATATTATTTTATTATTTTAACTATTATTTTATTAATTTTCCTTAGGAGGCCCATTTTGAGTTGAAATTTCCTCTAATGCATCAAAGAATAAGTCAAGGAACCAGAGGGAGAGGAGGCAAAATCCAAGCAAAAGAAGGATATGATCAAATACAAGACGATCATAGCTGACTCTATCAAGGATCATTTGATCCCCCAAGTGTCTTCAATGAATTCTCCAAAGGAAATGTTTGATGCACTAACCAATTTGTTTGAAGGGAAGAACATCAATGGGGGAATAACCATGACAAATCACCTTAAGGATGTGAAGATGCAAAATGTCATGTCCCCTCAAAGTGGCCATTAAAGTGTTGACCATATTGGACTCCTAGGAGGGGCTCAATTTGACATTAATCATGCTCTCTAGGGAAATTTTGTAATAATTAATTAAGGTATGTATCTAAGTTTTATTTTTCATATTAATTATTATTGCTAATTAATGAGGTGTAAATAAGCTGCCTAGTCAAGTGGGGCGCATTGGGCAAGTCTACTAGCCAAGGAAGGAAAGAGGAAACACTATGACAAAAGTTGTCATAGGAAACAAAGAGGAAAGTACCAAAAAGTAGGAAAAAATCATTCAAGGATAAAGCAAGAAAGTTTTTCAAAGGAGGGCGCAGTTTCCTCTTATGGAGCTCAGAAAAGCAGTCAGAGAAAAGCAGGAAATTTTTCAAAGGAAAGAACAGTTTCCTTATGAGTCTGGAAAAGCAAAAAAGGTGTCATAACTCAAAAGAAGCAACTTTTGACTTAGAGAGGGCGCAGTTTATAATTATGAAGGAGGATTTGAACTTGGAAATAATTTCACATGGTCCTACTTGCTAAATTCCCCAAAGGAGGCGCCTATGTGGCTAGGGTTAGGGTTTGTTGAGGGTTGACTTGCTCTCACAGGTCACCTTGGATCCTCACTTGCTAAGAAGGTCACTCAACACTCTATTAAAGGTGAATTCGACCCCATTGACTCAGTTTGGATGATTTGACATTATGTTTATGCTATGTGAGCATACTCTCTGAGTGTTGTGCCTCAGACCATTGGGTGATGATCCCCAAATCCCTCCTCCCTTCTCTTCCATCTCCCTTTCTATCTATTACAGGTTTATAGAGTGATAATGTCAGCCATTGAAGCTTATTCCTGAATTTATTACAGCCTCCATAAATTTCAGGTCGAGCTCCAGTGAATCCCATGCTTCATCTATGCTCACAGCCCCTTGCTGGTCAAGATTCGGGCCTCCTGCCCCTTAATTTTGGAAGCCTCTTGTAATGGTCAGTAAATAATATTACTTCTATTCTGTAGTGTCAGTATCTTCTAAACATTACATTTATCAAGTCGATATATCTCAGACCCTGAAGAATATCATCTCAGTTTCATTGAAATATCCTATTTTATCAGTGTATGGGGGAATTGAGTGAATGTGAGTGTTGTAATGAATATTTCATGATGGGGAAGGGATTGAAATAAATTTTCATGTTCAGAGAACCCATATTTATCTCTTTTATAAATCTCAGGTTTCACAGAATTGAATTTAAGATGATTTAATAGTCTTTTTAAGACCCTAGCTAGAGTATTAGTTTTTAATAACTAGTTTTACTGAAATTGATGCAAAATAGGTTCTGTTAACCCAAATTGAGCTCTGTCAGTTCCTGTAGATCAGTAATAGACCCACCTTCCCATATAAATCTCTATAACAATTTTTGGTTTGGTTTGTACCACCCTTTTTCATCCTACCCTGCGCAGGCTCTCTCTTGACCAAAATAGCCAGAAATTCCCAAATTCACCCAAAACACCTATAACCTTCCAGAACTTCAATAAACTATATAAATACCTTTTATATAACAAACTAAGGCTGTAACAAACCTCTGTAATTTTTCTGAAGCCTCTGGTTGAAGCAAGCAGAACTACTCTCCTTAGTTGCACGATTTGGCTGCCCAGAAGCGTGGTAGTAGGTTTCCGCGGTGTATATTCTGAAACCTAAATGGCACTAGATATAAATGTGTTAGGGGAGATTAAATTCAATTTCTGACATCCCTTTTCTTGCTGCTTATTGATCACTCTTGTCCTCTGCAAAATCTTCCCGAATAAACCATTGTTTTGCCAATCTAAGAAGGCTCTGTGTGGACCCCTTAAACTTCAGAAATATTTAAGAAAAAAATTACAAAATTAGAGTGTTCAGGTCTGTACACCAGACTTGGGACATTACACAAAACGCAGAAACAATGTAGTCGTACTTCTCTAAAGTATCTCAAATCAAAGAACAAAGAGAATCCATTGGTGACATGGTAGAAGAATGGTCTTCCAAGAGACTGGGATTCCTGTATCAGAGGAATATGTGATAGAAGAAATCTAACCAAATTCAGAAAGATATGGGAGGAATGTGTACAAGAAGAAGGAAGGTTAGAAAATAGAGAAGAAAAGTGAAATGAAGATGAAGATCAATCTCTAGCTGCACATACAAAGAATGGAAGAAATCAAAGAAAGGATCGAGAATCTCCTACAAGTAGATCACAAGAATTCAAAAGAGGTAAGAAGTTTAAAAAGGATTACTCATCTTATGAATGTTACACATTTCATAAGTTAGGACATATCTCCAAACATTGTCCACTTAACAAAAACAAGTTCAAGAAGAAGAACAGAAAGTTCCATGCCCATGCAACTGAAGAGAATGAATCAAATGAAGAGAGGACCAGAGAGAATGAAGACTTTAATGAAGAATATGTCTTGATTTTATCCCTCAGAGGATCAATCTCTCATGGAAGTGATACTTGGCTCATAGATAGTGGTGCTTCCAAACATATGACAAGTCAGAGAGATTCTCTCTCATGCCTCACTCAGAAATACTATCCACACTAAGTACAGCTTAGAGATAACTATCAATATCCTATCAAAGGAATGGGAGAATTTTGCTACAAGATGAAATCCGGTAAGTCCATAAAAATGAAAGAAGTCTTATATGTTCGAGGTATAAAGAAGAATCTTCTTTATATATCAGCTCTAGACAAGAAAGGCTTCAAAGTTTCCATTGTATATGGTGAAGTTCTTATGTGGTCAAAAGGATGAACTATAGATGATGCAATTGTAATAGGTATTGAAGAGGGAGGACTCTACAAACTAAAAGGGCATACAGGTTCAGCTTTCACAACTAGTACCATTAGTCCATGTGAACTATGGCATAGAAGACTTGCTCATGTAAACTACAAAGCATTACCAATTATGAGCAAGGTAGTAATAGGTCTACCAAAAATATAGATCGACCATGAAGGGGTATTCAAAGGATGTTCGCAAGGGAATAATACCAAGAATCCATTTCCAAGTAGTAATAATAAAACAAAAGGGATATTAGAGATTGACCACTCATATGTGTGTGGACCAATGTCAACTACTTCCTTAAGTAGGTATGTCTATTATGTCTCTTTTATCGATGACTACTCATGTAATACTTGGATATATTTCTTGAAAAAGAAATATGAAGTATTTGAAAATTTCAAAGAGTTCAAAGCTCTTGTGGAGAATCTCTCTAAAAAGAAGATTGAGATGTTAAGATCATATAATGGAGGAGAATTCACTTCAAATGAATTCAATGAATTATGCAAAGAAGTTGGGATTAAGAGGGAGCTTACTACACCCTATAATCCTCAAAAAAATGGAGTAGCAGAAAGGAAGAATAGATATATCATGGAATCAGTCATATCCATGATTCATGATCAAGATCTACCTATGTATTTATGGGTTGAAGCAGCAAATACCACAGTCTATGTTCAGAACAAATTGTCCCATGTTGCGCTTGGAAACAAAACTCTAGAATAAATGTTTACAGGTGAGAAGCCTGAAGTTAGTCACCTGAAGATATTTGGTTTTCATGTTTACCTACATGTTCCCAAAGAGGAAAGATCAAATTTGGACCCCTCAGGAAAGAAGGGAATATTTTTCGGATATAGTGATCAATCAAAAGCATCCATGATCTATATTCCAAGTATTTGTAAAATTGAGGTCAGTAGAGATAACACATTTAATGAATATGCAACTTTCAGCAAATCTAGAAAGACCCATGTGGATGAAGAAGAACAAGAAACTCCCATAATCGTAGAGATCAGTAAACCACTAGTTAAAGATGATAAAGAATAACCTATACCAGAATATCATGGCATGGCATGGCAGAACCTCAAGAACCTATAGAGACACCTCATGAGATGATCTCAACAAGGAGAATATTGGCTTGGTCTCATGATATAATTCAAGAAGTAGAAATATATGGTGTACCAGAAGGAATAAAGATACCAAGACTCCACTCCAACTACGTAGCATTATTGCGTAACCTTGTTGGCGAAGAACCTACATGTTTTGAAGAATCCTCAAATAAGAAGGAATTGATGGATGCCATGATTAAAGAATATCAATCTATCTTAAAAAAATGATGTTTGGGAAGTGGTGCCAAGACCAAAGGATAAATCAGTGGTCTCTTCCAAATGGATTTTTAAAACAAAGCATTCAGCTGATGGTAGTATTGAAAAGTTCAAAGCAAGATGTATCGCACGATGATTATCTCAAAAGGAAAAGATTGATTAAGAAGAGACTTTTGCACCAATAGTTAGATATACCTCAATCATAACCATTCTTGCTTTGGCTTCCAAGATGAGATGGAAATTACATCAAACAGATTTAAAGACATCCTTTCTAAATGGTGTCATAGAAGAGGAACTGTATATTGAACAACCTCTAGGTTTTGAGACACGTGACAAGCAAACACATGTGTGACGACTAAAGAAAGCATTATATGGATTAAAGTAAGCACCTAGAGCATGGTACGAAAGAATTGATGACTTCATGATGAGCTTAGGATTTACCAAAAGTAAAGAATATTCCAACCTTTATTATAAGGTTGAAGATGATGGGATCATGATATTACTATTGTATGTAGATGATCTATTTTTGACAGAAAAGGAGAAGCTCATCAGTGGATGTAAGAAGAATCTGGTGACAGAACTCGAAATGAAAGACATTGGCATGATGCATTACTTCCTAGATCTTGAAGTACAGAAATTCCCAGATGAAATTTTCCTAAACCAAGGAAAATATGAAGTTGAGATCCTAAAGAGATTTGGGATGTTGGATTATAAGGCAATGAACACTCTGATGGTGACAAACCTGAAGTTCCTGAATGATGACTCTTCAGAAAGAGTAGATGGCACACTATATAGACATATTGGCTCACTGATGTATTTGACAAATACAAGACTAGATATATGTTTTGTCATAAACACACTAAGTCAGTATATGGTGGAACCCAGACATGTTCACCTAGTTGCACCAAAACATGTGATGACGTACCTAAAGGGTACATTGGAATTTGGCCTCACATATGAAGTTGATTGTGAGTTTAGATTATGTGATTTACATTGATTCAGATTGTGCAGGAAGTGTTGAAGAAAGAAAGAGCACTTTGAGAAGTTGTTTCAGTTTGGGATCAGGTGTGATCTCATGGCTTAGTATAAAGCATACTAATGTTATGCTCAATACAATAGAGGATAAATACATTGCAGCATTTTCAGCCTATAGTGAAGCAGTATGGCTTTGCAAATTATTCACAGGATTGTTTGATACTGAGATGGATGCAACTGATATTTATTGTGACAACAAGAGTTGCATCAAGTTAACAGAGAACCGGGTGTTCCATGATAAGTCAAAGCACATAGAGATAAATTATCATTACATATGGGATATGGTGCAGAGAAGATCCATAAAGCTCTAGTATGTTCCTATAGAGGAAGAAGTTGCAGATGTGTTAACTAAGCCTCTGTCTCGTGTGCAATTTGAATATTTTAGAAACAATCTTGGTGTAGTCTGAAAGGACCTCCCTAGAAAGAGGGAGTGATGGTAAGATTGTTATTGATGATGAGATGGAATCTCAATAAATATGTGATCAAGTTCCTATAGATATTTTTTTGGTCCTGCATTCATTTGAGGACATTGTGGTCATGCATTCATTTGTGGATGTTGTGATCCTGCATTCATTTGCAAACAATGAGATTCCAGCATTTTTTGATGTATGGGTGATTCTGCATTAATTTGTGATTCCGCATTAATTTGTGATGTTGTGTTATGTTTGTGTAACATTGCAGGTGATGCTCAAGATGAGGATACCTGAGATGATTCCATGATATGTGATGCTCGTGATGATGCGATGAGATGTGATACTCGTGATGATGCAATGAGAGGTGATGCTCATGATGACGGAATGAGATGTGATACTTGTGATGATGCGATGAGAGGTGATGCTCATGATGATGCGACGAGATGTGATACTTGTGATGATGTGATGAGAGGTGATTCTCATGATGATGCGATAAGATGTGATACTTGTGATGATGTTACGAGATCCCATGCTTGTAATGAAGTGTCAAGATATGATTTTCATACGGATGTGATCGTGGTGTGATGATCGAGATGCGATGCTCTATGATGATGATATTCCATTGATGATGATAATGTTGATGTAGTTGTAAAAAATTACTATGGCGTATAGACTTACCATTCAGTTGTACAGATGTATTGTTGTGGTATAGAATACCTTCCTTGTTAATAGGGAGTGTTAAAGAAATGTAACTACGGAAGATATTTTATTTTGTATTATTATTGTTATTACCCCTTCCGGATATGTTTTTCCTCCAATTAGGGATGTCATTAATGTATTTGTTCATGTAAAGTATTAAGGTAAAACCTTTGTTGTAAGTTGGGTCAGTAGTACCCATAAAAGTATTATTAAAATGTATTTTTGAGTATCCCAAGTCAAGTTGACCCTAATTGGAAGGAGAAGTCGGCCATGTTGGGCTATTAGGCCTCTCCAATGATCAATATAAATAGGGGAGGTGCCTCCCTCATTTGGACACATACATAACTCAAGCAGTTGCGCTAGAGAGAGAAGAAACAGTCCATCTGGAGGAGAGGAAGCAATCTAGTCTTATTCTTTGGGTCTTACACTGTAATTTCTTGAATTCTATATAGAGGAAGTTTTGTTGAATTTTCTTCCCCGTGAGGGTTTCCCAGGATAAATATTTGTGTTATGTTGTTCTTTTTATTCTTTCAGTGATCCTTTTTTTTTAAATAACATATATGAGAAGAAAACTTAACACCGACTGCGATGGTTGGCGCGTCAATGTGTACATGAAATTTATTAGACCAATTGGGAAAGTCTAATATATGTGCTTTAACCAACTTTCTTTTTAATACGTCAAAGGACTTTGTGCATTCCTAACTCCATTTGAAATCAACATTTTCTTTGAGAGGTTCGTCCAAGGGAAATGTAATGTATGAGAAATGTTAGATGAAATTTTGATAATACTCTATATGTCCTATGAATATCTTGCTTTTTTTTAGGTTTACGAGGGGTTTTAAATTGATAATAACTTTTATTTTGGCTAGATAAACTTGGATCCTTCCTTAAACAATTGGATTTGTCTATATATTTCTAGAATTAGACAGATCCATTTTACATCGTCTCTCATAAGACTCTATATGGTCTATAATCAAAGTAGATGGACATGGTTTTACACAAGTACTCCTGAAAGGATCTGATGACTATTATAGAAGTTTGTAGGTACATTCTTTCACCCAAAGGGAAAAAAAATTATAGGAAAGGGATCCAAATTTACAAACAAAGGTTGTTTTAGCTTGATCTTCCTTAGTTATGGGTAATTGATTATATAGTAAGAATCTATCCATGAATGAATAACATTCATGACCTGCAACTTTGTTGATGATTTCCTCAGCAAAAGGTGTGGGAAAAGGATATGTAATGGTTACTCTAATTATCCATCTAAAGTCGACACAAATGTGGGGATTTTGAGGATCATGCTTTTTAGGTTGGACGACCATTGGATAATCCCATTATGGTTGGTCGATTAGGTATATAATTCTTGTGGCTAGCATGTTTCTATTTCTTTCTTAACAATGTCTTTATACTTGTGGGATAACTTATAGGGTCTCTTATTGATTGGTTTTCATATGGTAAGAGATATATTTTGATTTCTCCTATTTCATGGATAAGTCATTTTAGGTCTCTTTAATATCTAGAAAAGACATCCTAGTATTCTTTAAGAAGATTTGTTATTCTACAGTTTGTTGTCCAGGCCATTAATATAATATTTTTTCTAGCTTGGGTTTGTCGTCTATAGAAATGTCTACTTCTTTTATTTTGATTTTTGCATTCATCCATCCTGGTGGTTGTGAATCGTCAATCTATCGTTCTCCTTTTTTTAATATTGTAAAGGATGGAAGGAAGTATTTTTCTCCTAGCTTTGTGTTCTCCTCTTTGACTTCAGTAGATACTTTCATGACTGAATTAACTAGATGTATGATATTAGGATGATCTATTTGTTAAGATTGAATACGCTAAGATAGATAACATTAGTATTCAATTCAATTTCACAACAATAGCATATACATGATCACTGAAAGAAACACAATCACAAGATAGACACAGATTTATCATGGGAAACCCTCCAGGGGAAGAAAACCCAACAAAAATTCCTCAATATAGATGATCAAAAGTACAAAGATAAAACCCCAAACAGGTGTTGCTTATCCTTGCATATATCTCTCTCACTCTCTCCTATGTGAATTACACAAGTGAGTGTGTGTGTCCAAATGAGGAGCACATCACTCATATTTATACTTTATCTTCCACTTGAATTTTTTCCTAAATGGGTCGTCCTGAACAAACGTAACTGGGTCGACTTACCTAGGAAGACTCAAAACAATATAATAATAATTTATGGAGGGTTCTATCGACCTGACTTACAAAGGAGGTTTTACCTCATGACTCTATGATGACCAAATACAATAATAACATCCTGACAGAGGAATAAAACATCTCTGAATACAATAGAATATTCTTTGAAGTTACAATATTTCAACACTCCCCCTTAACAAGAAGGGTATTTTACTGACAACAGCAACATCAACTGTAGGAGCAAGGAGAGAGAGAGAGAGAGCATCATCAATAACATCAAGGTGATACATCTATAAATCATTGGATTTTTTATTCAACAACATCAACAACTAGAACATCTTCAACATCTTCAATAGTGGAGCATCATCTTCTACAGCACTACGTCTTCATCTTTGATCTTCATATTCTACAGGACTCGACCACTCGATCATCTATAGCAACACTTGATATTTCGATCAGCAACAACATCACCTGTAGCAACATAACCTGCAACACACGTGATATAATGTCCATGGATGATACAATCCCAACCACATCACGGAGACAAAATTCTATGGATCACTTTAGGACTAATGTCCAGGGATGATACAATATCAACCACATCACAGAGACAAAAGTATACGGATCACTTTAGGACTAATTCCCAACGATGATACAATCCCAACCACATCGGGGAGACAAAAGTATGTGGATCACTTTAGGACTAATGCTCAGGGATGATACAATCCCAACCACATCACGGAGACAAAAGTCTATGAATCACTTTAGGACTAATTTCCAGGGATAATAAAATCCCAACCACATCACGAAGACAAAAGTTGTGGATCACTTTAGTACTAATGTCCAGGGATGATACAATCTCAACTACATCACAGAGACAAAATTTTGCAGATCACTTTAGTACTAATGTCCAGGGATGATACAATCCCACTGCAACATCATCATCACTACTCCCCCTTTTGAGGAAGGTCCTTTCGAACCACACCAATCTTGTCACAAAAGTATTCAAACTTTACTCGAGACAAAGGCTTAGTCAACACATCAGCAACTTGCTCATCAGTGCTTACATACTGTAGTTTTATAGCTCTCGTCTGTACAATATCATGTATGTAAAAATATTGGATTTCTATGTTCTTTGACTTTTCATGGAACACTAGGTTCTCCGTCATCGTTATACCACTCTCGTTGTGACATAGAACCACCGTGGTATCCATCTCTAGGTCAAATAGGACTAACATCAACTTTCGAATCCATATGGATTCACAACTAGCAGAACAAGCTGCTATATACTCTGCTTCAGCTATGCTGAGAGCAACACTAGACTGCTTCTTGCTAAGCCATGAGATCATGGCGGATCCCAGACAATAGCATCCACCTAAGGTGTTCTTCTTTTCTGAGACATTTTCAACCCAATCTGGATCTATATAACCATACAATATGTAGTCATGATCTCCAACATAGTATAGACCAAATTCTATTGTACCCTTCAGGTATCTTATCACATGCTTTGCAGCTACCATGTGAACACGTCTAGGCTCAAATAGATACTAACTCGGGGTGTTCACAAAAAAGCATATATATGTCCTGGTATTCGTCAGATACATCAACGATCCAATAATATGACTATATTGAGTCACATCCACTAACTCTGATGATTCATTAGTTAACAACTTCAGGTTGCTATCCATGGGTGTGGCCATGGATTTACATTCCAACATATCAAATCTTTTTAATATTTCCACAACATACTTTCCCTGGTTGAGAAATATTCCTTCTGGGTTCTACCATACTTCCAAACCTATAAAATAATGCATCAATACAAGGTCTTTCATCTCAAATTCTTTAGCGAGCTTCTTCTTGCACTCTACAATTTGTTTCTCATTTCATGTCAAAAATAAATCATCCACATACAACAATAATATGACAGGTTCATCATCCATAACCTTAAAGTAAATGTTAGGGTTAGCTTTACTTTTGGTAAACCCAATCTCATCAAAAATATATCTATCCTTCCATACCAAGCTCTAGGAGATTGCTTCGATCCATACAGATCCTTCTTCAACTTGAATATGTGAGTCTGTATGTCTTCAACTTCAAATCCCTTTGGTTGTTGTATGTACACTTCTTCCTCAATAACACCATTCAGGAAAGTTGTCTTCACATCCATTTGGAATAAACTCCACTTCATCATGGATGCAAGTTCCATGATGATTATAATGGAAGTGTACCTTTCTACTGGTGCAAATGTCTCTTCATAATCAATTCCCTCTTTCTAATAGAATCATCTAGCAACAAACCTTGCCTTGTATTTCTCAATACTTCCATCAACTGCATGCTTTATCTTGTAGATCCACTTGGAAGATACCACACTTTTTCCTTTTGGTTTAGGAACTATATCCCAAACATCATTCTTCATTATTGATTGGTATTCTTTCGTCATTGCTTCTACCCATTCTTTCTTTTGTATAGCTTCTTCATAACTCGTAGGTTCTTGATCTACAAGATCACACATTAAAGCCACATAACTGGAAAATGGCATTGGATTTTTTCTTACTCTTGTGGAGCCTTCTGGAGCTCCATAATTCTCTGCTTCTTGTATAACTTCCCTTGCCCAAGCAGGATTTCTCTTTCATGATATTTTCATAGTGGGCGGTTCTTAAGGTTCTGGCATATCATGGTCTTCTGGTGTTTCATATTCGTGGGAGGATGCAGCTTCTACATTTCTTGGAGGTACATCTTCTTCATATACTTCTGATGTTGGAACTTTTTGGATCTCTTGAGAGTTGCTTCTTTGTCAAATTTTACATCTCCACTAATATCCATGTGATGGAATCCTGGAATGTATATTTTGAAGGCTTTGGAGACTTCACAGTATCCAACAAATATTCCCTTCTTTCTGGAAGGGTCCAACTTGGTTCTCTTTTCTTTTGGTATGTGAACATATACTGGGAAACCAAATATATTGAGGTGGCTCACTTCAGGCTTCTTTCCTATAAACATTTATTCTAGAGTATTGAATCCAAGGGAACTATGGGATACTCTATTATGTACATAAATTGTCGTCGTTGTTGCTTCTTCCCATAGATGCATTGGAAGATATTGGTCATGTATCATTGTATTCATTGCATCCATACCGGTCCTATTCTTCTTTCTGCAACACCATTTTGTTGAGGATTGTAGGGACTAGTTAGTTCCCTATTGATTCCAGCTTCTTTACAAAAAGGCTTCAAAATATTTGGAATTGTATTCTCCAACATTGCCTATTCTGAGTGTCTTGATTCTTCTTTCTTAATGACTCTCTATCAATGCTTTGAATCCGTTGAATTTTCCAAATAATTCATCCTTTTCTTTCAAGAAATATATCCATGTCTTTCTTGAATAGTCATCAATAAATGTAACATAATATTCATAACCATTAAAGATGTGGAGGGCATTGGACCACATACATCTGAATGGATTAATTCCAACGTAGATTTAGTCTTTGTCTCACTCTTCTGAAATGGATTGTTGATCTTCTTTCCTTTTACACATAATTTTCAAATGCCTTCATGATCGATCTTCAAATTCAGTAATCCCTTCACTACTTTGCTCACATGGGGCATTTATTTGATGTGAGCAAGCCTCCTATGCCATAATTCACTTGGTCTAATGGTCTCATGAACAAGGGATGTTTCTGAATGTCCCTTGAGTTTATATAAGCCTCCTCCTTCTTCACCAATGACAATTGCATCTTCAATTGATTTTCCTTTGGGCCACATAAGTACTTGTCCATCTATGAATGCAACCCTATATCCTTTCTTATCTAATTTTGATATAGAAAGTAAGTTCTTCTTCAAACCTGGTACATATAAGACTTCCTTCATCTTCATGGGGGTTCCAGAATCAAGTTTGTAGCTTGCTTCACCAATTCCTTTGATAGGATATTGGTATTCATCTCCTAATGATACCTTCTAAGGAGAGTTCTTCTTTTAAAGTTTTGACATATTTTTTCTTTTGTCCTGTCATGTGCTTTGAAGTACCACTATGAATAAGCCATGTATATTCTCTATGTGTCACGGAGCTAGAGAGTGCATATAATAATACATACTTTTTTGTATCTTCTTCTTTTGTTTGTTTTCTATGAGGTCCTTCTTCCTCTTCTTATTCATATTTAGCTAGGTGTGCATGATGTTTTTTGTTGTTGTTCCTCTTATTGTATTCTTCTTTCTTCAATGGAAAATTTCTGGCAAACGTGTCCTAGCTTGTCACAATTGAAACATTGAAAGTTGGAGTAGTTTCTTCTTGGATTGTTCCCTCTTGTCCTTTGGAACTTCTTGGGAGGTTGAGACTCATTGTGGATTTCCTTATTGAATTTAGATTGAATTCTTCCTCCCTTGGTATGGGTGGCTAGGGATTTATCATCTTCTTTAAGTAGAGCTTCTCTATTGGCTACTCTAGCCTCCTCTTGGATGCAATATTCCCATACAATGTTGAATTCCATGCTTTCCTTTCTGGTGCACATAGTCTGGATGAATGAATCCCAAGGTCTATTGAGACCATTGAGAGTAGTCACAAGTAGCTCATATTCATGAAGGGAGTCTCCAATGGCTTCTAGTTGCTACCTGAACTTGGAGACCCTTATGAAGTAGTCTTTGATGGATTTTCCTTGGCACATCTTGGTACTCTTCAATTGAGTTCTCAAATTCATCTTTCTATTGATGTTCCTTCCTTCATACATTCTTGTTAGGGCATCATACATCTCCTTCAGGATCTTATTGGATGACACTTGAGGAATCAAGTGGTCTTTGAAAGAATCAATAATGATCATTTGTGCCCTAATCAGGTCCTTCTTGTGCTTCTCCTTAGATTTATCCTCTTCAGGTTCTGCAAATTCTTCCTTTATGTATTTGGAAATATCATTCTCTTGAAGAATGAGGCCCAATCCTATATTTCCATGCTCATAAATTCTCTATTCCTTCTAGCTTATCCTCAAGCTTAGTGCTTGGGGCCATCTAATCTAGGAGGTCACCAAAAAATGAAATTTCTCAAAATGAAAAACTGACCTTACCAGGAGATGCACTTGACTGAGGGGAATTGACTGGTACACTTAGTTTCTATAGATTCCAACTTTTCACCTCTCAAAATTTATTTGCGAAATTCTGATCTGTAGTTTCTGCAATTTTCTGGTTTTCTGTAGTTTTTTGGTCCAAAGTCAAACTAGGATATGACTTTCCCGAAGATCTAACCACTCAAAAATTTCAATATAGGGACCAATAGATGTGCCCTAGGGATGCATAACTTTCTATGTATACAGATTTCCAAAATTCTAACTTTGACAAAAACCCTAATTTCTTGCCAGAGGGAGAAGAGAGAGAGATTCACCTTGTGAAAGTTGTCTTATTCAGGCTAGCTATGATACCATGTTAAGATTCAATATGCTAATATAGATAAAATTAGTATTCAATTCAAATTCACAACAATGGCATATACAGGATCACTAAAAGAAAAACAATCACAAGATAGACACATATTTATTGTGGGAAACCCTCTAGGAGAAGAAAACCCAGTAAAACTTCCTCAATATAGATGATCAAAAGTACAAAGATAAAAACCCAAACATGTGCTTCTTCTCCTTATAGATATATCTCTCTCTCTCCTATGTGAATTACATAAGTGAGTGTGTGTCCAAATGAGGAGCACATCACTCCTATTTATACTTTATCTTCCACTTGAATTTTTCCCTAACTAGGTCGGCCCCAACAAACTTAACTGGGTCGACTTACCTAGGAAGACTCAAAACAATATAATAATACTTTTTGGAGGTTTCTATCAACCCTATTAGAGTTTATGCAACTTCAGAAGCTATTCTTATTGTTCTTGTATTGTACCTCCTACAAGAGATGAACTTATTGTAATCAATCATACAAACCCTAGAAGAAAAATGTAGATCTTGGGGAGAAAAGCAAGAAAAATAAAAGACAGAATATAAATTATGTTGCTTCCCCAAGAGAATTCGGACCCGGTTAAAATATTAGTGGACAATTTGTATAAATAGGAGGCACCCCTCCTCATTATTCCACAACGGCAGCAGCACAACAACACAGTGAAGTTCGCAGTTTTATGGGAGAGAGAGAAGTTCGCATATACTGCAAAAGAAGACTGTTTTTCAGGGTTTCTATCTTTGGAAATATTTTCCATATTTTCTCTTTCTTCTTCATTGTACTCTTATCTCTAAATTATCATCTCTAGACTAAGGTTGTTGGGTTTTCTCCCATTTGGGTTTCCTAGGATAAAATTACTCGTGTTATTGTCATGTTATTGTTTTGTGATTTGTTTATCTTCTAGTGATCCTATTGATAAATAAAATTAAGATATATTGTCATAATATTATGAAAATATAACATGGTATCATAGCAATGCTAGAAGAAGCCATTGTCGGAAACCTGTCGAAACTAGGGTTTCATATTTCAAGGTCTTCACTCAACCTTTTGGCAAAAAAAGAGCCTTGGGAATTTCGCTCTAAGGAGGGCGCATCTTTTGGTGAAGACAGAATTCAATTCTGATTTTTTTCAACTTTTGACCTAATTCTGCAACTCCAACAGAAATTAGTTTTTCATCTTTTGACCTACTCCCTCCACAGTTTTGGCTCGACTCTACCACTTCTCAACTCGCCTCTCTAGGTGTAATATCCTGATTTTGACCCCATTTGCATTAAAAATGTACATGATGTAAATATCGTTATTAAATCATGGTGAGGAGTTCAAGGCCAAGGCCCCACCATGGATTTATCATTTTATGTATTGGCCATTAAAATCGATTCCAATGGTTATCATGCTAGCCAGGCACAATATTAAATCGAGACATCATGTAAAAATGTAATTTAATAAAAATACCCACTATTAGCTATGTCAATGCAACAAGAGATGGGAGCATGATTTCACAAGGAATAGGGGGGGGTTATTCAAACCCTTGAGCCAATAATGTAAATCCAAATGTCAATGGGATAACCCATAAAGCTGTCAAATACATTTTTTGTCTTATTCACCCAATCATTTATTTCTTCCATAAATTGGTTGAGGTAGTTAATGCCTTGGGATTGGAAGAGTATGGCAGTCAAAATTCGCATTAGGGCAACCCATCATTTTTTTTAAATGTGTTTTTTCTTCTTAGGTAAGTAAATACCCATAATTTGTTGCCCATTCCATTATTCACCCACGTCCTTCCTTTCCTCACGCAGTTCGAGCTACCTAGGCATTTCCCTTCACGTTTTCTGCAATTTTCCTTCATTTTCCATGGCTAGGAAATTTGTTTGAATTTGTGTTTTGTTGTTGAGTGCATCCCTATTTTGATCTGAAATAATTGGGAGTGGAAGAGGCCCCGAATTGGCTTGATAAACCTAGTGAAGAGAGGAACCTCACAGACAGATCGAGAGGGGCTAGAAAATCTTCTATGCACACCCTAAAGAGCACAGGAGGGAAGGTATGGCATGAGGGACTATGTAGCAGTGAAGGGAATACTTCCTTGTGTTGGGTGTGTAGGTACTGTGGATGCCAAGCTAGATAGATCTGGTGCAGGTGTCCATGGCTATGTGGTTGAGCTCACTAGCTTAGCAATTCTACCTTTCCATTGCCTTAGTATCCTAATAAACCCAACTGTAGGTTGGCTTGGATGGGTTTTGGTATGTTTTGGCTACATGTGAGCCTGTTGTTCCCTAGTTCCTTGTGGAAATCATGCCCAGCTCAGGGGTGGCAGTGGTGTTGAGATATTGATGAGCACACTAGCCTATGGTTTGGTGGAACGTTGCAGCGACATAGCTAGTTGCGGGACAACTTATTTTCAAGATAAGTATTCTCTGTGTATTTAATTTCTGCAACTTTATTTGTTTAAGAATTATTATGAACATGATGAATGTGTTGAATAATAATTGCTTCTGTTATATATTTACATGTATTATGTGTTATCACCAACCCTGTAGTTTCCTATCTAAGGTGGATCCATGATGGATGGTAAAAAGATAAGCACCTAGGGAGGTGGAACCAAGACTGCCTAGACCCCCAAATGGATGGTTGTCACACCAATCAAGGCAGCCTTCACTTTATGTGTCTTAGACCAAAACAACAAAGGGGGAGACCCAGATCTACTCCTGACATGAGAGATCAAACCTAGACACCAGATCAGATCAAATGGAATTTGAGGTACGTAAGGTGTAAGGTAAAGGGAACCCAAGATCTGTGGGTAATGTCACAAGGTGAGTGTAATGTCCTCTTCTACTTAGGCATTTGAGGACCAACCCGCTAACCTATGTGATTCCTATAGGTTCGAGCGGGTACTGGCAGTCAAGGAATTAGCCGAAGACTGATGCCATATATAGAAGATCTAGGGCATCAATATTATATCACCATTGGGTCGAAGAGGGCCACTAGAGCCAAAGGCCACCTGCATGCATGACATCCGGGCATTATTTAATGATGCATGCACCCGATAAAGTCTCCATGCGCATGCATGCAAGTCAACTGCAAATTAGAAGATAAAGTGACATAATTAGGTCAAAAGTTAGGGTTTGCGCATGCATGCAAGTCAACTGCAAATTAGAAGATAAAGTGACCTAATTAGGTCAAAAGTTAGGGTTTTCGCAATTGAAAGTTATAAAAGAAAGATAAAGTGAAGGGAGAAGTCACTTATGTGATAATTGATTTGTGGAGTCGAATTAGAGAGCTCGGCGAGCTAAGTTGGGGTTGAGCGCATGCTCAACTAACTGGTGTATTTCAGCAGCGAAATCTATCTGCCCTAGTTCATCATCAGGTTGGATCATCTAGGTTCAACACTAGTTCATCATCAGGTTACATTCAGCAGTTATTCCAGGAAGTTGATTATTCATCCATCCATAGGGTTTCACCGTCACACCGTGTCACCGTGATTAGAGACAAAGTAATTTGTTTTCCTACCTACAGGGTTCAGAACTTCCGCATGCTAATTCCATCATCATCAGAGGGGTATTATAACCCTAGTGCACATCATTCAGGCTTCCAGCAGCAGCTTATTTATTATTCTGGAGCTTATACAATTTGAGAGGAGGGCGCATTCACTTGTGGGGGATGATTTGGTGTATCTCCTTATTCCTCCAGCAGAATCCTTGCATGCTGGGACCAGTCTCTTCACCATCAGCTAATCTCTATACTGGTATGTACATGCATTTATTTCTCCTATTTTATAGCATCTCGGTATTTTTCTAGGGCACATATTTGCATGCAAAGTTCAGGGTTTGCTTTCGTATTTGATTAAGAAGTAAGTCTATTAGCCATCTACAGCATACACATAATCAGGAAAATATCAGTTTGGGATATTACAGTGGTATCAGAGCTATTTTCATTTCCAGCTGTGGGCATGCAAAAATTATAAATGAATCCAAGAGACCCATACAACATTACTCACAGGAGATAGAGGTATAGAGACAGAGAAGAGGAGTTAGAGGACATAGATTTGGAGAACAGAGAGTACCAGTTTGAAAAAGGCAAAGAAACAATGGCCGATGATGATAAAATAGCTTTCAATAGTCTCATATCAGCCATAAAATAACTCACCGCTGGGCAAAAAGAAATGATGAGCACCTTCAGGCAAATGACTGAGAAGAATGGGCCCACCCACATAGTCCCTTATTTCCCAACAATGATAGGGTATCCACCAGTAGTAGTAGGGAGCACTTACATACCAACATGCAGAGCCATCCCAATATATACAAGCCTTTCAAACCTACCATGCCTCAATTCTTAGATAGTCCAGCTGCAGTGCCTCTAGCACAAGCAGAACCAGAAGAACCCATGAGTGCCTATCTGAGAGAATATAGGGCTTTAGGAGAGGACTTCCATTCAGCCATGACCTTCACTGACTTTTGCCACTTTAAAAGTAAGAACAAACCCAAAGCTTACAATAGGCCATTCACCCAGAACTATGAGTTACAACGCACCGTAGGGAAACTGACTATCCCTACCTTTGAGGGCACCCGGGGTGGCCCAGCTAGGAATTGGGTGCAGAAGTTGGATACATACTTCAACCTCAACCCCATGATTGAGACAGATGCCATTAAATTGGCTACTTTGCATTTGGATGGAGAAGCACATGAGTGGTGGTACCATGGGTTAGTGACACTGGGTCACAACACCATCACCTCATACACATATTTTACCCAGAGGCTCATTGAGCGGTTTGATCGGAACGATCCAGAGGTACACTTTAGGGAGCTGGCATAGCTTAAGTAGAAAGGGAGTGTAGATGCTTTTATTTCTTAATTTCAGAGGATAGTAGTCATGGTCACAGATATATCAGAGAGCAGGTTGATTATGTTCTTCACTGAGGCTCTCACTGAACCCTTACAGGTATGGCTCAAGTCTTATAGGCCCACCACCCTAACAGATGCCATTAGACAGACTAGAGACTTGCAAGATGTAGTGCCCAAAAATAGGTTTCCTCCTAGGACCAATGTTCCTATTAAAGATAAAGAAAGGAAACCATAGCCCAAGAAAGAATGGATGGACAATGATACCCGACAGAACCTTAGAAGAAAAAAGTTATGTTTCACTTGCTAGGAACCATGGATACCAGGTCACAGATGTTCAGGAAAAGGAAAGGCCTACTACATAGAGGCTTATTTTGATAGTGAGGAGGATGAGGATTACCAGGATCAGGAGCAGGGAGAGACAACAGAGACATTTGTTGAGGGATAGGCCTCAGGAGGTACCATTGCTACCATGACAAGGGTTCCTAGATTCCACACTCTTCAGATCATAGGTACCGTATAGGGCCACAGAGTGGGAGTACTGATAGATGGTGGGGCATCCCACAACTTTATTGATGTTTTATGGGTTAAAAAGAGAGACATTCAGACTGAGAGCTTTGATGGGTTTTCGGTAACAGCAGCAGGTCACACCATGGAGTGTAGTCAGAGGATTCCTAAATTAAAGGTAACGCTTGGGAATTATACAGTGATAGAGACATTCTATGTGGTAGATGTACCTGACATGAATGTGGTACTAGGAGTTCAGTGGTTGTATTCCATAGGGAAGTATTCCACAAATTACCAGACCATGGAGATGGAGTTTACAGGAGCAAAAGGGCAGAAGGTGGTATTGAGAGGGATGAATACCTATCCTCCCACAGCAGTGACATCACACAGGATGGAGGCAGTACTCCGGCAGGGAGATATTGAGTGGGTTGCAGAGTGTATGGTTACCTTCAGGAAACCACCAGATGAGGCCACACAACATCCAGCAGATATAGAGGCCTTACTATAGAAGCACAAGGTAGTACTCGGAGACCTTCCAGCAAGTCGACCTCCAGATAGGGGATTTAAGCACATTATTGAGTTAGAGGAGGGGACCCAAACAGTTATCACCACTCCTTAAAGACATCCCAAGAGGTATAAAGATGAGATCGAGAGTAAAATCAAGGAACTACTCAAGCTGGGATACATCAAACCTAGCCAGTCCCTTTGCATCTTCAGTAGTGCTAGTGAAGAAAATGGATGGAACCTTACACATGTGCATTGATTACAGGGCACTCAATAAGAAGACCATAAAGAACATGTATCCCATCCCTAGGATTGATGAGTTAATGGATGAAATACAGGGGGCAAATTACTTTTCCAAAATTGATCTCTGCTCAGGGTACCATCAGATTTGGGTCATGGAACAAGATGTTCCAAAGACCGCTTTCCGTTGCCACTATAGACATTATGAGTTTCTAGTGATGCCATTTGGGCTCACTAATGCACCAGTTACTTTCCAATCATGCATGAACCATATCTTCAGGACACAATTGTATAAATATATTCTGGTATTCTTAAACGACATATCGATATACAGTCGGACTTGGGAAGAATATTTGAGATATCTTGATGAAGTACTTGGTATTCTACAGGAGCAGTCACTATATGCCAAATTTTCAAAGTGTGAGTTTGGCATGCAGGAGATGTTGTACTTAGGACATGTGATAGGGGCCAACGGGGTCCAAGGGCACTTAGAGAAGATTCGGGCAATTTTGGATTGGACTACACCTAAAAATGTGACAGAACTGAGGGGCTTTTTGGGCCTTTGCACTTACTACAGGAGGTATGTCAGCGGATTCTCACAGATAACCACACCCCTCACAGATCTTACCAAGAAGGGAGCATTTAGTTGGTCGGAGGCAGCACAACAAACATTCGAGAAAATGAAGGAGGTAATGAGTTCATGCCCAGTATTAGCTTTACCAAACTTTTCTCAATCCTTTGTGTTAGAATGTGATGCTTCAGGAGAGGGAATTGGGGCAGTTTTGATGCAGAACAACCACCCCATTGCATTTGAGAGCAGGAAGCTCAAAGACTATGAGCGCCACTATTCGATATATGACAAAGAGATGTTAGTTATCCTCCATCCGCTAACCAAGTTTAGGCAATACTTAGTAGGTGCCAGGTTCAAGGTTAAGACAGATCACAACAGCATGAAATACTTCCTAGAGCAGAAAGAGCTAAACGAGAGAAAATAGAAATGGGAAAGTGAAATTTAGGCTTATGACTTCGAGATTGAGTACATAAAGGGGAAGAGCAATGTAGTGGCCGATGCACTTTCTAGACAGCCAGCTACTTTATCCCTTATGAGCATCTCATCAGATTGGAGGTCTCATCTTTTGGTTGAGTACTCCAAAGATAAGTTTGCTTGTGAGCTATTGGATGGACAGATTCAGGATGATAGGTACAGGGTCATTGATGATATCATATACTACAAAAACATAATCTTCTTAGTTCCAGAGTCTCCCCTCAAGAAGAAAATCTTACAGGCATCACACGATTCACCATTAGCAAAGCATCAGGGGTTTCTCAAAACCTACAGACATATTAGAGAAAGGTTCTCATGGAAGGGCCTCAACAAAGATGTGATACAACATGTGAGGGAGTGCAGCTTGTACCAACAAAAGAAAAAATGGAGCACATCCACCCGACCGGTTTACTACATCCCTTACCTATTCCCGAGCAGAAATGGGAGAGCATTTCTATGGACTTCATTACGGGGCTGCCCAAGGTCCAAGGGCTTGTACGTAGTAGTGGACAGATTGACTAAGTTTTCTCACTTCTTTGCCATATCATCAAATTATTCAGCAGCACAGGTAGCAGAACTATTTTTCAGAGAGGTATTTAGACTCCATGGGTCACCCAAGACCATTGTCAGTGACAGGGACAGCAAATTCAAAGGATCCTTTTGGCAAGATCTTTTCCGATTAGTGGGGACCGAGTTAGCCATGAGCACAAGTTATCATCCGTAGAGTGACGGGCAGACAAAGATTGTTAATAAATGGATTGAGGGATACTTCAGAAATTATGTATCAGGTCAGCAGAGGACATGGATCAAATGGTTACACTTAGGTGAACATTGTTACAACACCACCTACCATATGACCATTAGGATGACCCCTTTCTAAGCCCTATATGGGTATGATGCTTCCACTTTTGCAGACCAGATATTTGGCGATACCAAGGCCCCCAAGGCCAAGGCGTGGATTCAGGAGGGTCAAGATATCCTCAAGATACTCAGGGAGAACATACAGACTGCTCAGAATCAATAGAATATATATGCAGACAGGCACAGAGTTGAGCGCAGTTTTGAGGTGGGAGACTTCGTTTATCTATGCCTCCAGCCTTACCGACAGTCATCTCTTAAAAAGAAAGGAGTAGAAAAACTCCAACCTCATTTCTATGGTCCATACAAGATAATTCAGAAGATCGAAGAGGTAGCATATGAGCTAGAACTACCCCCAGAGAGCAAGATTCACAATGTATTTCATGTCTCCAATCTCAAGAAGGTGGTTGGTCAACAAATTGTTACATCTTTCGAGCTGCCTCCCCTTGATGACGAGGGGCAATTGGTTCTGTTTCTGGAGCGTGTCCTAGAGGTGCGAGAGCGGAAACTGAGGAACAAAATCATCAGAGATTACCTGGTCCAGTGGAAGGATCTGCCTATAGAGGAGGCTACTTGGGAGGCAGAACATGTATTACAGCACCCAGCTTTACAGTTGCTTGAGGACAAGCAAATTCGAGCGGGGAGGACTGTAATGTCCTCTTCTGCTTAGGAATTTGAGGACCAACCTGCTAACCTATGTGATTCCTATAGGTTCGAGCAGGTACTGACAATCAAGGAATCAGCCGAAGACTGATGCCATATATAGAAGATCTAGGGCATCAATATTATATCACCATTGGGTCGAAGAGGGCCACTAGAGCCAAAGGCCACCTGCATGCATGACATCCGGGCATTATTTAATGATGCATGCACCCAATTAAGTCTCCATGCGCATGCATGCAAGTCAAATGCAAATTAGAAGATAAAGTGACCTAATTAGGTCAAAAGTTAGGGTTTGTGCATGCTTGCAAGTCAACTGCAAATTAGAAGATAAAGTGACCTAATTAGGTCAAAAGTTAGGGTTTTTGCAGTTGAAAGTTATAAAATAAAGATAAAGTGAAGGGAGAAGTCACTTATGTGATAATTGATTTGTGGAGTCGAATTGGAGAGCTTGGTGAGCTAAGTTGGGGTTGAGCACATGCTCAGCTAACTGGTGTATTTCGACAGCAAAATCTATCTGCCCTAGTTCATCATGAGGTTGGATCATCCAGGTTCAACACTAGTTCATCATCAAGTTACATTCAGCATTTATTCCAGGAAGTTGATTATTCATCCATCCAGAGGGTTTCACCATCACATTGTGTCACCGTGATTAGAGACAAAGCAATTTGTTTTCCTACCTACAGGGTTCAGAACTTTTTCATGTTGCTTCCATCATCATCAGAGGGGTATTATAACCCTAGTGCACATCATTCGGGCTTCCAGCAGCAGCTTATTTATTATTCTGGAGCTTATACAGTTTGAGAGGAGGGCGCATTCACCTGTGGAGGACGATTTGGTGTATCTCCTTATTCCTCCAGCAGAATCCTTGCATGTTGGGACCGGTCTCTTCACCATCAACTGATCTATATACTGGTATGTACATGCATTGATTTCTCCTATTTTATAGCATCTCAGTATTTTTCTAGGGCACATATTTGCATGCAACTGCATGCATGCAAAGTTCGGGGTTTGCTTTCCTATTTGATTAAGAAGTAAGTCTATTATCCATCTACAGTATACACATAAATAGGAAAATATCAGTTTTGGATATTATAGTGAGCCAAGGCTTTGGATCAGGGCTTAGGAAGTATGAGGTTCAATCCAAAGTGGGACACAAGATGACCTGTAAGGTGAAAACTAGATCTGGGGTTGGGGTACTAGCAACAGGTGAGGATATCCGCTGCCTTGGGAAACGTGACCAATGCAGGGAGGTCAAGGATGGTATTGGGGCTATCTAGTACCAATGGATAGACTTGATGATAGATGTGACAGTATCAAAGTTCTCGAATCATCAGGGAAAGATCATATTGCAAGAAAAGTAAGCCCAAGACAGGATAGCACTAGGGTTGGAAATCAGTACATGTTGGACCTAGGGTAATGGATTCAATATCATCCCAGTGTTGGAATGGACCCACTTGGGAAACACCCTGATTTATGGATCCAGGAAATTATTGGGCTGGAAAATTCAGTCTACAGGGGAAACCAGCAGTAAGGTGGCTAGCGCTAGGGTTTGGAGAGGCAGATCCTCAGATCTACGACAATATGGATACCATTATCTTAGCCTTGGAGGGGAAATGGGATGGTGATGTCCTGATCTACAAACCCAAGTTGGAAAAATGCCAAAAAATCAGATCTGGGAAAAACCCAGAAAAATGGTGAGAAGCGCTAGGGTCCTGGAAGACAATTTCTTAGATCTAAGGCCACCTGTCAGCATCTAGCTCAGGATTTGAGGTGATTTGGAGTGAGGAGGACCCGATCTACAAACCCAAGTTGTTATTTTTCTGGAAAAATCAGATCTACAAAAAAGTTAAAAATTTAGTGAGGGGCACTAGGGTTTGAGAAGGCAATTTATCATATCTAGGGAAAACCAGGAAGAATTAGCTCTGTGTTAGGGGTGAATCGGTGAGAGGGAGGCCTGATCTACAAAACCCAGCAGTGGTTTGTCCAAAGATCGAGCGGTTTGTTTTTTGGTATTTTTGGTTTTTTATTATTTATGGATTTTTCAGAAAAATGAAGAAAAAGATTGTGTCAATGAGTTGAGATCTGGAAGAAAAGGAACTAACATGTAGATCTTACCTGGAAATCCTTGTAGATTCCTTGAAGGTGATGATCCCCGCTATCTCGATCAATTTGAGAAGATTTGTGTGATTTCTAAGCCCAACGTTTTGCTCCAAGTGACCAATGCGCCCTCTCAGCTCCTACACAAGCAAGCATCAACAATATCAGATTTGTCGTATCATGAAAGAAAATAAATATCTACAGAAAATCAATAAGATGCAATCATATATCACAATGAAACTAATGAAAACCCCCTGTCACAAACGAAACCAGTCCAAGCGAGTTGAGGTCCCCCTGCGAAAACACCCAAGATGAAGTCGCCTTCCTGTAGACAAGACAATGATCCCTAAAAATATAGATCTCACACAAATTTCCCAAATGCTAGGAAGCAAAAGATTTTCCAATCACCATCTAAGAACACTAGATGCAAAGGAGATCCAAAAAATATCCACAAGAAAGTTTTTCTATTAATCATATCCAAGAGCCAAAGATGCCTTACAAATGAGAAGCTATCTCCTTTAAATAGGAACGAGAGAACCAAAATCCTAACCACTTTCAAAATGAGTGGCTAAGATTAAAATATATAAATGTTCTAATCAATGGTTGAGATGAGCTCAACATATAATACATGGATCAATATAACCATAAAGTACCAAAGTGGACTAAATCACCCATAAAGAGGGTACCCCACTCAACATGAAATAAATGAAGCACATGGTGGGTCCATGGAGTGTTAAATAACTCCCTCTAGGTGCCCCATGGCACAATAAAATAATATAATATTTTAATTTTTTGACTTTGTGCCTCCTTGAGGAAATCATGAGCCTCCCAAAAGCTCTAGAAAATAATATAAAAATGCCCAAAAAATAGGTGTGGGCCCAATCAGGTGCTGCAACTGCTGGAGAAGGTGCAAAGGACATCACACTCATCCCATGTCATTTCCTTGCCTCAATAGCCCAAATCGATTTCTTCAATAGTCATTTAATCATTTATTAATCTGCCTCAGGAAATGTGAACCTGCCAAAACAGCCTCCTAGGGTGCCTGTGTTGTCCAACTAAGCCCACCAGGCTCTCTGGGATGGGGGTACTATGGTACAACCAAGTGGTTTCACCCCCTATGCCCCATACAGCGCCCTAGGAAATCCCATAAAAACATCTCCCTGCTCAAACACATCATCCCGTGAAGCAAAATTGCATCAAAAGGGTCAAATGAGCCTGATCATCTCTGCAAGTGCCCGGAACTAAAAATAAGCTATCTCACTAGACTCATAGAGTCCAAATCCATCTAGGGTGCATACTCATATCCTTTCCAGGTCTCTACCTAATCATCAACAATATCCAATAGACAATATAATCACCCGTAAATGACCAGATACCAATAGTATAACTCAGACTATCATCCATCTGTTGCAAGTGCTACAAGGCTAAGACATGCTCTACAAATCATTTAAGTAACAATCATAACAAGTAGCAATCAACTCACTGGCGGTACATCAACCAAATATATATATAGGGTTTTATTTATTATTACTCAGACCAAACTTTCAGGACTGTACTCACTTCATAGTTGTAGTCAATTTGCTAGCGAAGAGTGAAGGCTGAAATTGACAAGGCTAGGGAAAAGGATGACTACCAACTTAACATCATGACACTTTGGATATGGAAAGGGAATACTCACTATAACCACATGTCGGAAAAACAACAACATAGGGAATGGTAGTGCCTCACAAATGGTTGAGTTGTTCAGAGAGTGCTTATTCAACTTAGGCATCATGTCTACATCAAGTTTGATACAGGTTCATTAGGACCACCAATTTTATTTCCATGGCCTTTTTGGCCTATATGACCTTTTGGGGACTTCACCAATGCTTAAAAGCACAACTAACTGCAGCTTTCATCCAGGACATATTCAAATTTATAAGGTCAGCAATATTTGGATATAGCATATATTTAACCATTGCTTTTGGGACCTTTTCTTATACCATTCACGGGGTATTTTAGCATTTCATTGCTCTTGCCCTTTTCTCATATATGTTAAAAAACACATTTTAGAATTTACATTTTCCATGGGCGCATATATAAACATTTCCAATACAAGTAGTACATGAGCTTTCAGTTTTAGCCAACAACATCTCAAGTGACTAGCAGGAGTTCTACACAGTGCCAAACATCGTGACAACTGACCATAATGATTTATGCATACAATCCAACTCACCAAAGGCAAATTCTATCACCAACTCAGAGCCGAGACACAATATAAACAGGGAGGTTTGTCCAACAAAGGTTCTAGCGGGGAAAGGTTCTCCATGCCACAAGTCAAGTAGTAAGTCGGGTTAAAACAAAACTGGAAGGAAATGGATGGGTGGAGACAATGAATCAATGTAGCCATCACTAGCAAGCCAAAGTATGGTGGGAATGACTACCTCTCTTCTCCCTAGGGAGGCTAAAACCAATGAGTATAGATCAAGAACTTCCACGTCTAAGTAGGGACATCAATACATAATACAAATACATCCAAGTCCATATATTTATGACTGCCAGATCTTGACACTAAATGCTAGTATATGTCACAAAGATGAGTATAATAGAAATGATAACCATAACACAATATAATAAATGTTGAGTCATAACCATGTAGATAATCCATCAAAACCATCATCTGTCCAATGAGAAAACACTAACACCAATCTGGGCATCACTAACTGCTTTGCAAATGACTAAATGGCTACATCAGTCCTCGAATCTGAGTGTCCTGAGACTCGGTCCTGAAATGGGAGAGTATAATAGTCCACTAACAAAATAATGATCCGTCAAAACTGCTCATCTCGGCATCTCATGTGTAAGAGATCTAACTGAAAAATGTACTGTATCTGAAAAATAGAATATGGTATCCTTGCTACTATATATGTGATAAGATTATGCATCTATGTATGTGTTTTATATTTAATGCATTTATGTTTATGTTCATGGGGCTACACTCCCCGAATTAGATATTAGCAGCAGTGTAGTCGTGTCCTCTCCATCGACGAGATGAGGGGAGGGGACGTGACACTAGGGTGCATTTATCTGTGGAGTCAGTTTTCCAAAACTCCAACCTTCAGTTTTGACCTAGTCTCTGTTAGGGTTTTATATCCAAATCTATAGTGAAGATGATCAGTATGAAGGTTGAAGATCGTCTGGAAGGAGCTTCCAACTTCATCCCTTGGAAGTCTAGGGTTCTTCTCCTACTAGAAGAAAATGACCTATTATAGTGTGTAAATGGAAAGGTCCCAGAACCAGAAGTCGGAGAGGAAAAACCTCGTTGGAGGAAGAATGATGCCAAAGCAATAAGGATTTTGGTGGACTCAATTAGAGACCACTTGGTTCCTCAAATCTCGGAAAAGACGACAGCAACGAATATGTTCAAAACCTTAAAGAATCTATTTGAACACAGTAATATCAATGTGACTCTCACCTTGAGGAATAAACTGTCGAATATGAAGATGAAGAAGTCCAAGAATATTGCCTCATATTTCATGAGGATCACCGAACTCTAGGACAAGCTAAAGTCCAATGGAGACAATCTTGAAGAAAAGGATCTCGTTATGACCACCTTAAATGGCATCCCACCATCTTAGGAGTATTTTATCCAAACTATAAGTGGTCAGACCAAGTTGCCCAAATTTGATAAGCTTTCGGCAGAATGCACTCAGGAAGAAAAAAGAATCACAGCACGCCAAAGAATTCATGGCGCCCAACCTTAGGAGAATCAAGAGTTCATATCTCATGTCAAGAAAGGAAATGGAAGGGGAAGAAAGCCCTTCAATCACAAGCACCAAGATAAGAGATCAAGTCCTCCCTCGAATCAGAAGAAACAAGAGAAGAAGGATTTATCTCAGATACAGTGCTACAGGTGCAAGAAATACGGTCATTGTGCCAATAGTTGTCGAAGCTCAATCAAAAGGAAGCATGAAGCTTCAACTATTGATGTAGAAGAAGACCCTCCTCACAAGCAGCCAAGGAAGGATGATCATTCGGAGTTCTTCTTCTAGGAAATTATATGAAGATCCATACTATGATGATCGTCAAGCAAGCATATGAAGATCAGTGGACTCTGACAATGGGATCCCACCCACAAAACTACAAAAGATAAGTATTTGATTTTACATGCTCTAGTAGATTAGATCTTGTAGTTTTTTAATATGTTTTACACAGATCTACATTTCTAAATTCAGGTGGTTAAGTAGCCTGTCCTACTGCATAACCCATCTAGGATGATGACTAATTTATAACATACTGGAGTAGTACACACTTTTAATGGTATGCTATAATGGAGGCCATAAGCATACAGATAATTTCCTTACGTGTCTTGTGTCGAAGCATTGACTAAAAGGTTGCCTACATTATTTTGTTAATACATTGATTATGAAATATTGTTAACCATCTGATGGGATTTGACTTGTAGAGAATGCCATGATCTACAAGAACAAGTGATTCAATTGGTATATAGATGGAACGGAAGCAGAAATCCTCTAGAAGCATATATTATGACTCTCAGGCCCATAATAATCTCATGAAGAGATTTGGTGATCAAAAGCAGAAAGCTTCTACAAATATCGGCCTATTTGTTGCTTCAACAAGATTTACTCAACTAACTTCTTAGAGACAAAGGGAGTTATCCCTCAAAGACAAGGATTCTAGTCTATTACATATGATAGAAACCTGACGACACTAATGTCATGACTCGAACAACACAATTGAAGGATCCTTAATGAACTTGATCATCACTGGGATAGATAATTACTTTCCAGTCCACATTCACATGCCCAAGTTAGAACCTTCAGGTAAGAAGGAAACATTCGTGGGATATTGCAAGTCTTCAAAGGCTTACAGAATATACATCCTAGGATCGAGTCAAATCGAAGTCAGTCGGGATGTAACCTTTGAAGAAGAAATGGGTATCCAAAAAAAGAAGAGGATCAGATATGGAGATCGATGACAATGAAGAGATGAGATCATATCCCCTCCAAACATTAAGAGGGAGTCTAAATAAATTAATAAACCAGTTAGTCCCATTGATCCAGTTGATCTAGATGATGCTCCCACAGATATGGAAGTAAGCTGGAAAAGACCCAGATGGGCACGACAAATTTTGTAGAATACTGAGGAGTACGAAACTCCACATGGAGAAGATGGTAGTATTGAAAAATACAAGGATAGGTTTGTAGCCAAAGGGTTCTCTCAGAAAGAGGGAGTCGATTATGATGAGACATTTGCTCCTATGACTTGATATACTTCCATCAGATCGACTATTGCTATTTCAGCTATGGGATGGAAGTCATATCAAATGGATTCCAATACATCCTTTCTCAATGACATTGTTGATACATTACTTCTTGGGATTAGAAGTATGATAAAGGCAGAAGAATATTTCCATGGGCCAAGGAAATTACACCGTGGACATGCTGAAGATATTCAAAATGTGGACTACAAGTCCATAGCTACTTCGATGGATGCAAATTTGAAAAATCTGAGAGATTCTGCTTCAGATTCAAATTTGATCGATCCCACTATGTATCATCGGTTGCAAAGCATGTGCTCAGATACTTATGTGGCACTGTGGGATATGATCTACGATATAATTCAGATTATGACTTGAGATTGCAAGGGTCTACAGACTCAGATTGATCCGGATGCACTACAAATAGGAAGACCACTTTAAGATGCAGTTTCAGTTTGGGTTCTGCAGTAATTTCCTAGTACATTAGGAAGCAAAACTCAGTAGCTCTCAGTACTACAGAGACCGAGTATATGGCTTCCAGTTCAGGAGCCCGAGAAGCAGTCTCCCTTCGTAAACTTTTTGCAGGATTGTTTGGCCAGATTCCATAGCCAACCGTGATTCACAGTGATAACCAGAGTTGTGTGTAGATGTCAGTGAATCCTGTATTTTCCGACAAGTCAAAACACAAAGAGATTCAGTATCACCACATACATGATATGGTGCAAAAAGGTGCGGTCGAGCTCCGGTATATTCCAACAGACGACAAGACTCCAGATGTTCACACCAAGCCTCTTCCCAAGATGAAGCTTGAATACTTTCACGGAATCCTTGGAGTAGAAGATAACATATCCCTCCTTGAGACGGAGAGATGACTGAGAGACATTTACCATACTTATTCCTAGGTACCTCTGCTTGTCCAGGTTCTTAGCTAGGTATGGGAGAAATCCCATCGAAAGATGAGACGGAAAGGTAGTAGATGGTTGGGTTCACACAGGTGCCTCTGTTCGTCTTGGTGCTCATCCAAAGGTATGGTATAAATCACATCGAAAGATGAGTCGGACAGATAGCAAATGGTCGTGTGATTGCACAGACACCTCTACTCGTTCAGGTTCTCATCCAGGTATAGGAGTAACCCATCGGCAGATAAGACGAACAGGAAGTAGATGGTCATGCACATTTACTCGTTCAAGTTCTCATCCAGGTATGGGAGTACCCCATCGGCAGATGAGACGAACAAGTAGTAGATGGTCGTACACATTTGCTCATCCATGATCTCTAGACAAGCATGGAAGTATTCCATCGACAATAGAGACAAATAGGTAGCAAGAGATTTTCTCTCAGACATCTGGATAGAACAGATTCATAAAGACAACCTTCAGTACGTTTAGAGATGATAGAGATATTATAGATGTACAGATGAAACCCAGATGATCGCGATGCTGATGAAGACCGAAGAATACCTTCCTTGTTGAGAGTGATCCAGATGGATATTGGTGGCCACCCACCTAATCCACTAGCTCAAAACAATTGTTCATTGTGGTAGTTTCCTAGTTATTTTTCTACGGTTTTTTGGGTCCCAAACTTTCGGAGCCGTTTTGAGGCCCTAAACGATGTTTTTTTGGCATCGAATGGCTAAGAAAATATGAGTGTATTTTAAACTTAATTTTTGTTGTTAATGGATGTAAATCTCGGATACATCTTTCCAACGAGCTATCGAGCGCCCAAATCGGAGATCGTATGCAAAAGTTATGGCCCTGGGAAGTTGTCTGTTCAATTTACCACCTTGGGGCCGCAAACTTTATGACGGTTCATCTTCTAGGGTTATGTTTTAGACTTTTGGGGCTCTCTCCATCATTCTTACTATAAATAGGCCCATTTGGCCTCATTTTGTATTCATCTTTGCACGGATGAGCGTAGCATTCACATCTCTCCTCAGAGATAACCACCGCCATTCTAGCTATTGTATTGTAGTTTGTTCTATTTCCGCCATTTAATAGAATATGTGTTTAATGTATCTTTGCTATCTTTGCAAAATCTTAGTGATTATGTTCGGTATTTGTTCTTTCATTTCGTTCACACATAAATCTGGGTCAGAGAGGGAGTGTTGGAGTTTGTGCAACTACAGAAGCTATTCTTATTGTTCTCGTATTGTACCTCCTACAGGAGATGAACTTATTGTAATCAATCATACAAACCCTAGAAGAACAATGTAGACCTTGGGGAGAAAAGCAAGCAAAAGAAAAGACGAAATATAAATTATGTTTCTCCCCCAAGAGAAGTCGGCCCCATTTAAAATATTTGTGGAAAATCTGTATAAATAGGAGGCGCCCCTCCTCATTTATCCACAACAGCAGCAACACAGCAGCACAATGAAGTTCACAGTTTTATGGGAGAGAGAGAAGTTCGCATATATTGCAAAAGAAGATTGTTCTTCAAGGTTTCTATCTTTGGAAATCTTTTCCATATTTTCTTTTTCTTCTTCAATGTAATTGTCATGTTATTGTTCAGTGCTTTCTCTATCTTCTAGTGATCCTATTAATAAACACAATTAAGATATACTGCTATAATCTTATGAAAATCTAACAGACCCGACTTACAAAGGAGGTTTTATCTCATGACTCTATGATGACCAAATACCACTATAACATCCCGACGGAGGAATAAAACATCTTCAAATAAATTACAATAGTACAATAGAATATTCTTCAAAGTTACAATATTTCAGCACTATTTTCCATCTGGAGCTCTTACCTAGTACATTTTCATTTCTAACTCTAAGTGGTTCAGAATTCAACATGGTTATTTTTTGTTGGTCGCTACATTGTTGCAAGTTGAGATCAGTCAATGGTCGTCTGGTATTTCATCAATATTGTCTTTTCATCCTGGTTGATTAATAAAATTGTGCATCTCTTTTATGACTTCTTGATGTGATCCTAGGCAAGGACAAAGGAAAAGTCTTTAATGAATTTTTATTTTAGGGATTTCCAATTAAATGCATCCCCTCGATCTTCTTCAATTTTATACCACTTATTAGGTAGGTTGTCTAATGTGATTGGAAACATATGCGGCGATACTCATTCGTCACGGTACCCTAATCTCTTCCATTCTTTTTAACAGTGGCTAATGTGGTGAAAGGGATCTTGACCTTGTATAAACTTTGGGATTTGTACTTCTACTATCAGTTTCTTCCCACCAAAGCACTCAATGAAGTATGTGGAGGTTGTTGTCCAAGTTTGTAGTTGTGATTGATGAGTATCCCACCAACAAGCAACTTGACCTGTAAATGTTTCTACTAGACTATGTATTCATCATAGATTATATATAAGTTATCAATAATTAACTAACTAATAGTAAATATATTTCATAAAGTGAGATTTGAATTCGGGTAGTGATGATAACAATTTTTTTTATACCCATTCAAGCTACATTTAATTGTTAGCAGATATTGTTTTGAATTAAAATAGATCTACATTGGTATGATATATATAGTTAGTTAGTTAAATAGATTAGCCTATATTAGATTTATTAATAGATTTGTATCACCTATTATAATAAATAGATATATGCTCATATTAAGGGATGAGATAGACATTGCAATCTCTTCAATAACAAGATTTAGAATGCAACTCAGTTATGTCGATGCAAAAATGAATGTTTTGAGAAATACTGAAACAAATGACTTGAAGAGTTATTAACGTTGACATTATGTTGCAGGCATAGGCCATACATCCCACTTATACTCTTCGCTACCATATTAGTTCTTACTAGTGATTTTAAAATTGGTCAATTCGGACTCGAAATCAACCAAGTCCACTGAGTTGACGTCCCACCCTACCAACTCAACATTCTAATTAGCACGAGGAAAGGGGAACAATTCGTTACCAAACCAATTCAACTCAACTGAGTTCATACCTTCTTGGCCAAGTCGGTACGATTCAGTCCCACAATGCACATATTGAGGCAAAATTATTTTGCCTAAAACCTAATTTCTATGACCTAAACCCTAAATGCAACCTATAGAAATACCCTATTTGCAATGGAGTTGGCATCTAAATAAAGGAGGGTACAACCCATCTTTAAGCTTGGTGGAGTTGTCCAAATTCTTCTATCCATTGACCTATTTGCCCATGTTTTTTTCCATCATAAGAAAAGTTAAAACATATCTGAAATATGTTTTTTACTACAAAAATACTTAAGACAGGTTTTGCATATTTGCATTTACAAATTTGTTTGTATTTACCATGGTCCCAACAGTCAAAGACCCTACATAGATCCATGCTTATGGTGTTGATGATCAAATATATTGCAACTTTTGCAAGAATTGTTGATGATCAAATGTATAGCAACTTGTGCAAGAAAATACCAAGGGGATGGGGACATTCATAGGTTGAAGCAGCATTTTGTTGGTATAAGAGGCCAACTTGCCCCCTATAAAGCACCAACAAAAGAGATTGGAGAAAATTAGATTGAAATTGCAAAATCAATTTGATAAATTTTAAGAAGACAAGGCTAAACAAGCAAAGATAAATGCTAAAATGGGGAAGAAAAAGCAACTTGCCACGTTGAGAACACATGGATCCCAAATAAATCCTAATTTTAGTTTTGAAATCTCTTCCTCTATGCCTTGTAATGTTCTTAGGACCCCTTTTGTTATATTCCTCCCCCTTATGAAAACCAAAGAACAATGAAAGTTATTTTAGTACACCTTCCCCCACCTCTACAAGTGCCAATGACTCAATTGAGTCAAACTCAATGCCCCTTAAATGGCCATGGTAAAAAAGAATACAAAGAAGTTGACTTTTAATACAATGCTAGAAGGTGATATGATGCAATATCCCCTTCAATGCTGTGTGCTCACCTTATTACCAACCTACATGGGATTTCATTATTGTTGCCAGTAAGAGATTCAAAGGCCCTAGAATGCATAACCTTAGGGGGTTCTCTTTTGCACAAAGTTGTGTCCATAGATGAATACTAGGTTTTAAAGAGTTATGGGTCAAAACAGGATGTACCATCATGTCAAATGGATGGAATGATGGAAGGACACATACTATAATAGATGTCCTCCTCTTGCCAACAAGAAACCATATTTTCAAATCAATTGATGCATCTAATATGGTGAAAAATACAAGCTTGTTATTTTATCATTTGTAAAATATATTTATGGTGGTGGGGCTGGAAAATGTAGTTCAAATCATCGTAGATAATGTCTCTAAGTTTCTAACTATGATTTTTCTAGTAAGATGTTAAAAAGCAAATACAAAACCATATTCTTAATCCCATATGTTGCACATTGCGTAGACCTCATGCTTGAAAATATAGGAAAATACCACAATGAGTTAGCTCAAATGGTTGACTACTATGAATTGCAAGCAAAAGGTCATGTGATCAAGTCCCTAAGTTCGGTAGCCTTTGTGGATATTGTGGGCCTCACTTGATGTCCCCACCAAATTAGGTTGTCAAAACTGCAACCGAACAGTTTACCCCAGGTAGCATCCTCGACATCAGGGAAAGTACTCGAAGGGTTTACGTCATGTATATTCCATCGGAGAATATATATATATGCAAAATAGAATTGGATCAAGAACACTATCGAGCATGCCAAGAGCATTACAGAATACATCTACAACCACTCATGGTATTGAACCTAACGAGGAAAAACACCAAGAACATAGAACTTGTTAAGCCTAGCATCGCAAGGTTTGCGACTCACTTCCTAATTTTGTAATCTCTACTTTCCCAAGCACAAAACTTGAAAAGATGTTTTCAAGTGATGAATGGAATGGATCTAAGTGGGCCCATAAACAAGATGGAAAAAACACCAAAATGAAAGTTTTTTAGAACACTTTTTGGAAAAAAACAACAAAAGTGGTGAAATTTGTTGAGCCCCTTGTTAAAGTGGTGCATTAGTGGTTGGAGAGGAAATTGGATGTGTTACATTTATGAAGCTATGGATCAAGCAAAGGATAAGGCAGCACACAAGAATAGAGTAGATCATGATAATAGAAAGATCAATGAACTCTGTCGCCTTATACATGCAATTGGGTATTTCTTGAACCTGAGCTATCAATAGAGAGATCAATTAGGAGAACATCAAACTAGGGAGGTCAAAAATGGATTGTACAAGCACCTAGAGCACATGGTCCTTGTTGATAGTGAGCAATTGGAAATATACTGACAAATCAATGCTTTCACTAGAGCCAAGGTACATTTAGCAAAAACCTAGAAAAGATTGCAAGAGATGTGGACAAACTTGGTAAACAATTCCAAAGTCTTATTAAGTTTAATTGTTTAAACATTGAACTTTATACACTTGAATTTTTGGCCAAATCACAATCTAATTTGTTTCACTCACTGTGTCTTTGCAATGCATTAGGAGTCATTTGGTAGCCAATGATTTCAATTGTAAAAGTTTGCAATTCAAGTCCTTAGTCAAACTTGCAATGCTTCTGAGTGTGAGCACAATTGTACACCTTTGAGCAGATTCACGCAAAGAAGAGAAACTATTTGGAACAAAAACAATCAAATGATCTAATCTTCATGTTATACAACCTCTAGCTAAGGTGCAACCAATTACTAACAAAAGCCCTGGTAGAGATCCCAATGCATTGGATCATATTGATCCAGCCTCATAATGGATAGAGGAGAATCACCCAATAAAGTTTGATCCTAATTATTATATTGATGCAAATATTGAGTTGGGGTGGCTTCATTTGGAATCGGATCGAAATGTAGGGGCAAATGTGGCAAGCACTAGCCATGCGAACACGTAGAAGCACACACTGCATGGCTAGTGCTTGCCACATTTGCCCCTACAATTGTATGTGTCTATGAGGAGTTTGATAAGTCGAGGATTCCAAGCCAAATGATTGTTATGTAGCTTATGACAAGGATCCCATTTCAAACAATTGTGATGTTTGATCATGATGATTGATGATGTTGATCAACGATCGCAGACATGTAATAGGCCAATAGCTTGTGGCGAAACTTATTTACCCATAAGAGTCCTTGCTTCTCCCGAGGTAAGTGTGGGAGAGCCATTGGATGCTCTCATCGAACGGCTCTCCCGCACATTCCTCTAGAGAAGCGAGGACTCTAATGGGTAAATAAGTTTTGTCGTTCAAACAAGCATCCAACGGCTCTCCTGCACTTACCTCAGAAGAAGCAAGGACTCTGATGGATAAATAAGTTTCGCCAATAGTTTGTAGCATGTGTTTTGGATTCTAGAGGCCATTTAGAGCCTTGTTGATTATGTATTTTATTTAATATATGTATTACACTCATGTCATTTTTATATATTCACCCTTACAAGGTATAAACATGAATAGACCCTAATATTTTGTTTCTGAGATCGTGGCAATATTTTGTCTTTAACGATTTAATGATTTGGAATTTTTAGAATGTTTTTTCATTGAAATTTTCATATTTTAAATATTTTTTTAATAAACTGAGTCATAAAATTCAAACTAGTCAGAATTTGAGTTGAATATTTTGTCTTTAATGATTTGGAAAGTTGACCATTGATTGATTCCAGACCTAATTAAAATGAACTTTTGACCTTTAGTATCTACTTCATTGATAAGCTTTGGAAAATTAGAACAGCCGACTTGCAATCAACAAAGAAAAGCTAAGTGAACAAATGACTGAAAGTTCATGAAAGCTTTTGGTCCCGTGTTGCAACATGTGGAAGGGTCCGTTGTAAAGGCACCATCAACAAGAAACCTCAGAGAAAATATATTGGGCCTATATGCCTGATATCTAAACTATAAAAGGTCATAACAGTAATGGTCTGCCAATTAGGATTGCATTCCTCAGCAAAAATGCACGGTATGTTTCATGCCTAATATTCGGGTCCTGTGTAGATTGAAGTGCAGAAAATAAATGATACCTACAGTGCATGTTGTAAAAGAATTTATGTTTTCATACTCTTGAAACTTTTCTCTGTAGTTGCAACATGAGTGAAGTTAAGATATGTTCGAGTGTGAAATAAGGAAATGAGAGGATCTATCACATAACGAAAGGAGTAAAGAAAAAACCAAACCTTCGTGGGACGATATTGAAGTTGCTTCAAGGCAATCAGCATTATCGGCCTGATATAATTGCCATTAGTTGTAGACTAGCTATTACACTCATGTAGTCGTTTGAGTGGCTTTACATGGATGATACGATTACAACTCTAGTTAGAACCATTAGGCAATATTCAACAAAAATTTGGTAGAGCTTGGGTTATAATTTAACTCACAGTAGATACATCTAATTTGCTCATTGAACTTTCTAAGCAATTTAATCCCCGCATGGATGACTTTCAGAAACTGCCAAAGTTCTCCTTAAAATTGGTAATAAATGTGCAGATTGAATTTGTGCTGAATGTACAAACTAAAGTGAAAGTAGATCAAAAATTAACATCAAACAGAAATCATAGAAAAATTGGTAATAAATGTGCAGATTGAAGTTTGAGTCAATAAGAATGTGTGCTGAATGTACAAACTAAAGTGAAAGTAGATCAAAAATTAACATCAAACAGAAATCATAGAAAAATTGTAGAGTAATGCTCAAGAAATATATTTTGCCCCAAAGACCGGTGGCTAAAATTTAAATGTGTTACCTGATCTGCCGATCCCTGTGTGTAAGATCCACCGAGGATCATTATGGAAGTGGATCCCTTGGAGAAGGAAACCGGTTCTGAGCCCACGAAAGAAATCCCATGCAAAATGAAACGACTCCCAAAACTTCAGTGCATTTTTGACCCACGGATCTCCTAAAGAAGCATTTTTTAAATGGAAAATTTCCCAAAACCTTAAACACCTAAAAGCTGGAACCCTATCCCCATTCCTGGTCAAGATCTAATATATACTTATGTCAAGATCTGCTCTCAAGGTGTGATCTCAACGTTTGATCTCTCATTAAGGTCAAGCTCTGATCTTCCCTTAGGTGCTATGTTGTTGCTCACTTCAGCAAGACTTATTCAGTCCTGACCTAGCATTCAAGAAAACCACTTTATAAGTTTATTCACTGTTGACATAGAGATGTGAATGTGGCTCAAAAACAATGTTATGTCCTGCCTCATACTCACTTCAAACAGATCAATTATCAGTGATGCTTATAAGTTATCAAATTATCAGTTATCATTTATGGTACATGTATGGCTAATAGTAATATGCATAAACTCTCTTTTTTGGTGATAACTTTTAACTCTACTGTTGCGACTCCAGAATGGTTTTGATTCTTTAACTTTATTTTTATAATTATAACAATAATTTTATAGTTGTTATATTTACCATTTCTGCGGCGTATCCAGATCCTAGCTTTTCAGATATATGGTGGATCCGTATCCTGGTAACTTAGACGAGCTTGGTTTTGATATAAATACATACTCAATCTTTATCTCACCAAGTCATGCCAAATCCAATTACTAAAATACTTCTTAAGTCCAATAAATGACCAATTAAAAATTCAAAACTTGTGTCCCTTCTCGCCAACAGCCAAGGAAGCTTCAGTAAGTACCTTGATGACATTCCTCTAATGGTAGAGCTTTTGATTACATGATATTTGTTCAAGTAAATGTGTTGCACAATTGTCCATGGGATGTAGAATAGACAGTGAATGGGTGTACTGTTAAGGCACTCCTTGTGATAGATCACTGATTTGAAACTAACAGACATTTCCAGGCTAACTAAAATGCATTGTAGAAGGCAACAAGAACATCTACGTCATTTAAATTAAACAATAAACAGATCCAAACAAATTAATAGTAGAGATTTACAGCATCTAAGCCCTCCAGCGTGTTTCACTGATTCGATCAACTGATCTTTAGTTTTGGATCCCTCGATTTTAAACCTGCTTCCTTTGTGAAAACCTTTCAATTGAGTTAAGCATGTCCTTATAATAATAATTTTAAGCTTAGTACAACATGCTATTCAGAGATTGCAGCTCTGAAAAGAAATTTGATATCTGAATATGTATTAACGCATCTGTTTGCATCCATTACAACGATTGGAATGATCTCAATGTAGACCCTGCAGAGTCACAGACTATGCCAGCTTATGGAGACGGGACCAACATTCAGAAACTCAAAAGAAAGAGTAGAGTATTTTGCCAGTGTGTGATTATTACTTGCAGTCGCCGTTCCATTATCAATGAACTAGCTTCCAGTATTATTTTGTGCAAGAACCTCAGCTTCTGCCTTTGCCATTGGATCCCCCTTCTCTTCCAGTTCTTCCACTTCACCTTCACGTTCCTCAGTTAATTTCTTTCTCTCTTCTGCCTCTGCTGCTTGGACAACAGCCCGATGTTCAGCCTGTAGACGCTGCATTTCCTCTTCCTGCTGTTGTCTTTCAAACCAAGTGTCCGCATCAGCCCAAACTGAAAAAGACAATACAAAGTTCAAACACATGGTAAGCTCAAGCTCCTGAAGGTGATAAAAGGTCTATATGTAAACCCACTTTCCCAGTTCACAAAGACACAATCAACTAAGTGAGTACCGTATCAAGGAGTAGGAGTAGAGCAATGCGTTTTACCAGGTTGGAGAATTTTTCAAAAACTATAACGAAAAGAATAAGCCTAAAGAATGAAAGAACATATTTAAATAACCTTCAGGACAATTTGTTGAGATGAACCAAAATACAAATGTCTTTGCATGGTTTATAACAGGAAAATTATTTAAGTGCTCTAGGATTACAAGATTATTGATCGTTTGATTCTACAAGTTTTACAAAAATGAATATATTTGGCATGATACTATATTTGGATTATTTTCTAGACTCTGTCAAATAAGTTACCGTAAAATAAAGTGCACCGCTTACTGTTAACTTTTTCTCTGTTGCAGATTGAAGAAGTTGTTTCCTCCCAAGAAATCTTCATGTTTACTCACATGCCTGATTTTCTTTTTGAATCGTGCAGTTTATTTAGATCCTATTGAGATTTCATATTTGGCTATGAATGGTAAAACACTGATGCCTAGGTTATTGATGACTTCGTGTAGACATGCAAGTACAGCATCTGTCTCTTGTCTACTACGCCATCCACCTCCCATGTTTGAATCTAACGAGACAATTCTTTAATTCTCTCCTGTCTTCCGGATCCTTAGCATTCCCTATTCGCCTATCCAATTCAAGCAGTCTTCTTCTTTTTTCCCATCTTGCGCTGGTGAATGTCAGGGCTCAAACAAAACCCCATGTTCTCACCATGGCTTGGGAGGTTGCAACTTACAACAGCTGCTTACAGAATTTAGGTGTGACCTTGGTTTCTATTTTTGAAAGTCTATGTTTGTCCAACCTTCGTAGTTTGTTTTGTGTAAGTATCTGATCCTTGCAATTGTCTTGAGCATCGACTTGGAGGTTAGTGGGGGCAAGGTAAAGGGATTGATGGATAAGAATTTGTATCATTGAACTTAGGGGTTCAAACATAAACCCATGTTTATTATGTACACATGATCTCACCATGGCCTGGGAGATTGCAACTCACATTGACTGCTTGACATTTCAATATTCACGGTCTCTTCAGGATTAGGTACTTCCTGATGGCCTCAATCTCTACTATCGGAACTCTCGACTTGTCCAACCTTCTTATTTTGTTTTATATGTAAGTATTTGATCCTTGTAATTGCCTTGAGCATTGACGTGGAGGTTGGGAACAAGGTGTAAGGGTTTGATGGGATAGGAATTCGATCATTGACCTTGACCCTGTCCAATATGAATCTCTTTCAAAATGTCCTATATTTATCTTGCAATATACTTTTGTTCCCCACTTCACACAGTATAAGATAACATGTCTGAGTAAAATTTCAACAAATTTTAAGAAATCCATTATCATTTAAACCCATGGTGCAACTGAGGAGTCGAAAGGCAACCACAGGTCCCAGGCTCCATTCTTGTCCTTGTTTTTCGCTGTTGCAGGAATAGGAAGATTGGGACAGGTTAAGCTGAGGCCAACACTCATAGCCACCAGAGCTAAACAATGAGTACCCCAGCAACTATAAGCAAAATTTATACTGAAATACAGTGATAATTGAAAATTTATAAGTAGCCAGTGCAAACCTCCCAAGCCACAGTGAGAATGTGATTGCCTAATAACCACAGAGTTACCTTAGCCCTCAGAGCTTTGCCGATTCAAAATAATAATAATAATAAACCTTTAATCCCTAGATTCTAGAATAATAAATTCACACTCATTACATAGACCAGAGAAGGCTTAGTGTAATCTAAGGGTTCTTTCGATACAGTGGGTTCTTGTCATAAAATGGTTCAGCCTCAGGTATCAATTAAATTTGCCAAATCAATAAGGTTCCATTCTTGTGTGGTATGCCCCCACCCAAATGTTATGTGAAAAAAAGAGGATGAGGCTGGGTGAAAGATCTGGGCAAACTTGGTAAAATAGTTACTCTGTCAGCTAAGCTGAATGAAGTATGTCACCTCTTTTCTTCTGGGGGTGTTTCTTGAAGCAATTTAAAACAAATAATACAAAATCACCAATATTTTCAGAAAAAATTGCGAAGTTGTAAACTACGATGGACTCAATCGGAAATGAAGTCGCGTCTATTAGGAACCCACTACGAATAGAATATGTCCACTTAACCCTAACGAATTGCAAGCTGTGAAACCCATAAAACCCGAATACAAACACAAAAAAGACAAATGCATAAACTTACTAGGTTGAGATGCCCAGCCTTGTTCACCGCCCTTGATCCGAATGGGTTGAGCATAATTGACAGTCAAAACCCTTCCATAAAGCTCAGTATTGTTCATGTTATCCATGGCGGCAGCTGCGTCTTCCTTGTCCAAGAACGTCACAAAACCAAAGGAGCGATGTTTCTGAGTGGCCTGATCAAGAGGAGTGGTGACATCCTTTATGTCCCCAAATGGTATAAATGCCGCATGAAGAACTGACTCGTTCACGTTTTCGTCTAACCCTCCTGCCATAAGCCTCTATGTAAAGTCAGTCCCTGTTTTAAAAAAAACCATCAATTATAACACATATCTTGAATGTACTTGAAAGCTCGACAAATGCGTACCAACATAGAGAGTGTTTTTTTGACTGGCAGCCATTGCAGATCCTCGCGGAAAGCTTCGTGATTCAGATCAATTGTACTACTGCTCAGTTAAATGGAATGGAATGGCCAACCACTTACACATAGATCTACTGTAGAAGAACAGCATGAAATATAGTGTGTGAGAATATAACGAAGTTGTTCCCAAGGGTTTGAGATATGGAAACCTTAAACGGTTACCTGTATTCGCTAATAAAAATAAATAAATTATTTTTTCAATGGTAAGTTGAGGAATTAATCTATTGACTAAAAGTAATAGTGATACCAAAAAATATTACATTTCAAAGAAACAAGCAAATGTAGTGGTTCAAAACAATTACTATACCCAGGTTCAAAAAAAAAAAAATCCATTTACATAGAAACATGTTTGACATGCTACAATTCATAACATGATAAACCCACAGACCTTGTGACAAAACAAAAAACCTATCTAAGGTTTGTGGAACGGCTCCTCGATGATGGGGCACCCAAATCCTGTGGAGACCGGCTCGCTTGGCATGTCCTTGTCGTCATTGGAGGAGTCTTCTTCTTCACTGTTGTCGTCTTCACTTTTGTTGGCGGGATAACTTTTGACCGGGAGGGGAGTTGTTTTCCTCATCGGAGTCGGACTGGGGGAACTTTTGCTAGCTAAGAAGGATTTCATTCAGCTCTGCAGGGGGCATGGGTGGGGGGGGGTTTCTCAATCCATGGGGACTGCAGGGGAGATGGTGGAGGAGATGGGTACAAAGGTGGAAACACGGGGGGCAATGGGAACAGAGCGAACAATAGGTGCAAGAAGTGGAGGAGGGACGCCATCCTGGAGGGGCTGAGAGTGGAAGCGAAGCAGAAGCTGAATCAGGAGATTATTGATGACCAAGTAGCTTTTGCGGCACTCAGGAGTGCAACCAACAGCATTGAGGGCACAGGAGAGTTCATCCTCCCAATCATTGAACATAGTGCGCACCGAGTCGGGGATTTCGATGTCGAAACCGTCACAGCTAGCCTGTGCATTGAGCAAAGCGGGGCGTTCAGAGTGGGTGCCTCTCCCCGCATGTCCTCGACGAGGAGTGCCTCTCTATCGTTGAGACATAGCTAGGCGACAGAGGGAGGCCGAGAGCTTAGAGCCAGTCGCTGAATTGCAGAGGGTCGAGCCGAGAGGATGCAGAGAGCCGAACCGGGAGGACGCAAAGAGTAAATGATTGGGGTGACGAGAGAGTCGGAGCCGTAATCCGTTGGCGCGTCAGCCCATGAACCAGGAAGGCTCGTTAAGGAGGGCCAACGGCAAGGTGACGGCTGTGTACGAACTGGCTGCCATGAGGTCTCCACGTCCAAATGTGGATTTAATGCGCGCAACCATTGAGTTGGATGATGGGGGAGTGAGGTAATGCAGATGACGGGGTGGCACTGTTGTGTGCCCCGCCATCTGCCTTCATGGCCGTGGTAGCTGTATGGTCACCCGCATCCGAGGAAAAATAAATAAATTATTAAAGAACCTCCATATATATAATAAAAAAATTCCCGGCATTTCTGATCAAAAGTTGTCCCCATTTGGAAGTTGGTTCTTTGGGTGGGAGTTTCATAGTTAAAGTGATACATAGATACATACATGGAGTGAGGCAAAATTAAATTCTCTTTTTTTTAAGAGTAAAGTTCGCCATATGATGGTAGGGTATAAATTATAAGCTCAGTGTGTTTTACTAAGTTTACTTCTTTTTGGATATCTATTTTTTTTAAAGTAGGTTTTAACCGGTATTGTTGTTATTATTATTAGTATTGTTGTTATTATTATTATTATTATTATTATTACTAGATTTATTTTAAATGGTGATTCATAATCATATGTAAATTTGATATTTCCTTAATTTGTGAGTATCTCGCATAATGTAGGGGAAAGTATTATTGAGTTTGTATTTACCCATTTCAATATATTTAGCATAACTTTTTTGTTGATGGCTTATTTGGTTGTTCTCGTCTTCATGTTTGCATCTCACATTATGTGTGTTGCTTCTTAGTTGTACTATTACCTATTTTTCATGTTTAGATGTTAAACTTTAAGGAGTTTTGCACTTTGAACTCCTTATCTCGATTGAAGTTGTCATGCAGTATTTGTGTTTTTTTTAATGTGTTTTCTCCATTTTCTCTTCATGTTGCGTTATTGTTCCATTTTCTCTTCATGTTGCATCATTATACATGACTTTCAAGATCTTTTATCCAATGGGAAACTTTGTTTTCTATATCTCATTCTTGAAACAATTTCATGCACTATTGGTCCCATGTTTTCATCCCCCTTTTTAGGTCATTTTACATTATTTTAATTGGAATCTTGTCATTGTCCAATGTTGCATTTACTATTGGTACAAATCAATGTTCTTGACGTCTCTAATTATATTAGGTATAGTCATGTTTTAGCAAGGAGTATATTATCAAGGGTGCTTTGTTTTTAATCTCATTTGGGGGGTTTGTACTCACACAATATGGTACATTTGTTTTATGATATACTCGGTCCTCATACTTCTCATCCATAAAGAAGTATTGGGGTTATGATTATTTGAAAGAGGGAGTGCATCATTTGTCAATGCCAAACATTCGTTGCCCTGCAACTATTTCTGCCTTCCACCCTCCTCGTAGTGTTTTCCTTATGCATGGTCTCGGGTTAACTTCTCGTTGAAACTTAGTCCCAAATATTATAGTTTTGGGCATCTCTAGTGGCTCACCTCATGTTGCCTTATGACACTCTTCGACCCAGGTTCAGTCCCTCCTTAGCGTGCAACAAAGTCCAAGATATTGGCCTGATAGAGCAAGGCTCAGTCGGCAGCACCTACAACGCAGATGCAGTCTCACCCGAGATATTTTTCTATGGATAACTGCCAGAACCAGGTTTCTGCAGTTGGGTGGGGGATTTATGGTCCCTTGGTGTTCTACCAAGGTGCTCGACAAAGGCTGATGGGTGGGGTATTTATACTTATCACACAGTTAAGTTGCGAAATAACTCATCCTTCGACAGGTATTATAACAACATACCCGATGCAGCATAGGCACATTCAACAATAATAGTGCAACAAATACATATAAACTCATTCATAAGCAAATACATCAACACATATTCACATTAACATGTATATGCAACTCAATCACATTCATCATTCACACATTTGACACAATATCTAACATGGAAACCCATCCATGAAAAACTACAAAGGCACTCTTCATCTGGCATGAGAAATATATGACACCTTTGGTATGTGCACCAAGCTGTAAACTATGATCTATATCTCTCTTTCTTATCTATATGGGCTTCTTCCTCCTCTCATGCTCTCTGGTCTTCTGTCATTATTCTTTATGTACTGGAATCTACTGATGATCCACACACAGCTTGGATCAACTCGACTTCCTCTATGACTCTATTGTCAATCCGCACACAGCATGGATCGACTCCTGCGCACTCAGCTGCAGGTTCTTCAACTCCTCTCTACGACTAAACACACTAACAAACAATACAATCAAACTATCACTAAATGACCAGATGCTACAAAGACTAACATGACCAGACCCCCCAGAGGCTAATCCATATACAACTTGGGTTCCTCCTTTTATAGACTCTTACATGTCGCTCTTAGCTGACTTCATACAGTAAGTCAACATGCTTTCTTTCCTTTTCTATCAACACATGTTAGTAGGCACCAACGACCCGACTTACAAAGATGCTCTGCTTTCTACAAGTTTTCCACAAGGTCGGAACTGGGATGTTTCGACGATACAAGCCTTGTTGCTTCCATTGCTCGTTGTACTCTCTAATATATAGGATGAAGAATGCATGTAACTCTTTCAGCTTCAGCCTGTAACTCCTCAACTTTATCTGCCCGTTGTTGTTGTTGCGTACGCAGCACCGTCACTTGTTGTTGTAATTTCTTCATTTTGTTTCGTTAGCCATTTTCTGTGCTAATGGTAACTGTTTCATCTCATTCTTCAACTGATTTACTTTTGTCTTAGTTGTGCGCAACTTATCTATGACTTCCTCTAGTTCGATGTCTTCAATCAAGGCTTCCCAAGTCTGAGAGACTTGGTCGACAACTTTAGCACATAGTGCTTATGTTTCTTATATCTTCTTCATAGCTTCTGTTGTTGCTTGGCTTCATTCTTCTAACACCTCTGGTGGTGTGCTTGGTCTTACTTATGCTTCAATTTATGTGACTTTCTTTTGAAGGTATTCTGCTATCTCGCTAAGTCGAGTGACCTTCGCTTTCAGAACCATTTCCTCTATTATGCCTTTGTCCGTGAAATTTGTACATGCAAGGGCTACAACCTTGTCAAGCCTATGCCTATTTTCTTCCCATGTCTTTGTCTTCTACTCAGCCTCTTGCACTATCTATTTCATCCTATCAACACTTTTATTTGTGACTTTTGGTTGCTTAATCAATGCGCCTTCTCGCACTTTCATTTTCGCGACTGCAGTGTTCTACATCGCATATACTTCATCCATTAGTGTCAATAAAAAATCTATTGTTATTTGTCTATACTTTTGGCTACATTGTTGAATTTTGGGGTTCCTAGATCAAGCACTTCTCCTGACACCTGTGTTCTGATCAGTGGAACCGATACTGGTATTTTAGCTGGTCACTTTTTGGAAGTTCCAGATATATCCTGCGACGAAGTTCCAGGTATATCCTGCGACTCAGCTCTTGGGGTTGTGTAATATACTACAACTTTAACTTCTTCGATAGATTTACATAACACTTTTAGCAGATCAATAGCAGTACCTGTAAGCTCTGTTCGTCGATCCTCTATTGTCTTGAAGATTATCTATACAGCTTATGTTATTGCTTCAGTCACAAGTTGTAAATCGTCACCATCAAGGCCAATAGTATTTGCAGTTTTATTGGCCTTTCTCCTTTTCTTTCGATTTGACTCTACCTGCGTTGTATCAGCCTCCTTTCTTTTCTTTTGTGCATCTAGGTCTGTCGAAGTCAAACTCGAACCACTCTGGGGCATATCAGGATCTTGTGCATCCTCCAGTGAGTCCTCTTCTTCATTTCCATCATTTGGTGGTGGTGGACTGTCTTGTCACAGGTCTTCTTCTGTCTCTAATTGGTCTTCGGGTAAAGGAACTTGCCATTTTTTCGACCATTCATAAAAAATGGCTTCAAGTTCTTCTTTAGTCAATAAAAATTGTGTCGTTAACCATTGGCGATGTGGGTCCTACCGTGGCTGTATCTTGACATGATGTGCGCCAATTTCAAATCTGATAATTTGACGAAACCGTTCAACAGTTTCGTCCGTAAGTCTGTGTTGGTCCTTTACCTGATCCCTCAAGGCCTCTCCATGCATAAAGCATTCAATATTATTTTATGTATGCCTTGCCTTTTTGTCCTTGATGAATCAGAGGTTTTGGTATCGAGCTCCTCTGCATAGCACTGGCAGGTCTACCCCTTGGTATCTTGATGGGTCGGACCATTCAATGAATGAAATTAAAATCAACAACATCTTGCAACAATTCATTCAGTAGGAATTGTGACCAATTGATATGAACTCCCTCCACTCAAAGTTCAGCTAACACAACAACACCCACGGTACATTGGTTCAAGCGCATCTTGCACAACAATTTAGAAGCTAGTACCTTCATAGCAAAGCGAACAGTATGGTAATAAATCAAGGATATTAGGAATCCTCTCTATCTCTAATCACATCATATTTTTCTTTCATCCTTGCGGATATCACAATTTCCTGATCTTTCCTTAAAAGGGGTGTTGGATCCATTCCTGCTACTAGTAGGTCTGTAATGATTGCAATGAGCTCGACATCCACAAAGATTGGTTTGTCGAGCCATAGGTAACCACCATGAAAAAATACAAGTAACTGCTTGACACATTTACTTTTTCTGCACTTTGGCCAAAATGTGGCATACACAACAATGATATTATTTCGAACTAGTCCAATTTTCTTGCCCATTCCATTGGAACCACGCGCTTCGACGAATCTGGTGTGTCATGCACAGCTATCATATAGTTCTTCATGTCCAAATATTTTTGTTTCTTGGTGGCGTGGCCAGCAAAGGATAGGTTTCGTTGGTTCGACAAAATATCCTTCACCACCTTAACTCCTTTCGGCATCGAGGGTGCAATCAACAGATCCCCTGACCTCTTTGGAATTCTAACTTTTGGTGCATCAAAGCGTCTTGGCGGAATGTATGGCGGCAACAAGTTTTTGGTTCCAGAGTCTTCATCCTCCTGACAGGGTGGCGTTGGTGATGACGTTACTTTTTCTTTCCTCTTCATAGTTACTGTGCGCTTTCCCCATGTAGTTTCAGAGGGGCCTAGTAGGTATGCAGTTGATTTTTCGGATGTCCTAATCGGAGTAACTGGAACTTACTCAGGAACTAGGGCAACTACTTTTGTGGTGGGACATAACCCGCAGTATCTTCCATAATTGGTGTAGGTGATGCAGTCACAACTTCAGATTTAAGAGTTGTACTTGTGCTGGAAATGGAAATGACCATGCTCTGAACAATTTGCTTCCGCTCTTGGAGTTGCAAATAATGATTGATCTTCTCTCATGCAAGTAGAATGAAATTAACTTGGGCATGAAGGTTGATAGCATGCAAGTGTTTTCTCCCGATCGTTCTTCACATGCCCTGGAAATCAATAGAAAGGAATCTGTCCTTTCAGTCACATAGCTCGGATCAGCTGAATAATTAAGGAAACATCTATGCATGTGATCGTTTACCTAGCACATCAAGTGGTAGTTATTACCATAAGGATGGATGTGACCATAAAGCATGCAGCCAATTTCCCTCGAAATAATTCCCTCCAGTTGTCATGTCTATGCCTCTCGTATCTCTCAAGATTTTGAAATTAATGACACCCAGTTGTCATATCTATATCGTATTTCTTGCGACAATGTCGCACTCCTTGCGACTTATTTTCTTCCTTCGGTAGATCTTATTTTCTTGCGACAGTCTATGTGTCTTCACCTTGACTTTCTGGTCTACTCTAGACACTGAGTCTGCAAGAATTCACTTCTTGTTGCAGCGGACTAGCAGTCTACGAACCAAATTTATCCTCTTTTCCCTTTTTCCCTCTTTTTTTTGTTTGTGACTAAGTCACCGGTATCATGATATGGCTTCAACCGACTTCCATTCACCAATCCTTGGTCCTCTGTTCCCTTTTGCAATTTCACTGCTCCTCCATCAGTGATCTTCATAACGATATATGGTCCCAACCAATGTGTTCTCAACTTTCCTGAATGCTTGAAAAATTTTCTATCATACATAAGAACAAGTCCTTCAACCTCAAAGTTCTTGCTCTTAATGTTTCGATCATGCCATGCTTTTTGCCTTTGTTTTTCAACATTTTAATGAAAGCCCGGGACAAAACGTTCTTCTTCCAGCTGCACAAGTTGCAACAATCTTTCTTCGACAGCATAGACATATGTCATCTATGTGATTGCAACAATTCTTAATCTTGGGACAGTATACTCCATAGGCATCACAACTTCTAGTCCATCCACCAACCGAAATGGAGTTTGTCGTGTTAATTTCTTACAAGTCTTGCGATACGCCCATAATACTTCTGAAATTTTCTGATCCCATTCATCTCTTTGAACATTGCAAAACTTTGTCAATGCATTTTCTAGAATTTTGTTAAAGGCTTCGACAACTCCATTTGCTTGAGGGTGATGAGGTGTTGCCCTTCTATGTTAAATCTAGAATTCCTCTGTGAGTTCTACAATCAACTGGTTGACAAAGTGTGTACCTTGGTCACTTTTAAAAATATTTGGGCATCCCAATCATGTTATGACATTATCAAATCAAAACTTCGCAGTGGTTGCAGCAGTATAATCCTTTACTAGCACTGTTGTGGCCCATCTGGTTAGGTAGTTAATTACAATAATAATGTAGCATGCACCAATGCGCTTTCCTATCAAACTGATAGGACCCACAAAATCAACGCCCCATTTATCAAATGCCTACAGAGTTATTTGAGGTACCAATGGAATTTCATCCAATCGTGACAGTTTTCCAGTCCTTTGACAGACATCACAGCTGTGACAATAATCTTGGGCATCCGCGTGCATGGTAGGCCACCATAATCCTACTTGCAAGATCTTGTGCACCATAGCTTTCCCTGTGTAGTGACCTCCTGTAACACCAGCATGTGCTTCATTTAATATTAATGGTCGCTCATGTTCCAAAACACAATGACGAAGAATCTCATCATGACCCATTTTATACAATTGTCTAGCGATCAACTTGAACTCCGTAGCTCCCACAACCAACTATTTATTTTACATAAAGGTGAAGTCATTTGGCATATAACATGTACTAAAAAATTGTATGATATCTATATAATGATAATCAAACATGGTTATCGCTAACATTTGTGCATCAAGGAGATTATCATCCAAGTTACTAGGCTCTTCACCATTTTCTATCCATGAAAGATGGTCTGGTCCCAAATTTAATCGATCGGGTTTAACAATTATCTCAAAATCACATTCCTGGAAGAGGAGAAGCCACTGATAGATCTCCCCCCCCAACAATGGCTTATTAACCAAGTATTTCAATGCGGAATGGTCTGTGTACATTTTAAAATGTCCACCCAACAAATAATGTATGAATTTTTGTAACGCATATACCATTGATAAACCTTTTCTTTCTGTCGTAGTATAATTTTTCTCTGCACTTGATAACTTCCTGCTAATGAAGGTAACTGGATGATCGATCGATCCTTCACCAGGTTGTGTCAGTACCATGGCAAAAGAGACAAACGGTGCATCGACATGAACATGAAACTCCTTTTTCCAATCTGGAAATACAAGTATTGGCGCAGTATCCATCTTGTTTTTCAATGTGTCCAGACTCTCTTGACAACTCTTTGTCCATTGAAACTTAACATCTTTTTTTCAAAAGTTTGTCCATCAAAGTAGTCACCTCTGCATATCCTTTGATAAAATTTTATGCAGTATCTAGTGTGCCCCAGTGCCGCTCTCAACTGTTTAACAGTAGTAGGTGGTGGTAGATCGAGAATGACTGCAATTTTGGTTGAGTCGACCAAAATTCCACCGTGATAGACCACATGGCCTAATAGGGCTCCAAATGGGGCGAAAAATATACATTTCTTCAAATTAAGTGAAATTTGATACTAGCGACAACGTGCTAGCATCATTCTAAGGTTCTCAATATGGTATTTTATGAGCCCAAATATCGTCCAATCATCGAAGTAAACTTCAAGAAATTTGTGTATAAAATCTTTAAATGAAGCTACTACGATTCTGGAAAAAATTGCAGGAGCATTCTTAATTCCAAAGGGAATTACCGTGTATTGGAAACATCCCCACTCTGTCTCAAAGGTAGTCTTGTGTTGGTCTTCCTTTACAATCCTGATCTGATGGTAACCAGAAAATTCATCAGTGAGCGAGTGACATTTCCTATCCTCCGACACTCTCCAGTACTTCATCTGTAAACGGAGTTGGAAATGGGTCATGTAAGCAAGCATCATTTGATTTTCTTAGGTCGACACAAATTCTTAATTCACCTAAGATATTCTTGTCCTAAACTACTATCGTACTACCCCATTATGATTCCTCGACAGGTTCTATAACACCTGCCTTTAACATTCAGTCTAACTCAACCTTGACCTTTTCTTTGTATCATGGATTCAATCTGTATGGTCGTTGCTTGACCGGTTTTGTGTTGGGATTCAAAGGTATTTTCATTTCACTGAGATCTCCAACTATTCCATTCATCTCTAAAAATATGGTAGGGAACAGGTCCTGAAATTCATGCAATAAATCAGTGATATTTCCAACAGTCTCTTCATCCCAATAATCTCCAATATTGGCAAACTTTGGGTTTTCAGGCGAGCCAGTATTAACTTTCTTGATCTTGAGTGGACTTAGGAATTGGTCACTAGAAATACCAAATCCTTCTACTGCGTGCATACCTTATGAATCAGGTATGTAACTTCAATTGTTGGGTGATCATCTGCGAACTCGAAAAATCGTCACAGTTCAACAGATGTATACTAATTCCTTGGTATCATGTCTAGTGTATGTATGCAGTGATGAACCCATTCTTGTCATGGATATTTCTACCATGTTATGCGACAATGTTCAATATGTTCGACAGGATTTGTCAATCCTATATATTTGTGACCAGTATAACTGATATCTTCTCCAAATTTGATCTCTGGTAATATTCTACATTGTGTCCATTCAGAGATAGATTGTTTATGTGTACCCCACCATCTATCGGGCGTAAATTCCAGCACAAATTCCAAGGCAGACAATCATTGTGGTTTTGTAACTTTTTCTTCAAATTCTACTAGAAAAGATGCAAGGTTAGGCAAGCCTTCATATGTGGGTATCTCGCTTACCTTAGCTCCTACCTGTCACACGGATCTTGTAATTCTTGCACATCTTCTCATGAAAAATCATGCAGCCGATTGTGCCAATTTTATAGTGCTTCACTTGAATCAAATGTACATGAGTTGACACTCCTCCAACTTAGCTTTCCATCAATTGTTGGGTTTATATAGTCATATTTCGAAGACATGACGTTATATATGTGATCTACGTAATCACCTTGTCCTTCACTATTTACTGGATCAACATATATATGTTCTTCTCGTGGATCAATTGGAATAGCCACCCCTATCTTTGAGTCTTCAAATGACAGGATTCTTCTCTTAAAATTGATGATGGTTTGATTATCTTTCGCCCGATAAATCCCTAAAAGTGCAATATATGGGTTTGTATCATCGACAATGTCGATCACTTCAAAGTCTGCATATGTTCTCATACCTTCTACCTCGAAGGGTACTTGATTCAGTTGACTAATGGGTAGAACCTTCGATTGATTTGCTAACCTTAATTGAATGGGAGACCAATCCAATCACGGTGTGTTCATGATGTCTGCCTTGTCAAGATATTGACATCAGAGCTCAGATCTAAAATGATATAATCCATGTCATAGTCTCTTATTTGCGCGATCATCTGCAACACGCGACTAGTTTTTAATCCTTTCCCGACATGGTTAACTCTTTGTTTGCGTCGCAACTCTTATGGAGTTTCTTCTTCGAGTGTTGTCAATTCTGCGACACCATATTTATCATGGATTAGTGCTAAACAACTTTTGAAAAATTCTTTGAGATTACTAACCTTTCTCGGCGGTTGCTTCCTAACTATTTGATAAAACCTTTTAGGCATCTCTCTTACTTGTCTTGATGTCGACACTTGATTTGTGTTGATAAATTCCAGTTGCACGTTGAAGAATGCTTTCTTTTCTTTTTGGATGTCGTGCAATACTTTCTTTTGTGTTGTTGGTCGCACTTGTGGTTGTCCATGTTGTGCGTCCTGGTCTACTCCAGTCGCAACACCTCCTTTTGTGACAACAATTATGTTTGCTTCTCTTTGCTCAAAAAAAATCATATGGATGTTTTGGTTGGGGTTCAGATTGGGATTCTGCATGGGGTTGGGATTTCCCACAGTTCGATCCTGCCACTTCGCAATCAATTGTGGACATTGTTCAACAGTACGATCATATGCTTTACAATATGAACATATCTTCACATGACTTGCACAATCTTGAGCAAAGTACCCTAGTTTTCCATAGTTGTAACATGCGACTTGGCCTCTTCCTCGACCAAATCCTCCTCCTTGTTGTTGTTGTCCTCGGGCACGAAAATCCCCCCCCCCCTAGGTTGAGGGTAGTGTTGTTGCAGCGGATACTGATTTGGTTGATATTGTGGTTTTTGGAATTGTTGTGGATATTGATCAGGATGGTATTGAGCTTGTGCTCGTTTAGCTTGCATATGCTCATCATTCTTCATCAAGTAAGTATCCACCATCTTCTCTTGTAGGAGAAAAAATTCTCTGGAATCTTTCTAATCATGTCCTGTAGATTTACAAAATTTACAATACAAACTAGTTGGTGTACTTACAATATTATGTAAATACAAACATTCTTCTGACCAGTAGCCTCTAGTCTAGCATATTCTACACTAAGGCATCCCTTGGGTTTTTATTGGGTTCGACGCTCCTGCTACAACATAGTTCATGAGTGCCGAACAATTATCTTTATGGTGTCCTTCTGTTCTACATATTGTACACCATATCTCATCTTGAACCTCTTTTCCTTTCTTGATGTCTTAGAGTTGTACTGTAAGGTTAGCTAGATGTGACTGAATATGCACAATTCATGTGTCGGTTTCTCCAATCGACAAGGATTTTAACTCCATGGCTATTTCCATAGCTTCTGTCTACAATGCAATCTTTTGTTGCATCAATGGAATCCATATGTGCAACAATAGTCTAACAATGAACCATTCCTTATGTTGTATGTCCGACATTTAGAAACTACTTTGGCCATTAATGTCTTGAATCTCTGTTCAAAGTCCCAGACAGGCTCTGTAGGTAACTGCTTGATTTATTTAATCTTTGTAATGCATTGTGACTTAGATTTCAGATTTCTGAACTCATTTATCATTCTGACTCGAATTTGGTTGATTGTTTTCTACACAACTCCTACTGGCCCTATAGAAAACGGTTGCACCTGGAAATTCCACATGCATGTTAGCCTTTCAGAAACCCTAACTTGAGACACCTTGGTTAGCTATTTTTTCCATATCTTGAAGGGGCGACACCTTTACCTTGTTTGCATAGAGCGTCGATGGTGCTTTCACTAGTGGAGCAAGAAGCACCGACCTGCTTTTCCTTTGGAAATAAATTAGGTCAGCGCCTTTACCTCTTCTGCTCAGTGATAGGCCAAATAAGTGCAAAAAGAAGGTTCTAGAAGCTTCTGTATAGAAGCCTCCGTGGAGTCAGTTCCTGTTTGCTTGGGAGAGGTGGCATTCTCCTCCCTTACCTGTTGGGATCACCTCTTATCCATTTCCAAGTCAATCTCATGTGTTTTGGGTCTATAAATGAAGCCTTCATGATGTGAGAGAGGGAGGCCAAAAAAAAGTATCCTTATGCTATTGGATTGAAGTCTGAGTTAGAGGCAAAGTAGAGTGGCTTGTATGTGAAGAGATGTTCATAGTTGCAGAGGATTGTAGATTTCTTGAGGTTGAAGCCATCAACATCAAGGCTTGGTTGTAACTTCTTCCTCTTATTTTCTAATACAAAAGTGTTCCCCTTTCCTATATTTGATGTGTTGTTAATTTCAATTGAATATTATCAGATCCCTTGATCACTAATATAAGTAATTAATCTATCATGATGCTCTCATCTTGTTTGTTTGTCTTTTGATCTGTTTTGTAGGTGTTGAACCATTGCAAGGGCTTTTGGAGCAAAGACAAAGAGATCTAGGCCTTAGGTATATTTTATTTCATGTTGTTTACATTGATTACTTAAGGAAAGGATATATTGTTGTGTCTTTTTGTTCTATTCTTGTCACTTACAAGGCAGAGGAACAAACGGTGTTCGCACCGATTGCATAATTCCTACAAACAAAATTGGCAACTCTAATGGGGACTTACATAGATTTGATTTCATTTTGTTTTTATTTCATATATTTTATATCAATCCTTTTTCCAGCCTCTAGAGACCTTCCCCCTTTTATATATTTTCTTTGAAGAGTGTCTTGAATCCTCTTGATGGTCTTTGGATCACTATCAGGCCTTCTTCCCTTCTCCCATAGGAAATTTGGCTTTTACCTTCTGTTTCTCCACCGGCACACCTGGGTTGTGTAGATAGAGCGTCGTTGGTATTATTTTTTAGTTTCATAAGTGTTGTATCCTTAGGCGCTCTTTTCCTTAAGAGATAGTGCACCGACGACGCTTTTGTGTTGTGTAATAGTTGCGCCGACAACGCTCGTGCTGTGTAGTAGGTGCGCCGACAACGCTTTTGTGTTGTGTAGTAGGTGCACCGAAGGAGCTCTGGTACAGTGTGGTATGTGCGTTGCCCCCTCTTAGGTGCTCTAGTGCAGTACAGGCAAGTGCGTCGACCCTTTGAAACTCATTTTTTAGCTTGATTTCCTTATTTTTGGGGGTTTTGGTTTGATGGATTGTGGTTTTTAGGCTACATATGATAGTCATACACCCCCTAGACCCAGCATTATCTCTTCCTCCCCTCATTCATTAAGTTTTTTGGGTTGCATTTTGTTGATTTGGAGCAATTCTTGATTGTTTTGGAGTTGTTTGGGTGCTTGTCATCTTCCTTCTAATTTCTAAATAAATGGAGTGCTGTAGATATGTTCTCATTTTTTGTTTGTAGATCTAAAAAGAGTTTAATTATCAAGCTTCATTTTGATACATGCATTTGAAAAATAAAAGTGCTTCTTTACTTTGTTTTATATTTTGTTGAGATGTGTTGTATCTTTGATTTCATTGGCACTTTTTGGACTATTATTGCAAACAGTTAGAATTGTTGCACTCTAGGAAAGAATTATCCTTTTCTTTATTGTTCATATTCATGTTTGTTTGAAGAGAAAACTCAATCAAAAGAGAATCAAAAAAAAAAAAACCCAAAAAAAATTTCTCAGACCCCCCTAGGAGCGTGTATGAATCCATAGGTCTTTTCAAGAATTGTGATTGATGTTGATCTTTAAAAGCTTCATCATTGGCTTTGAGTAGAACTTGGTTTTCTTAGATCTTTGATTTATGTCTTCTTTAACAAAAAAAACTCTTTCCCTACCTTAGGTAGCTTTCATCGAAAGAGAAATGTGCATTTTCATGTAGGTAAGATTTGCATTCTTTTTACATTTCTTGTCTACACCTCATGCATCCACTTAACTGCTCAACATAAAATTAACGATAGATTAGGTTTAAAATCATTTAGTAACTGTGTGTAAGTTAGTGACGTGTTGCAGTGTCGTTAAACGTGGCAGCTGCCATTTATTTCTTGCACTGCATCTCGGGGACTGTGTGGTTCTTCCACGTACCGTTGGTATATCAAACGACCTTTCACATACCATTGAGGTATATAGAAAGGTACTTCACGTACTCTGTTGTATATCGGAAGGCCCATTTCGTACGGTTGTGCGTTAGACAACACCACTACGAAGTTGAGCTCCCCCGTACCTAGTGTATATTGGGAGACCCTCTTAGCATTCCTGTGACCAACTGAGTTAACCTTTTGGCCGTCTTGGCATCACAATAGTTGTGAAGCCTTGATAATCCTGTGAGAGTCCTAACTTTTGATCCACTCCTATTCACATAGTTTGCTTGTGGCTTTTAGATTTTAGTAGTGTCTGTCTTATGTGGTATTTCAGATATTCTTAGAGAGTTCAAATATGGGAGAATTTCCCGGGACCACTAGTCAAGAGAACCCTTTTTAGGGTATGTCTTTTGTTTCTCCCCCTCGTGGAGTTGTTGGTCCTCCCTTCATGGCCACTCTAAACCTTCCCGGATTGACTATAGGATTACTTGTATGGTCATTCTCCAATCCTGTTATACCAAATGCATCCTTTTTGTCGGATCCTAATCCTTTACCACATGAGCATCAACCTCGTGTTAACCCTTCTCCTTCTTCCTCGAATGTTGAAAGGACTTCCATTTCTTCCTCTTCACCTGTTGAAAACTCTAGTGTTAGTAAATGGGTGGGTAAGACGAAAACGAAATCTAAGAAGAAGAGCACTAAGCAGATGGTCATCACTCCAACCTCTGATCTTCACGTTGGAATCCCACCAGCCATTGGTCATCATGCTGGGAGTATTGATGTACATGTTTTCAGCACCCGTAAATCTAAGTACCCTTGTAGACTTTGCAAGGGTGATCACCTTATCAAGGAGTGTCCTGGTCTTTCCCTTGTGTTAGAAGTGTGGTCTAAACATCATGTGTCGTCAGTCTCTGATTACCATGCTGAAGATGCCCTGTCAACCAGTGACTCTTTGGTTAAAAGTAAAAAAGGAAAGGTTAGATATCCTTGCTTGCTATGTAAGGATATGCACCACACTTACCTTTGTCCTCGCATGGATGAAGCTTCAAAGTTGTTGGAAGATATTATTGTTCCTCAGCAACAACCTCCAACCGGTTATCGTAAGTTGTCCTTTGACATCCCATTGGTTGACCAAGTGGTTGATCCCACTCTTCCATTGAAGAGTGAAGTTGAAGTGGTCGATCCAAGTCCATCCTTGGTTGATCCCACTCCTCCTTTGGAGAGTGAAGTTAAAGTGGTCGATTCGATGTCATCTCCACCCGATCCCACTCTTTCGTCAGAGAGTGTTGAGACTGAAGTAGTCCCTTCGACACAGTCTTTGTCTTGTCCCTCTCTTCTAATCGAGAGTGAAAACCATCATGCTGAAGTTTTCGTCGTTAGTTCTAATTGTTTTATGCAAGAGAAAATTTTGTCTCTTTCGACAGAACCCTCTCCAAGTAATGAGGTTATTTCCTTTGATTGGAGTAACCTAACCAAATCTCATCTTCATTCAATTTTTCCTTTCCAGATAGTTGTGAGTTACTTCTAAGAGCATACTCCGTACTATTGTTGACGAAGGGGCTTCTGCTAGTATTCTATCCTCTACTGCTTGGAAAGCCATAGGTTCTCCTTCGCTTGTGCCAGCCATCGATCAAATATTGTCTTTTAATCAAAGATCTACAACGCCTTTAGGGATCCTTCCTCAGTTGCCCATTACTTTGGAATGAAAAATTGTGAGTATCGATGTTATGGTAGTCCAAGGTCCCTTAGATTTTAATCTGCTCCTTGGGCGTGATTATGTTTATGCTATGAAAGTTGTAGTATCCACACTCTTTCGAGTGATTCATTTTCCCCATGATGGGAATATTGTGACCATTGATCAACTTTCCTTCATTAAACCCAATCATCGTATGACTCCTAGTCATCAGACTTCCTTGAATGTCCTGCATGTTCTTGTGGTTCCTTCCCTTTCTAGTTAGATCCTTCCCATCATAGGTAAAATGGGGGGCATGGCTCCAGCCTCTGGACTTCATACTTGAGTTAAGTCTCTAGCTTATTATGTAAGGGGGAAACCCACCAACCTCTGGACATCATGTTGGCTTAGAACTTCCTTGTGAGCATAGTTCCTTTTCTCTGTGTCAAGCTCGTTAAAAAATAAAACAGATGTATGTGAGCATAGTTCCCTTTCTGTGTCAAGCTCGTTAAAAAATGAAACAAGTTTGTGAGCATAGTTCCTTTTCTATGTCAAGCGCGTTAAAAATGAAATAGAGGTTAGTGAGCATAGTTCTTTTCTCTATGTCAAGCTCGTTAAAAAATGAAACATATGTTGTGAGCATAGTTCCCATTCTATGTCAAGCTCGTTAAAAAATGAAATAGATTCTTGTGAGCATAGTTCCCATTCTGTGTCAAGTTTGTAAAAAAATGAAATGGATGTCCTCAAGCATAGTTATCTTTCTATTTCAAGCTTGTGTAAAAATGAAATAGGTCACCTTGAGCAGTGTTTATTCTTCGTTTCAAGCTCATTAAAAAATAAAACTAACCTTGAGCAGAGTTCCTTTTTCATGTCAAGCTCATTAAAAAATGAAACGGATTCTTCGATTGTGTCAAGACTCAATACTTGAACCTTCTTTTCATCTTCTGGTAAAACACACAAAACGAAGCTTGGGGGGCATGTACCCTACCTCTTTGTGTCGGATTAAGCTACCGTGGCAGTTATACCGGGGGAAAGTACCAACCATTGGACATCATGTTGGGAAATCACCCATCAATGGGAGCCATTTTGAGCATACTTTATTTTAGTTTTGATCTCGTTAAACCATGAAATGACCTTTTGAGTGTAATTTCCCCTTTGTTGAATTTTATTAAAATGCCCAATTTTCCAATTTTTTCACAATTTTGGCTCTTGACTAGTTTTGATGTCTAGACCTCCAAATTGACCAAAATGCTTCCAAATTTTCTCTGAAGGTAAATGACTGATAATATAACATAAATATAATGCTCATGTATTTTTTTTGACCTCCCAATTACTTCTACAAACTTGTTTAATGTTCTGTTCAAAGTAGGAGTCTTTACTAGCAAATCGGGGCTCCAATTCCCCCTAGGTAATTGCCGGAAATGGCTTCACAAATGATCCCAAAGCCACTTAAATTTCTGAAAAGAGGCTGGGTATGTGTAAGGGACCTTTTAAAATTCTCATATGCATCATGTTTCAATTTATATAGGCTTTTATGACTCTTTCCAAAACAACTCCCAAGTCACAATTTCGACCCTTGGGGAAAATGCTCCAAATCTTCTCTCAATGCAATAAAAATGAGTAAAATGTCTTCCAATGCTTAAGTACTGAAAATGAGACTTGAAATACACATTCATTACATTCCATCCATAATACATTTATCATATATACATTCATCCATTCGAAATAATAAGCATTACCATGGCATATATCAAAATAGAGTGGAAATGGTCATTGTTTGCTCATCAAAAGTCATTTTGGCATACAACTCTTGGGAATTTCGACTTGAAAATTTTTGAGAATGAATAAAAGATAATATTTAACTGATTACAATCATAAATGGACAATTAAAGTCTCTCCCAATTCGAAATCATCAGCAATGCAATGGTTCACAACAAGATAGTGGGGAAATGACACTATTTCTTCATTGTTCAACATGTTTACATGAATTATTTTGGGTATTTCAGCCTGAGAGTCTTCTTAACATGAAATTCATACCATATACATCAGAACATAATATAATTGGCATTAGAATCTTCCCCAAAGAGATCAATAGTTCACACAAAGCGCAATCCCTCCATTTGCATGAATATGGTGTGAAAACTGGAAATAGTTGAGAGAGAGTGTTGCAATAGAAGAATCCACATGCTTTCCTATAGCTTACACCTGAAAATAATACTCCATTAAAGCTCCATGAAAGACCTAAGTGGCCTTTCCAAACACCAACTAGGATGGGAATCTTTCACCCTCGAAATTGGCTTAAGCAAGAAAAGTAGTCATCCACTAGCTCTCACAATTCACAAATGACAATTTCACAAATGAGCAAAAGCTTCTTCTCATGGCTGATCCCTGTATTTTATAAACATTCTTAGTCTTCTAAGGTTCCAAATCCATCCATAAACCAAAGCCAATTTGAATTGGTGTGGCTGCTCATGCTATGCCATGTGGCCTCTCTCTTCACCTTCCCTCTTCTCCCAAATTTGAGTAGGAGCCTCTTGGCCTTCTCCAACTCCAAAATTCGACCTCTAAGATGCTCTATTCAGTCCTGACATGTCAGTATGTTAGTATTTCAGCCTTCAGATATGACTTGTGCCATAAATGTCATAGAATTTCCATCATTGGTGTCATGGATGTCATAAATTTAAGGGGAATCTAGCCAAGTGTCCATGAAACTCCCATTTGGATCTTCCTCTCCCATGTAAGTTACAATTCATCCCAAATTCGACCTATGAAGTATATGGAAAATTATATTAACCTTATAATCCATACAAAAACATTAGGCTTCCCATATATTTGAATTTGCAAGAGAAAGATACCATTTAACATAGGAATTCTAGCTAGTGTGGGCCCCATAGTCTCCATGTGTCTTCATGATCCATTTCCACTTCCATTTTCTCTTGTATTTATTTAATAAGCTACATTATTAAATATTTATCCCCTTCTAATGTCTAAACATCATTTATTATCCCCCTTATTCCAAATCTCAAAGCTTCCACCCCCAACCTAGGAAACTAGTGCTTTCCTCCTTGGAAATTATTTGACTTTTAGCATCCATTTGACAACTTTCATGAATATGGAAAATGTGATTTGTCCATTGTGACCCAATACAAAATTTGGGACATTAAAAATCCTACCTTCCCAATATTGCTTGTCCTCAAACAATTTCAAACATGGTTGTTGAAGAACCTGCTTTCTGTATGATTCTTTGAAGTTTCCACTAAGCTACCCACCTTGAGTCTTTGAGATTCCATGAAGATTTCAGAGAGGAACCACCATGCTTGTTGCTGCACTACTCTGATTAACATCACCTTATTAAATGGGGAATCCATCTTCCATACTGCTTGTTTCCCAAAGAACTTGAAATCAATGGGACTAAAAACTATCCTAGGGTCTCATTGCTTGCATTGCACTCCAATAATTAAGAGTGCTCTCCAACCCATACCATTTGGAAAGAGAATTCCTGGATCCCATTTTCTTGTATGCATTCTTCCAAAAATCATGAGTGAATAATATATATCATCAAATTATATAACAACATAATAAGAATGTACATCAAGGAGGTGCCTCACCAAGAAATCATGAAAGTGCTTATACCTCCTAGTGAATAAACTCCATCTGCCAAGTGCATACATGCTTCAAGTGACCAATCAAATATGCTCCAATGACATAGGTGAGGATCCCATGTCCTATAATGCTGCTCCCAAAGAATGTAATATGCATCAAAATAATAATCAGCCATTTTTTCTTTCATCCAAGAAGTGAATGAAGAACCTCCACCAAAATATGAACCAAATAAGGAGCAAATAAAACACGAAGACTTCAAGTGTCTCAAAGAAGTCTCATCAATACACCCATGAATATGTATATCATCATGAAATAACAGAGGATTTTTCTGCCAATAATAATGTTCCTCAATCATATCCCTCTTCACCCAAGTGTTGGATGAAGTTCCTCCAACATCAAATGAACCAAGTGTTGAGCAAGAAAAACCATGAGTCTTCAAGTGACTCAAATGAACATCATAGGTGCACCGATGTAGATGTGTATAATCATAATGTAAAAAAGGATGCTGCTGAAAATGTAAATAAGATGGTTCTCTTATAATTCCATCATCAAAAGGAGAAATAAAATGTCCATGCTCTTCATGTGGCACCATAATAATAAAAAACCTTTCACCCATACTTCATTAGGACGACTGCTGCAAAATTTAGAAGTGTAGGATGTAGGAGAAAGAACCAACTCACCCAAATGATTAGTAAGTGCAAAATTGTCATAATTTGAAGGATCCATAGGGGTAGGATTATGCACCTCCCTAAAAAAAGCAAACATTTCCTCATGGGTTGGTTCCAAGGTGGTGGGATTATGCACTTCTTCAAAAATTGTGTAATCATTTTCAAGAGGCAACTCAAGTTCCTCTTCCACCATTACTAGTGATTGGATCTCATCACTATCATCCTCAAGAACATCAAGAACCTACAATTTTTCATGTTTCTCATGATCCATCATGTCATGAGAATCCTCCAAGCAATTTGCCTTATGAAAATCTAAAACATCGGAGGAAAAACAAGTGTCTTGCAACTTTTCAAGAAGTTGCTCATTTTGAATTGTGAGCTTATGAATAACTTCATTATTCTTCAAGTAGGATTCATGTAAACATTCACTGAACTTAATGAAATTTTTTATATCAAAAAGCAAATACATGAAATTCCCTTTGATGTTGCACATTGCTCTTTGGATCTTCTCCATGTCTTCAAGGAAGGATGGTTCCTCCAAGGAAGTAGCTCTCCAACAAGATTTTGATACCAATGCTTGAGTGTCATGGAGTATGCTAAGGGCCTGTTATATCTTCTTTTCATTCATATTTAAGGACACTTCAAGAAAATTAGGCTCTTTCAAATGAACCTCCTCATCTTCTTCCTTCTTGTTTGGACCAACTTCATGAAGCTCAAGTGGTGATGGGGAAGTTGATCTTGTTTCTTCTTCAACTGCTACAAGGTCTTCATTTTCATGTTTAATGGAATTTTGGCTTGCAGAAACATTTTTAAATATGATCTCTATGTCACCAACATAGATTTTTGAGCACCCATCAGTAGGTACTCCTTCATAGTTCAAGCATCCATCAGTATATTCTCTTTGGTCCATGTCCATAGTAGAATTTGTTTTAGAATGATATTCAATAGTTTCAAGGTACTCTTCTTCCTTCTCATGTGATGTTTCCTCATATTTTTCAAAGTAATTTGGGAGTGAATTTCTATACTATTCATGTACTACTTCTTATACTTCACCTATTTCAGAACTAGGTGGTTCATGGGTCTCCTCCTTTTGCTCCTTCAAGCAAGTTGATGCATTTCCCCCCTTGGTTTTCTTAAATTCAATATATTTTTCCCAACTTTGGATAGCCAAAAATTTGAATCCTTTCATAATATTCTTGGTCATGTCTTCAAGGATAGATTCCATGCTTTTTATTATCTCCTTACCATCATATGAGGTTCTCTTTTCATGCCTAGTCATAGTTTCCAAAATATTGCCTTCTTCTCCTACTTTTTTTCCCTCTTCAACAAAAGAACTTTTGGGTTTCAATATATAATGGTGGTCCATGAATTATTGTACTCATAAATATCAGACCAAATCAGGTCCCAAGATCATGCTCTGATACCACTGTAATGTCCCCTTTGTTGAATTTTATTAAAATGCCCAATTTTCCAATTTTTTCACAATTTTGGCTCTTGACTAGTTTTGATGTCTAGACCTCCAAATTGACCCAAATGCTTCCAAATTTTCTCTGAAGGTAAATGACTGATAATATAAATTAAATATCACGCTCATGTATGTTTTTTGACCTCCCAATTACTTTTGCAAACATGTTTAATGTTCTATTCAAAGTAGGAGTCTTTACTAGCAAATTGGGGCTCCAATTCCCCCTGGGTAATTGCCGGAAATGGCTTCACAAAAGATCCCAAAGCCACTTGAATTTATGAAAAGAGGCTGGGTATGTGTAAGGGACCTTTTCAAATTCTCATATGTATCATGTTTCAGTTTATACAGGCTTTTATGACTCTTTCCAAAACAACTCCCAAGTCACAATTTCGACCCTTGGGGAAAATGCTCCAAATCTTCTCCCAATGCAATAAAAATGAGTAAAATGTCTTCCAATGCTTAAGTACTAAAAATGATACTTGAAATACACATTCATTACAGTCCATCCATAATACATTTATCAGAGATACATTCCTCCATTCAAAATAATAAGCATTACCATGGCATATATCAAAATAGAGTGGAAATGGTCATTGTTTGCTTATCAAAAGTCATTTTGGTATACAACTCTCGGGAATTTCGAATTGAAAATTTTTGAGAATGAATAAAATATAATATTGAACTGATTAAAATCATAAATGGACAATTAAAGTCTCTCCCAATTCGAAATCATCAGCATTGCAATGGTTCACAACAAGACAGTGGGGAAATGACACTATTTCTTCATTGTTCAACATGTTTACATGAATTATTTTGGTTATTTTGAACTGAGAGTCTTCTGGACGTGAAATACATACCATATACATCATAACATAATATAATTGGTATTAGAATCTTCTCTAAAGAGATCAATAGCTCACCCAAAGCACAATCCCTCCATTTGCATGAATATGGTGTGAAAACTGGAAATAGTTGAGACAGAGTGCTGCAATAGAAGAATCCACATGATTTCTTGTAGCTTACACCTGCAAATAAGACTCCATGAAATACCTGAGTGGCCTTTCCAAACACCAACTAGGATGGGAATCTTTCACCCTCGAAATTGGCTTAAGCAAGAAAACTAATCATCCACTAGCTCTCACAATTCACAAATGACAATTTCACAAATGAGCAAAAGCTTCTTTTCATGGCCGATCCCTGTATTTTATAAAAATTCTTAGTCTTCTAAAGTTCCAAATCCATCCATAAACCAAAGCCAATTCGAATTGGTGTGGATGCTCATGCTATGCCATGTGGCCTCTCTCTTCACCTTCCCTCTTCTCCCAAATTTGAGTAGGAGCCTATTGGTCTTCTCCAACTCCAAAATTCGACCTCTAAGATGCTCTATTCAGTCCTGACATGTCAGTATGTCAGCCTTCAGATCTGACTTGTGTCATAACTGTCATAGAATCTACATCATTGGTGTCATAAATGCCATAAATGTAAGGGGAATCTAGCCAAGTGTCCATGAAACTCCCATTTGGCTCTTCCTCTCCCATGTAAGTTACTATTCATCCCAAATTCGACCTATGAAGTATATGGACAAGTATATTAACCTTATAATCCATCCAAAAACATTAGGCTTCCCATATAGTTGAATTTGCAAGAGAAAGATACCATTTAACATAGGAATTCTAGCTAGTGTGGGCCCCATAGTCTCCATGTGTCTTCATGCTCCATTTCCACTTCCATTTTCTCTTGTATTTATTTAATAAGCTAAATTATTAAATATTTATCCCCTTCTAATGTCTAAACATCATTTATTATCCCCCTTATTCCAAATCTCAAAGCTTCCACCCCCAACCTAGGAAACTAGTGATTTCCTCCTTGGAAATTATTTGACTTTTAGCATCCATTTGACAACTTTCATGAATATGGAAAATGTGATTTTTCCATTGTGACCGAATGCAAAATTTGGGACATTACATTGAGCATATTTTCTATTCTGTTCCAAGCTCGTTAAAAAATGAAGCAGATACCCTGAGCATTCTTTCAATTGATCTTCGAGCTCATTAAAAACAGTAATATGGTGTCGAGCTTACTTTTCATTTTTCGTGCTCTGGTTAAAACATGAAAACTAGTTTGAGCTTACTTTATTGCTTTTTTGTGCTTTGGATTCAAACATGAAAAAGGTTTTGAGTGCCTTTATTCCTTTGTCGTGCTCGTTAAAAACTCAATGAAGAGGTATCGAGTATCATTTTACTATTTTTTAGACTCATAAAAACTGAATTATGAAAAAATAACTCGTTACGGAGTTATATTTAAGCTCTTTTTAGTCTCCTTAAAACACAAAAAGACTGCCAAGCGAACTTGTTACGTTCACGCTTGTAAAAGTATCAGAACGGTCGACTAGTCAGTGGTAGGTTATCTCTTTTTCGGACCGATTAGGCCTATTTACGAAAAATGACCTTTTGGAGTCTTCTTAGTCGTTTCAGATTCTCTAAACATGAAACGACAAATGAGTTTGCTTTCATCGGACTCGTAAAATCAAACGATGAAGGATCCTTTTCTGGGAATGAACCCTTCCTTTCTCAAGTTCATAAAACATATGAGAATGGACTCGTCGCTTGATGAGCTACAACGAGTGCTTGTTACCCTCTTTGAACTTGTAAAAATGAAAAGAGGCACTCATCCTTCTTGATGGGGAAATTAAGGAAAGAGTTTGTATTTTGTTATGGCAGTACATAGTCACTCTTAAACATGGCACTCGTTTGCATATGCATTTCAGCTCTTGGGTAACCATTTGTCTTCTAGTCCTACTAATTCCTAGAGTCTTCTTACCTCCTTTGAGTTGTCCAAGAATACTCTCGTTGTCACTTGCATTGGGGGATTGGTATCATTCTCGTGTCAATACTACCAAGTCATTCCATGCCCATGTTCAAGAGAAGTTTTTGTCATATGTCTGCAATCATCTTACCTTCTATCATGTTGGTCATATCTGAGTCAATCTCGTACATCATTATGTTGTCCTATTTACTCCAAAACATCTTTGATCCTGTTTCGTGTCGATGATGGGGGATTCATCATGGCCCTCCTTCGACGAGTCTATTCCTGTTGAATTCAGATCCTTATCCAGGAATTAGACTTAGAAACCAAGACAAGTATCTTGGGCCTGCATGCCTTAATGGAAGGTCACCTCGCTTTCAACATGAGTTTACATCATTGACTCTTGATTGAAAGATCCTACCAAATGTTCGACTCCAAGTCCTTTATTCACACTTGGCAGGATGTACTAAGATACCTTGGGAATCATTGACATCAATGGTGATTTCCCTTGCACTTGTTAACAGTTCACATTAATGAACGGTAATCAAGTGGTTTCTACCATGTTCAACGTCAATACATTGTAATCACATGGTTAGATTCGTATCATTACGGGTTCGACTTGAATACCTTAGGTTGTCAGATATCTTCACCCAGGTTTCGATGGAGTTTGTTTTGAGTCATATTACACGGATCCACTTTGTATTGGTCGTGGTTGTGTTATAATCACATCATGGATCTACGCTTGTGTCTAGTAGCCCTGATTGTGTTCAGCCGGTCTCTACTACCATGGATCTGCATTGTATTGGTTAGCATCCATGTTATGAGTCATTTGAGATTTGAGTCAGTGGTACTGCAGCAGCTTCTAGCCAACATCCTTGCCTTCGATTTCTTCACTTTACAAAGAATTCACCTATCGTATTCCTCTAATTCATACTTTGGGGGGGATTTTTTTACAACGAAATATTGTCCTCTTGATCCATGTGTTGACCCTTTTCCTAATCCCCAAAGTTCCCTCTGCTAAAGTTGATTGAGATTAAGGTTTTTCTGCCTTTTTTCCCTCTTTAGGAAGGTCGGTGCTTTTCCCCTTCATGCTAGGTGTGCCGATGGCACTCTTTCCCTTCATGATAGGTGCCCCGGTGCCGATGCTCTGTCTCCCATTGCTAGATGTGCCAATGATGCTATTTCCCTTCATGGAAGGTGCGTCGATGGTGTTTTGAGGGAAAAAACGGAATTTCGAGACCCTTCTCGAAGGTGTATGAGGTGGCGGATTATCCCTATCATCTAGGCGAGGTGGCATTTGGTTCCTAATCTATGGGGAAGATCCCTTAGACCCCTCCTCCTAATACTCAACCTACTCTTTCCCTTTAGCCTTATAAATTAAACCCTCTCTCTAGTGTGAAGGGAAGAAGGACTATGGTACTATTATGCTGGTGGAATTCTAGGCGATCCCTATCATCCTTTGGGAGGTTATCATCTTGCTTTGGAGGCTTGGCTTGGATTGTTGGATGGAAGATTGCAACGTTAAGGCTAGGTTGTGATATTCTCTCCTATGTAATTCTATGTACCTCCTTGATTACGTTAATACAAATCTCTCTCCATAAATGTTATTGTGTTGATAATGTTTAGAGATTTCTTCCTTAACTGTTAGCTTAGATCAATTCATGTTTGGATATGCATGTGTTGTTTGCTTGTTTCCACTTGCTTTACATGGTTTTGCAGTTGAAGATTCTAGAGCTTGGATCAACAAAGAGAGAATAGGATTTTCATATTGTGGGTAAGTCATCTATCTGTTAACTTGCATTTCTATTTGATCTAGGAAAGTATATTGTATTTTGTATTTGATTTGTTCTAGATCCACTTGGACTAGGGAGATCTGGCTTAAGTCCGCTTGAGTAGATTTATCCGATAGCAAAAACTTCATGTACCAGTATAGCACACGACCTCGCAGAGTCGTGATCATCTGTGCTTTCTTTATGTCTTCATCTTGGACCTATCGCACAGTCCATACAACTTCACAAAGAAATCAATGTTGTTTTAGGTCTTCCAGCCCATTGCCATTAAATATCGACAACTTAATGTATGTTCCAGCCATTATGTTGGATCTTGATACACGTGGGCAAAACTTTTCAGTAGTCGAACTCCGTTGTCCACTATTCACAGTGTTAGTACTACTAGTGTTTACAACTCTACTCGGAGACGAGTTTCTAGATCTCATCTCTGAAGAAGTGCATAGGGTCGTAGGTGTATCGTACTCGTGCTCTGGGTTTGGATTTTATGTTAATTCTTCTTATTCTTCTTCTTCAGAAATTGGTTGATATTATTCTTCTTCATCGCAAGAACCTTTGTCTACGTGCGACCCGAGCTCGTAGTCTTCTCCTCTGGTCATACTATAGCTCCCTTTTCATGTCACAATATTTCTTCTCTTTCCTGACCTAAATATTCTTCCACTTCTCAAATAACCAGCCTCTAGTTCAGTTTCACTATCTCTAGGGAACATCTCAACTTAGTTTGCTCCATTTTTCACACAGTTTTGCTGCGACATATCCAAACTTCTACGCATAGTTCTCAACTATCACATTCATAGGATTCATTTTTCACATACGAGCATTTTATCCAAGTTTTCAAGGATGACAAATATCTTCCGCCAAGTCCTTGGAAAAATTTGTGCTCTGCCTCACTATATGAGGTTATAGTGTCAACAACAAACTTAGTAATATATCCTTGTGAAATTCTATCCACCTAAAAATCAATAGCCCTTGACACAGGGTTGCTTACACTTCTCAGTCACTAAATCAACTGAGGATTCCACTCCGTTGGTTCTCCTCCTTGAAAGTTTCTTTGGTGGGTTGTCAACTTCGACAACCACTCATGCAACACAATAGAAAACTCGAAAAATAAAATCTCGTGAATATATGTGTAGATGTATCGGCCCAACCACTCTGTTGGATTCAACCGGGATCCTTTATTCTCTTATCGTGTAAACTCTAATGCTTTAAAATCCACCCAGTCTTGGATTTCAACCTTCTCCAGATGCCACAACATATCCCTCACCAAAATAATTCACGGTGCAGGGAACAGAACCTTTGTTGGCTTATGACTGTCTTTGATCCAGGTTCAGTACTTCCTTGGCGTGCAACAAATCCCAAGATATCGACCCAATAGAGCAAGGCTCAGTCGACAACAACTATGACGTAGATGCAGTCTCACCCAAGATATCTTTCTATTAGTAACTACCAAAACCAGGTTTCCGCAATTGGGTGGGGGATTTTTGGTCCCTTGGTATTCTACGAAGGTGCTCGACAAAGTCTTATGGGTGGGGTCTTTATACTTATCACACACAGTTAATTTGCGATACAAATCATCCTTCGACAGGTATTATAACAACAAACCCGTTGCATCATAGACACATTCAACAATAACATTGTGACAAATACATATAAACTCATTCATAAGCAAATACATCAACACATATTCATAGTAACATATATATGCAACTCAATCACATTCTTCATTCACACATTTGACACAATATCTAACATGGAAACCCATCCAAGAAAAACCGCAAAGACGCTCTTCATCTGGCATGAGAAATATATGGCACCTTTGGTATGTGCACTAAGCTGCAGACTCTGTTCTAGATCTCTTTTTCTTATATATACAGGCTTCTTCTGCCTCTCATGCTCTCTGGTCTTCTGTCGCTATTCTTTCTCTATTGGAATCTACTATTGATCCGCACACATCCTAGATCAACTCAAGTTCCTTTATGACTCTACTATCAATTCACACACAGCATGGATCAACTCACTCTCTTCTACACTCTTATGCACTCAACTGCATGTTCTTCAAATCCTCTCTATGAATCAACACACTAACAGACAATACAATCAGACTGTCACTAAATGACCAGATGTTACAAAGACTAACATGACCAGACCCCTCGGAGGCTAACCCACATATAGCTAGGGTTACTCCTTTTATAGACTCTTACATGTTGTTGTTATTCAACTTCATACAGTTAACCAACATGTTATCTTTCCTATTCTATCGACACATTTCAGTAGGCACTAATGACCTGACTTACAAAGATGTTTTTATATGTGTGGATTCCGTCGACTCTAGTTGTTCTCGTACCCATGATTTTTGGAGCAGTCACTTTCCAGTCGGTGTGTCGTTGCACATCTTTTGATATGGTTAACTCCACCGCACCCTTCCTTGTCACATCATTTCTTTCTGTCGTTGACTCTCTTATGTCAGGAACTCTCTTTTTCTTCTACCACAGCTTCCTCTCTTGCTACTTCTTCTACCTTGTCCTCCTTCCTTATGCGGCTACTTCTGTCACAACTCCTTTTCCTTCTTTCCTTCTTTTGTTCTTCCTCCTTTACTTCTTTTTTTCTTCATTATTTGCTTCCGTCACAGATCCTTTTACTTCCTGCGACCTGACTATTTTCCATCCTTGGGCAGAATTATGATTGAATTATGCCTATATTTCCCTAGGCCCAACACCTACTAAGCTACTTTTTCATTGGTTGATTGAATTTTTAAGTGAGAATACCACTATCTTAATTTTTCCCACATTCACGTCGATCCCAACCTCCATGAAAATGAACTATAACTTCTCAAGGTGATATTGTAGACCATGCATAGTCCTAGCTATTAATGTCACATTCACTATATACAACAAAATATTTACCATAATCCCTACTATGCCCACCATTCCCCACCTTTGTTGTTTATTCATTCCTATAACTTATATGTTCAAAGACCAAATAGCATGGAGGAGAGGGGGCAACCCGGCTTCATTCCAATATCATTGTTGAAACGAGACCCTCTATAGCTCTTATTTTAGTTTTTTCTTACTAATGTAACCTTGTGTTGTTTCTTGCCAACCATTCAGGAACACCATTTCTATAAAGATTCCCCATAATTTATCCCTTGGTACAATATCCAAGGCCTTTTTGAAATCAACAAAATAGCACCATGGTTCTACATCTTTCTTGTCTCAAGGCTTTTCTATTATCTGTCTAAGTTTTAAGCAATGGGAAATGGAGCGCTTTGATAGAAAACTAAATTTCCATTTTGCTCTTTTCCTCTATTAATCTGTAAGCTACCATGGATATTCCATTAGAACAATTTGTCACAACAGATCTTACAATATTATGTGATCTCTTATTATCCAATGTTTTACCTTAGATTTTAGAATTAATATCATTAGCTTAGTGGACAAAATACTAAAATGAAATAATCTAAGCAAATAACACACCATAAACACAAGGAACACAAGATGTGCCTTCAGAAAACCCAATAGAATAAAAACATAGCTAGAAGGTTAGGCCCCTGCCTTTCTCTTTTTTTATTAGTTGCAAAACAAAAATAGAAAGAAAGTGCCCTCAATATGGAGTTGTCGTGGACAATATGGCCTGTATGGCTACTACATGATCTTATACTTCATTTGTTTTGATTCAATATCCCACTCCCATTTGTTGTGTTCAGTTGTGGAACGATAAATAATACAATAAGAATGGAACCCTTTTCTTTCTTAGCCACCCAATATCTAACATGCCCTGATAATCACCAAGGGTTAGGGTTAGAGGTTTTGCATGCCTCAACTTATTATTAGGGTTATGGTTTTAGAGCCTCTAGAATCTTCTTAAAAGTCCACACATGAGTCATGGGAGCTGACATGACATCCAATTGATATCATAGTGGTCAACAAGATATGCCAACTTGTAAGAGGTGTAACTTCTTCCTAAGAACTTAATTTATATGATCTTCATGTTGTTGGAAATATCCCAATGTGTAGAATAGCCCAAGGAGGCTATAACTTAGTTCAAAGGGTTTTTACCGCTAAAAACATCATCTAGCTCCTCAAACAGGCTCTAAAAGTTTCCAAACCCCAAATCACCAAAGTAGGACCTACCCTTAAAATGGGCCTACAAGCCAATAATTCCAATTTTCAACCTAGAAGTACCAAAATAGATGACAAATGAGACAATGATCCATTTCGAAGAATACCTCCCCATTTAGGATATTTTGGTCCCCAAAAGATTTTATTGAAGGGAGAGGCTGATATTTTCCTCTATGTAATATACCTAAATATATATTACAAATATGTAACACATATAAATGTTATAAATATTAACATTTTATACTACGTAGGTTAATTAGGGTAATTAATTAATTACCCAAGAGGTGACTTGAAAAGTCACCCCCCTTACCACTTAGGGTATAAAATACCCGACACTAATTCTTGTAAAACATCTTTTGTCTATCTAATTATCAATATATATTTGTCCTATTAATGGCTTATCAAATATTCCAGATGTTCTCGTAATATTGATTGTGTGAAGTGAATAAATATTCACTTCATTTAGTATCACATCTAGTCTGTGATCCGGGCCTTTGGCCATATCATGATTTTTAATCATAATCCTAGGGAGTCCTTAAATTTATGGTCTTTGACCAAGTAAAAAAAGAAAAGAAAGTCAAAAGAAAAAATAACAAGAAGTTAAAAAAAGAAAGAAGAAGAAGAAAGATTGCCATTAAAAAAAGGAAGGTTAAAAAAAAGTAAAAAAAAAAAGTAAAACCACAAGTGGTTTCTCCACCCATGGTTTTGTTTTAATAGGTGGTTTTTTAATTATAGGTTTAAACCCTAATTCCCATGCCATTCATAAAAATATATATATCAATAATAAAATTTATTATTATTATATATTTTTTCAAAAAAACCTTTCGACCCAAATCACAAAAAATATATACTATATTATTATTTTTAAATAATAGTTGGTAATATATTATATTTGTTATTATTAAATTTTTAATAATAATAGTAATTAATAATAATAATTATTATTATTATTATTTAATAATTGTGTTATTTACAATTATTACTTTATACAAAAAGGAAAAAGAATAAAAAAAGATATTCCAAGAGCAAAAATCAAGTCTTGGAAGATATTAAAAAAATTATGGATCCAGGTCGCTCACAATTGCAATCACAGTTACGAACAGTTTCGGCCTAGCTAAAAATGTGTGTTCGGAATAGTATTCTACAACTCCATTTCGACAATCATAAACGAAGTAATGATTTTCAAAAAGAATAGATTACTACCTTAGAATTACGAATTCGATCATTGGAAGATAGTAGAGAAAAACTCACAAAAAAATTATCAGATAAAGACGAGAAAATATCACATCTGGAAGGTATCATTCAACAGCTTGAAGACCAGATAAAAAAACTAAACAAAGTCGAAGAATGTCCGTATGGAAACAGTATCGACTTAAAAGAGCAAAATTAGTGGTCTAAACAAAGTAGTCATGGACAAGGAATACAAATTTGCGCAACTACATGAAATGTTAGAAAATCAGGAAACAAATTTATGTCATTGTCAACAACAAAAAGAAAAACTCCTGCAGTAATATGACGACAGTAAGAAGACACATAAGTTGGAACTAACAAAAGTCCACAATGTGTTATCAAGCAATACCGAAGAGATTTTTCGATTACAAAATCATAACAAAACATTGATTACAAAGATTAAAAAACTGAAACACAGTAGTAAGAGGGAACACTCTAGTGAAGACCTTGAAGGAATAATACTAGAAAAGCAAAAAGAAAACCAGTGTCTAAATAATCGTAATCAGGAACTAGAGAATCAAATCAATAAATTAGAAATTGAAAAAAAGTAGCAATATGAAAGAATCGAAAAGATTAAGAATTAAAAATCTATTGGAGAACCAAGAAGCACAAATCCAGGAAAATGCATCCAAAAATAAAATAGAGGACGTGAAGACAGTCCTCGTGATAGTCCAAAAGAAAGAAAAACAAACAACACATACACCTTATTGACATCCTAATTATAATCGTCATTTTGACCAACGACGAGATCAAAACAAGCACTGACAGAAGGATTATGTTGACAGGCGAAAAGACCAACACGCTAAAAAACAATTGAGAGGACTCATTCCACAAAATGATCTCAGAGCTCTAATAAAAGTAGATCTAGGATGGACCACAACATATACGATGCGACAATTCTCGTTGGGAATCTGTAACTTGTATCCTCTCATTTCATCAAGTGTTGCAATTACAAAAAGGAAAGGATCTCGAGACGACAGTTCAAGGGAATTCAGACATTGTTGTCGAGACAAGCTTTGAGGACAAAGCTTCCTTTAAGGGGAAGGAAATGTAACAAATATAAATGTTATAAATATTAACATTTAATACTAAGTAGTTTAATTAGGGTAATTAATTAATTACTCAAGAGGTGAGTTGAAAAGTCACCCCCCTTACCACTTAGGGTATAAAATACCCGACACTAATTCTTGTAAAACATCTTTTATCTATCCAATTATCAATATATATTTGTCCTCTTAATTGCTTATCGAATATTCCAGGTGTTCTGGTAATATTGATTGTGTGAAGTGAATAAATATTCGCTTAAAAATATTATACAATTAGTTTATTTATTATTAATTATTAGGTCAAGGTCATTGGTCATCTCAAAGAGATTGCACCTTTATATGCTCATGTGTATATATACATTGTAATCCATTCACTATAATTCATCATCAAATTATAAAAATATATTATGAGATACATATTTGAAAGTGTTAGCTTTCAAGTGGTATCAAAGCTTGGTTCGTTCAAGAATAAGACTACACTCATCACTCATCACTCACCTTTCCTTCCTATCGTTCACTTAATTTCCACACTTCGTTGCACACCCCTCTCTCCCACTACTCTTCGCTCCCTCACTCCATTACCCATTATTTCTACCCAACCCTCATACTCTCCTCTCACACCTCCACAAAGTAATCTCTACGCCCACACCTCTTTTAAACTCCACACATCAATCGACATCTCCACACAATTCGATTCCTCCCATGCTTGCAACAATCCTATCATTCTGCTCACACACCTCCCCATTTGTGCCATGTTCCTCCTGCATACTAGCCCATCTCCTTCACCCCTCCTTTGATGCACCCTTCACCCCCTTCTATCCTAATTTCCTCACTCCACTCATCCCAATAGTTGCACCACTTACACTAACCCATACCTACACTCCCCCCTCCTCAACTCTCTAGCTTCATGCCCATTTCCACTATTCTCACGATCTTGCCCTCTCTCGTCACCTACACGCTACACACCATCTCCAATGTTACGAACATATATAAATAATAATTAATAATTAAACTAATAGTGCAATTGACTAATAAATATTATTTATATAAGAGGGTGTGACTCCTCCTATTAGTTGCTCGAAAGCTATATGAGCGGGTCCTCAAAATGTAATTTTATCATCTTATCATCCATCAATTATCATTATTCATACAAAAGTAGGTTTCTCTTCTTCAAACAACCAAATTCGGTAGTTACATTTGGTAGCAGAGTGATCTGATGCTTTGTCATTATTTATACTTTGTGTAATTTGGCTTTTAGCCATTATCCTAGGGCTTCTCTAAAATTGTGGTCTTTGACCAAAACATCACATAAAGAAGAAGGAGAAAAAAAATTATAAAAAAAATCACACACGTGGTTTTAAAATAAAAACCACACTTGTTTTTTATAAAGGAAGAAGAAAGAAATAAATCATTCATTCATGAGAGAGAGAGAGAGAGAGAGAGAGAGAGAGATGAGAAGGTCAAACAAACACATGGTTTTCAAAAAGCGTATATATATATATATATATATATATATATATGTATGTATGTATGTATGTATGTATGTATGTATGTATGTGCTAAAAGGAGATATAAAAAGAGGATATAAAGTAACCCCAAGTCTCATCATGTTCGAAAAGAAAATTTATTAATAATACTATTATTATTATTATTAGATTAATAATAGTTATAAGTATTACTATTTGATAATTGTATCAATTACAATTATTATAGTTATAAAAAAAATATTTGATTTTTTTTAATTATCTAATCTAATCAAGGAAGATTTAAGGACCACATCAAGTTCCTTTCACTTTGGCGCCCAATTATTGCCGAAGAAGTAAAAGATAAGAAGTTGAAATCACAAATTACGGTCATTAAATATCCAAAAATGCAGTCTCAACTACAAGCAATATTGAGTGAGTTAGAACATTATAAATCGATCAATATACAATTGCAATTTGGTATAGGGAAGAAGAATATTCTTAATGTGTTAACAAAGCAACAAAACTATCACTTAAAAAATGGGTTGAGAAATTAACTACTCATACCGATTATTTAATAAATGAAAAGCATTCCAGTTAGAATATACAAGCCCAATGGATAGAAGCCGAGGACTGGCAGGCGTGTTGACCTCGACGGTGGAACGAGATCCTGGATGCGTTTTTCATTTGCAGATCAAGATCGAGTAGCTGACTGGGATTAGTAGGAGGCTTCAGGGAATATCTCGATCCAACAGGTACTACTTGACGATGTCTTGATTAGATTATATCTGATCAGGTCTGATCGTGTCCTATGCTCATGGATCCTACGGATCCCCCTCTAGAGGAGAGAAGACACCTCTTAGAGGATGCCTTTAGGGCTCTAGTTGACTCCTCGCCTCCTCCAGTATCTGAGATCCAGGCATCACACTTTGTGAGGTGGGAGGTAGCACCTCTGATTCAGATCATGTTGGTTGCTTCAAGAATGAAGGCCGTTGCCTTGAGTGAGAAGGATCTAATAGGTCAATTCACTGGGATTTAGCCCTCACCGAAAACCATGGAATACTGGATCTCGAAGAACTGGATTCCTTTTATCTCCGAGGCCTGCAGCATTGCTTCTGCATAAAAGGGTATTTTGTTTATTTGTTTGAGAACAAATATGACATGGATCTCATCTTTAGAAGCAGGCATTACTTCATGGGGCCAAGAGGCCTGTATCTAAACCATTGGACTTTATTGTTTGATCCAGAAAAAGGACGTCCCCTCGGCAATGCTAGTGTGAGTTCGTCTTCCTCATCTTCCTTTTCACTGCTGGAATGATGCGGCCCTTTAAGCCATTGGAAACACCCTTGATAAATACATTGACAAGGCAGAGCCAAAGGGGCCATTATTCTCATGCACAAGGATATGTGTGGAAGTCGATTTAGAGAAAGGATTACCGGAAGAACTGAATATGTTCATGGATGGATGGGAACATTTGCAAAAGGTCGATTATGAGCAGCTTTAGTTCAAGTGTAGAAAGTGCCATGAATATGGTCACTTTGTCAAAAGTAGCCCTAAAGAAGCGACGGAGGATCTTAGGAAAATCCAAGAAGAAGGATGGAAGCAAGTGAAAAGAGGGAAGAAGGCACCATACATCTCTCCCAATGCCAACAATGATTTACAAACAGAAAAAAACTAAGGAGAATGTCACAAACGACAAGGGAACGGACATCATCAATCAATACATGGCCCTTCATATAGAAGAGGGAGAAATCCCCGCAACAGATATCACTATGGAGGGAGAAGAAATGGAAGAAGGTGGGGATCTGGAACTAAGTGTGCTTCCAAATGCCAGTGAAGATGGGATAGAGAAAACTGTCACATGATCTTCCTCCTCAGGTGGATCTTGGGTAGCAATGGTAAAGAAAAGCAGACCCAATCCGATGGTAGAGTCCCTAGGCCATTCCTCTTCATAAGGATCAAAAGAAATACCAGATCAAGCTCCACCACCATCCACAAGGGGTATAAAAATGCACAGGCACCATAGGAAACAAGAAGCGAAAAGAGAACTCGAGCTTGGAAGACAGATGAGTATTAAGGAAACTAAGCTTCTACAAAAAACTAGAAGTGTCGGAGGATCAAGAGTACATATAATGTCTCAAGCAATACCTCAAATGTTAAAGAAATAATGATAACTATCTCTTGGAATTACAGAGGCCTAGGGAGCTCAATCAAAGTGGAATCTATTAAAAATATGATCAAATCTGAGAAACCAGACATTCTAAAGATACAAGAGACAAAAATGGACGAAGAAGGGGTAATGGCCCTATCTCAGCTCCACTGGAAAAACTATTAAGGGAAAGCCATAAGATCCATAGGAGCTTCTAGAGGAATCACCACATTTTATAATTAAAAAAATATGCAATGAAATTAGTAAAGGAAACCAATCATTGGCTTCCCACTGAGTTGCATTGCAGAGAAAAGAAAGAGTCAAATTTTGTTTGTAATGTATCCAGTCCAACGCATTACAGGGATAAGCTGATCTTTTGGGAAACTCTCAATTCGTTGAGCAAGAGCTTGCAAGGAAAAGATATTATTCTTGTTGGGGACTTCAATTCCATCAAATCCCATATGGAGAAGAGGGGAGGCTCAATCGTGAGGGACCCATTTGGAGAAAAAATGGATGATCTGATGGCATATCTAGATCTTTTGGATCCTCCTCTTAAGAATGGGAAATATACCCGTAGCAACAAAAGAATGGGCCCTACACATATTGTTGCAAGACTTGATAGGTTTTTGTTTAGCTCCTCCTTCTTTCAAAGGCACCTGATCTCGACCTCTCTAGCCCTTCCTTCAGCAACTTCTGATCACAAACCAATATACTTGTCCCTAACTCTCTCTGAAAAGTTGGGCCCTATCCCTTTTCATTTTAATCCTCTTTGGTTGCAAGATCCAAAGGCTATGGAAATCATTAAAGAGGCTTGGAATTATAAGATCTTTGGCTCTCCTATCTATATATGGGAGTCAAAGTTAAGAGAAACTCCTCTCGCTCTAAAAAACTGGGCTAAACTTTCTTTTAAAGGGCCTACATTCCATAAGAAACAAATTCAAGATGATCTCGCTACTTTCCAGAAAAGAATGGAAGATGAAGAAGTGACTCTGCTCGCTCTAAATCTGGGAAAAGAGTTGAGTATGAGAATGTTAAGGCCTGCAAGGCAGGAGGAGGAAGAATGGAGGCTGAGATCCAGGCAATTGTGGCTAAAAGGGGCAGATAGCAATACAGGTTATTTTCACAAGCAATCAAAAGCCAGACTAAGCTTTAATACTATCAAAGAGTTGTACGATAGAAATGGAAATAAAATTGAAGGGAATGAGGCAATCAAGAGGAATATTGTTCAGCATTTCAAAAATATCTATACAGACAGAGATGAGACATATCCCATCTCTCGGGTTGAGCTTCTATTGGTTATCCCTTCTAAAATTTATGATGATGAGAATGAGGAACTTGTGAATCCAATTTTGGAGCATGAGATTATTTATGCAATTCGGACTTTGCAGCTTGACAAGGCATTGGGCTCTGATGGGTTCACAATCAACTTTTATCAGGATGCATGGGACATCATTAAGGAAGACTTGAGAATGATGCTCAAATGGACGAGGAAAACAGACAAAATTGGTGGGGAAACCAACTCATCTTTTCTGTCTTTGATTCCGAAGGAAAAAAATCCTAACTCTGTGGATAGATTCATACCAATATCTCTTTGCAACACTTCTTACAAGATTCTCACAAAAATTCTGGCTACAAGAATGAAAAATCTCATGAAGCATATATTTCGGAGTCTCAAAGGGGGATTTGTAGCTGGGAGGCAAATTCTAGACAATATCATCATTGTCCAAGAAGCCATCCATTCTAGCCTGGAAAGGAAACAACAAGGTATGGCTATTAGGCTAGACATGGATAACGCCTTTTATAGGGTTAACCATTTTTTTTTTTTTTGAAATTATGTTCAAGTTTGGATTCTTGAAACGGTTTATTAGATGGATCAAAGCTTGCATTAATAGTTTTGTGGATTGCTCCATTAGTTAATGGAAGACTGGTTGAATTCTTCGAAGCCTCACAGGGCCTCAAGAAAGGCTGCCCATTGTCACCACTCCTCTTTCTGTTAGTAGCGAAGTCAGTGAGTAGGAAGCTCCAAGCATTACAGGAAAACAAAAAACTAAGAGGCTTAAATATTTCCAAGGGGACCAAAGTTGCAATGCATGCCCAGTTCGCAGATGATATAATTATGCTTGGTGGGGCTTCCATGGTGATTACAGAGAGATTTAATGAAACTCTATATTCTTTCTTAAAATCTTCAGACAACAAGGTCAATCTGATAAAATCTATGGTTTATGCCTGGAATTGTCCACCTAGGACGATGTCAAGTATTTCCAGAATTCTATACTTCAAAGGAAATCTAAATTGGAACTCATTCAACTATATCGATACCCCTATATTCAAAGGTAAAAAATACTTCTGCAGACTGACAGGGCATTGTTGAGAAGATCAAGAAAAAAAATCTCTTCATGGGAAGTAAGGTGGATTAACCCTGGTGGTAAGCTCATCCTCATAAACTCTATCCTCTATGTTATCCAATCTATACATGTTCGTTCTCTTTAGCTCCAATAAAAGTTATGCAGGAAATCACCAAGGAAATTAGAAAATTCCTTTGGCAAGGGGGCAAGTCAAATGGCACAAAAAAAATTCACCTTGTAAACTAGGACGTTGTATGTAGCCCAAAAAATTGTGGTGGGACTGGAATAAGAGACTCGGCAAGGATGAATCTCGCTCTAGGAGCGAAAATCATGTGGAGAATTGTCTCTAGTGAGAAGGGTTGGGGGAAGGAGATTCTTAGGAAAAAGTATATGAAGGGAGCAAGGAAAAGATGTGTAGAAGAGTACCCACGGTAAGGTAAGGGGTCTCCAATATGGAATATTTGTAAGAAGGTGGCCCATATCATCAAAAATCACCTGCACTGGAGCCCAGGAAATGGTAACCAGATTAGAGTTTGGCAGGATAGTTTGGGGCCGGTCTCTCCAGCAAACCATGTGGTGGCCTTTTCAAATCTCAAGTAATGGCTAGATCATCTAAACAATTTTACCCTTTATGATCTACCTTCTTGGAAAAACAACGCAAGATAGGGTGGATGGAAAGACTTGGATGTGCCTGAGCATCTAACGTTTGATTTTAATGCTCTTTGCTCTATTCTCCATGGTTTTGTGCCTGTTCACAACCAACTTTTGGATAGTAGAGGATGGGGAAAGTCAGGGATTTACACTGTAAAAGAAGGTTATCGAATTATCTCCAGTAATGAATACATCAACAGAACTGATATTAAGTGGAACAAAGTCTGGTGCAACGATGGTATTCCAAAAATTAATGCCTTCTTCTGGATATTAGAACACCGCAAAAATTTTACCATTGAGAATTTGAAAAAAAGAGGAATTGAAGGGCCTTCACGCTGTGTACTCTGTAAAGAGACAGAAGAGACACTTGACCATCTTTTTTGGAATGTAAGTTTTCCAAAGAAGTTTGGTCTCTGGTTGTACATGAGCTACATATAAACATGATTCTTCCAACAAATTGGAATGACCTCTTTTCTTGCTAGAAAGACTATTACCTGGTTCTCTTCTACAAAAGCCGGATCTCACAAGAGCTTGGGTTTCCCTTCCTAAATACCTATGCTGGAAGATTTGGGTAACCAGAAACAAAGAATTGTTTGAAGGGGAAGCCTCTAGCCCAAGGAAAGTAATGCTTGCTGCAAAATCGTTGTGGGTGGAAGCCTTAGTTATGAGGGGAATGAATCATATCAACAAGGAGCCTTTGAATTATGAGGAAAGAGCATGGGAAATTGACTTTCTACAACATGTTACCAATAACAGGCATATGGCAGTCAAAAGACCCAATTGTTTGAAATGGCAGTTGAGGATGAGCGAAGAAGATTTTGCTAATTGGAGACTAAATCTGGGTTGTTACCTTCTCTTTGATGGGGGCCCTAAAGGAAATCCGGGGATGGCTGGGGCAAGTGGAGTCATTTTTTATCCTAGAGGAAACAAGCATAAGGGCTATGCCTAGGGCTTGGGCAAGAAAACCAATAATGGGGCTGAGTGGCTTGCTCTAATCAAGGGACTGGAGATTGCAAACAATTGTGGAATGGAGGAGTTAACGGTTTATGGTGACTTGCTCATGGTCATATGGGAAGCAAGAATGTTGTATAAGAAGTTCAAGAGTCTGGCAATCAAATGCACCACATCCTTGACTGTCTAGGAAGGGAGTTCAAATCTCTAAAGTTCTTTCATATTCTGAGAACAAATAATAAGAAGGCTGACTTAATGGCTAACATAGGAGTTTTACTAGATTATGGAGAGCTTGTATGTAATGAAGAAAGTAAAGGAATAAGTTGGATCCCTTGAACATGATTTTATCACAAAAAAGAATCAATCTCAATCACAATTCGCATGTATGCATTACACAGTAAATGGTAAGTATTCTCATACAGAAACTCTAATGATAGCACATGTAATTTGCTCTTGTAATCTTGTCCCCACCATTTCACAGCTACAGGTAATCTCTAAGTGTTTCAATAGCAACATTGTTCCTCTTGTAAACTGGTCACCATCGCTACACATGCACAGAGGAAGAAATCAGATCTCCATTGCAAAAACGATTACCACCTCATCTGCAAACAAGAAGGATAATTGCAATCATGAATGGTTGGATCGCTACCTGGATGGAGGTAAAATTGATATCCTGCATCAAGAAAATTCGGTGGTTGAACATGTAATCGACAAAGTGTCTTCCTTGAGATCGAAGGTAGGGCATGTAATCAGTGGTAGGGTATGTAATCAGAGGTCAAACTTGAGGTCGAAGGGGCAGGATAAGGAGAAATGGAACGTGTGTGGAGAATGGGGCTACCAATGTGTTGACAACAATTTAAAAATCAATTTTTTTAATACCCAACAAGTGTCAAAAGTATGTGATAACAACAACAAGCATCCTTGGCATCTTGGCTCTTGGGCTTCAACAAGAAGTGAGTTGGCACTTGGGAATGGTACTTGGGCCTCAACAGGATGTGTTTTGGCGCTTGAGTGAGATGAAGGATAAGTAGTTTAGAGGAGGAGAGAAGTTATCGCACTGCAGATAGAAAACATTCATAAAGTATTTCTTAGTTTCATTATGAATGCAACTTATAAGTATGATTGGATACTGGCAGAAGGGTGCATAGTTTTAATATCTCTTATTAGCTTTTACAATATCTTGTTTTTTTTTACTACTTGTTGGTCAATTTGTAAGAAGGTATAGCTTACATAGAGTAGGGTTCTTTCGGGATAGCTACAAATACGAGAAAGATGAGCAAGGATTTTTGGATGTTTCCTTCATGTGGGAGCAATCCATCTTCTATGTGTTGTAATCTCTTTTTATCCTTATTTTAATACAAAATCTCTTAATCATTTCTGTTAAAAAAAAAGAATATACAAGGCCAATATATCAAGAAGGAAATGGTCAAGAATAAAGAAGAAATTAAATGGTTGAACCAAATCCTCATGGATAAAGATGAGGAACTTGCGCAAATCTGAAAGAAATTAAAAGATAAATAATTAGAGAACTGTCATCATCAACAACAAATAAAAGAACTATAGTTACAAAAAGTTGACAATAATAACAAGCCTAAGCTAGAGATCACAAAGATCAATAAAACATTATCTGACAATACTAAATAAATTTTCTGACTAAGGAACCATAAAAAAGTTCTACTTACAAAAATAAAAAAATTAAAGTATGTGAAAGTCAGAACGAGACAATGAAGATATTGAAGGAAAAATATTAGAAAAAGACGAAGAAAATCAAAACCTTAAGGCTTATAATCAATATCTAAAAGAATAACTTAAGAAGTTCAAGGATGATGAAAAGTCACAAGGAGAAAAGTTTAAGAATATTCAATTTGATAACAAGTTGTTAGAAGACAAATTAGAGAAAATCCAGAACGAGACTTCAAAATCGTTAAGAATAGAAGCAAGATATGGAAGATAGAACAAACACATATCCACTCAACATCACAACTCAAGAAGAGAACAATCCATTTGAAGACGTTAAAACACAAACAATAAGAACTCTTTATTGACATCTACATCATCAAAGACAATGTCCTAAGGGTTGGGAACAACTAATGAAAAACATTAATACCGGCACAATCAAGCCTCAAGATAACAATTCAACATTTCCCAGAAAAGCAAATTAGGATGGATCAATCCGTCACATTTTGGAAGTTGTGTTCAATGCTTAAAGATTCATATCAGCATGTATCAACTACGACACAACAAAGGAATATACGACAGTACAAGCACATGACGTAAGTCTTCTTCTTCAATATGCTTTGAGGACAAAGCATCTCTGAAAAGGAAGAAAATGTTACAAATATAAATATATAAAATAAATAAATAAATAATAAGTTTTATAATCATAAATGACTAAACATAATAATAATATCTATTAAGCGTTGTGACTCTTTGGAAGAGTCTTTATGGCCCTTTTAAGAATATATATATATATATATATATATATATATACAGGCATTTGTATTTTGTAAATCATTGTCTTATTTTTATCAATACATTCTTTTACTCGAATATGGATTTATGTCCATCCTTTAGAGCCGTGTTCAGATCCTCCACCATTCAATGGTATTAGAGATGCATTCGGCTCCTCCACTCACTACCTCCTCCTTGACCTCGTCTTTCATCGTGTTCTTTCAAACACGCCTTCCTTCCAACCACATGGTCGTCGCTTCTTCCCTCCTTCCTGCTCGCCCATGCTCCTTTTACGTTAGCCTTCCTTCTACCACTGCGTCCTCCTTCCATCCTTCCACCAACACGTCCTCAATCACCTCCTGGTCCATCCTCCTTTTCCTATGTCAACTCTCTCCATCTCCCTTGCATCCTCCTTCCACCCTCCCTTTCCTTCCCTCCTTCTATTCCCTTCCACTTCGGATCATCCCACCTCAGCTCTCCCCTCTTCCTCTAGCGCTCCTTCTCCGTATATCTCACACTGCCCCCCTGCTCTGCTCCATTGTCACCTTCCTCCCTCCACGTCTGCATTCTCTTCTCCACGTTCTCCCTCACATCACTCACACTCCCTCACAACCATCTCATTGTTTGTCACCATCCGCACCTTCATGTGCTTTCCCTTCTACCTACTAGCTCTGATTATGCGCTCCCCTTCTCAGCACAACACTCCCCATTCCAATCTGCAGCATGCCTACATACTCTCACCTCCACACTTCAACCATTCAATTTTTTGTGTAATAATATCATATTAAAAAATGGTTATTATTATCATTTTTTTACCATTATTCAAAAATAAATTGATAATATTTATTATTCAATTTTTAAGAATCCTTTCCACTTCAACCTTTAGTTGTGCGAAATTTGCACAAATCTGAAAATAATTAAGTTGTGCGGAATTTGTACAAATTCGAAAATAAAGTGTGGTCGGTTGGGAAAAATAGCTAGGAATAATCAATCTGGTTCAACTCAAATAAAATTCCACCAATCACCAGAATGTCTGAATTTAATTCTAAATTGGACAAACTTGAAGAAAAGGTCAACAAGAATTATGAGGAGCTTAAAACAAATAAACAAAAAAAACGAATGATGAAATGGCTCAATTGGTTACATGGCTTAAAGTGGAAATGAAGCAAAACATGGATACCCTGAGAGATGAACAACAACAATGTCATGATGAACTCACAAAATTAATAACAACCCTACAACAACAGTCCTTTAATTCCCCATGTACCCTTAACCCACCACCCGATTTTTCTAATACATCAAGTTCGGGCACCCCCAAAACACAAAATCACAATTCAATTCCACCACCGTCGGGGCCACCCATTCTTAACCCACCTCCACTTCACTTAGCCTTACCCCCACCTGGGTATCAAATATGTGTAAAACTGGAGTTACCCAAGTTCCATGGGGATGAAAACAATGTATCTATTGGATAAATAAAGTCGAAGAGTACTTTGACATCCATAATATATAGAGCAATAGTGAAAAAGTTGAATATGTCGCCATGCAACTAGACAGTTATACTTATAACTAGTACATGTGGTGGAAGGATACAATGAGGGTATGTTATTTAAGTTGCGACAACTTCAATAATGATTTCTTTAAAAGGTTCCAAGGAGTAAATGAGAAGGACCATTTTGCAAAAAATACCAAGATACGACAAAAAGGTAGTGTAGATGAGTACACATATGAATGGGAAGCCTTGACAACCCGAGTTCTAGAACTAACAGATGAGCAATGTCTCTAGCCTTATGTGCATGGACTCAAATCATATATTAGAGATGAGTTAGAACTACGCAATGTATCAAACCTAGATAAAGCAAGGCATAAGGAAAAAAATATTGAAGAAAAGTTTAAAAGACCATGACAAGGGATATTTACAACAAGAAGAGACATAATGTAGATATTGTGAATATAGATGGTCACTCGGTCATCAATGCACCAATTCTCAGTCATATGGCTATGAAGTTGAAAAGGGTTCAAAAACATGCACCGGTCGCTCCAACAATGATAGAAAAAGAAGAAGAATATGTGTCGTCGTTGTAGCGAAGATTGGATCCCTAGCCATAAATGCAGAACTAATCACACAATACACTGCAAAATCATAAATGGGAAAGAAGTAAAGGTCCCTACAAAAGAAGGTCCATATGATTATGAGGTAGACACAAGCTCATATGAAGTATCAATAACGACCATTACCTGTATTCAACAAACTTGTAAGGAATAAAAATTGGCGACACCTAAGAAGCTTCACATCAAAGTTAGTTACTCAACAAAAGATTTATTCCACCTCAGTTAAGAAGTCGCGACAACATTAAATACAAACAACTTTTATTCCATGCAACAAAATCAAATTAGATAGGACCATAGAGGTTACGACTTAAAGATAAAAAATATCGCAATTTTAGTCGACTTAGGAAGTACACACACTAAAATAGATATCAACAAAGAAAAGGAACTTAATATTTTTGTGTACCTCGTGAAAAATCTCAAGGCATCAACCCTTGTTGATAAACACATAGAAGAAGTGAAAAAGTGTGATAAAATGTCGTTGCAGATACAAAACTTGAACCTACAACTTGCTTGATATGCCTTACCACTTAAGGAAGTAGACATGATATTAGGTGTCAACTAGTTAATGTCATTAGGAACTTACTCTACCAATTTGCAAAAACTGTTAATTTTAAGTGTCTTTTCCCACCCCGGTTTCAAGTATCTTGCTTATTATTCAATGCCCAACCCAATAAAAATTTGTGTTGTAGATGAATTGATTTCTCATAAACAAATTGTACATGAAACACTGTAAAAAATCATTGACATACATTTTAGGACAGTCACATAGAAAAAAATTTAGACATAGTATTTTTGGAAAATTGCCTAGGGAAAACCCACAAGGGGAAAACCTGTTTGTGAGAGAGTTCTTTTTATTTTTTCAGCAAAATAAAGTGCAACAACAGAATTACAACTTCGCTCATCCACAAAACCAAGATTGTGCCTCAGAATTCATGACAAAACAATAGTGTACGGGTTGTGTGGATTTGACTATATTGACCTCGAAAATCGTGTCACTGTACGGACTTCGAAAATTGTGCCACTGTATGGATTGTATGAATTCTTGGAATTTGTGCATGTATATTGTTTCTCTCTCCTATTTTTTTCTTCTTCTCCTCTCTAGAAGTCAAATTGCTCTTTGCTCTCTCAAATTTTCTCTCCAACTCTCTTGGTTTCAAAATGAGGAATGGGTTCCTTTTTTTATTGTTTCCCTTGTCTTTTCATTTCACCTTACAAATGTAGTTGAAAAGACACTAGATCAAGGAAACACATTTTATATAGTGTTTTCCCATCAATGGATGAGAAAAACCACTTTTCTCTCCATTAAATATTTTCCCTCTCAACTCCACTTAAAAATTTTTAAAAGTCACTTTATTCTCTAAAGTGCATTAATTACTCATCTCAAGTAATTAAGACAAGGTTCATGTAACTTGTCCCCTTTTTAGGGACTAGTTACAAAGTCACTAAGGAACACTTCCCTAGGTACAAAAATTTAACACTCCCTCTTACCTAGGAAGATGTTCTCCCTCACTCCCAACTTATCCCTAAAGAAGATAAATTGCTTCTCCACCAAAGTTGGTAATTTGTTCATGTGCTTCTCACATAATGTAAGAATTCCCACCTTTATGAACTTCTCTCTAGAAATGCCAAATTTAGTGTCTCTTCATGCTAGGCATCATTGCATGAAGGACATCTTGAGCTGCAACACTCACCACTTTCGCTTCCCGTGGGAATTCTTTCTGGCTTGTCCTCCACCAGAATCACACTCTAGTCTCACACCGTCCATTGTAGAATATCCCTCTGTCTACAAAAGTTGTTCATTGGTGCCTCATTTTGAGAAGTCTCATATAGCACATCTATCAGTGATAAGTCATACCAACTGACTCTCCTACAAACATTGAAGAAGTAGCCTCTCACATACTAGCCTGAATCGAAGACTGGATACTTGGTTCCACTACAGTCTTCGGAGCATCTCACTCTCCTCTATGAACTAAGGACTGACTACTTAGTGGCACATCAATCCTTGTATATTCACGCTCTCCGTCTGTCTCAGACTATGATCCTGACATCCACCCAGACCCTCCAGATGTAGGTTGACCACGCACCACATACTCTCCATCTCTCCTATGACTAATCAACACTAGATCAACCAGATCCACTCCCACTAGGTAACTAAATATGTGTCCACTCTTGAAAATCACTGCATAACCTACAACCTCCAAGGCTAAAATGGAGAGTCTGTTATCTCTCAGCCCTGGAACAAAGAGCACTCGTGATACATCTAGAAGCTCTCCAAACTATAGCTGGAATCGTACTCATCCCAATGCTCTAACTGCATAAATTGTGTCGTCTCCATCATGTACGAGCTCCTCTGGAATAGTCTCTAAAGTGAGGAATACATCTCACATCCTAGTCATGTGTTCACAATACACATTCTCAACTATCCACTTCCATGCATCCATGGGTCTACTAGTGCCGCAACTCGAAACAATTGTGCCAATAGAGAATTGTTTCTTGAATTCTGGAGCGTAACTCTCTATCTCAGTTGCAGCTACAACCTGCCCCTCCTTCTCCTGCTTGCCCCTCTTCTTATTAGGACATTGGCCATCATAATGGCCAAATTCATTGCATGCATAACACCTGACTCTTCTTAGGTCCTTCTTTTGTTCACCTCTTTGTTGCTTATCCATCCCTTCTTGGACTTCTTTCCTGTAGCTGACAAGGCAACATTCTCTTCTTCTTCCTTAGCGTTTGATGAGATACCCTGCATAAGACCTCTTCGGGTCTCCTTATGCATGAAATAATCCCACCGTCCATCCCAAGAATGCAAGTTCTCCTTGGAATCTATATCCTCAACAAAACGAGTCCATGTATTTCTCACACCATTCATAGTTGTTCTCACTAGCTCACTGCATCTACCTTCTCACCTGAGATATCCTTGTAAGGTAAGAAGTTACATTTTCATTTGTATCCATCCTTGTGTTCTTCAACTTCTCTAGTAGTGCCATTATTTGATTCTCATTCAAACTCTTGTATAATTCAGTAAAAGCATCCCACATCTTATAAGCACGGTCTTTGCTTGAAATATGTGGAAGAAAATGGTCTTTAACTGCATCTAGAATGATCCTTCTAGCTTTTATGTCATTTTTGTTGAAGGCAGCAAGTGCTTGTGCATCGGTGGAAGTAGGAACTTGAATTGGATTCGCTTGTGTACTATGATGGAACTTCATTCCAAAGTTTGTTTTTGTCCAATATAAGCATTATCCTATCTTTTCAATGGACAAAATTCCCAACCCCATCAATCCTATCCTCCAACCTTAATGCAGTGTCCATTTCAATGCAAATTTAAAATCCAACAAAGGTTCTTCACTGACAAAAGAAGACCCACTAACTGTCTGAAAATTCACAAATTTGATTTATGTCCCTTTCTTCAACTTAGCTCCGATTCCATATTAATTTTAAGTTTCTTTTCCCACCCTAGTTTCAAGTCTATTACTCATTGTTTAATGGCCAACCCAATAAACATTTATGTTGTAGATGAATTGATTTCTCATAAACAAATTGTACATGAAACACCGAAAAAAATCACTAACAAATATTTTAGGACAATCATACACACAAAAATTTTAGACAGTATTTTTGGCAAATTGCCTAGGAAAAACCTATTTGAGAGAGGGTTATTTTTATTTCTTCAGCAAAATAAAGTGCAACAACAGAATTACAACATATCTCATCCCCAAAACCAGAATTATGTCTCGGAATTAGTGCCAAAACAATAATGTACAAATTTGATTGTATGGACCTCAAAAATCATGCCAGTGTACATATTCTTGGAATTCGTGTTTGTACGTTGTTTCTCTCTCTTATGTTTTTCTTCTTCTCCTCTCAAGAAGTTGAATTGCTCTCTACTCTCTCAAATTTTCTCTCCGACTCTCTTGGTTTCAAAATGAGGAATGGGTGCCTTTTTTTTACTATTTCCCTTGTCTTTTCATTTCACCTTCCGAGGGTAGCTGAAAGGTCACTAGATCGAGGGCCCACATTTGATCTAGTGTTTTTCCATCAATGGATGAGAAAAAACATTTTTATCTCTATTAACTATTTTCCCTCTCAACTCCACTTAAATTTATTTAAAAAGTCACTTTATTCTCTAAAGTGCATTAATTACTCACCTCAAGTAATTAATACAAGGGTCATGTAACTTGCCCCTTTATAGTGACTAGGCACAAAGTCACTAGGGGAACACTTCCCTAGGTACAAAAATTCAACAAAAACAATACTGGAATTTAGATGGAAAGGAAGCAAGTACCGATTGTATGGACTGAGAAGTTCTCCACCCAAGCAGAATGAATCACAACACAAAAAGGATCCAAACCCTCATCAAGATAAAGAGACCAGTCCATATCGCAGATGTCAAATCAACGTTCAAATCCCAAACAAAAGGCGACATCAACAAATTCAGCTTTGAGGACAAAGCTTCTCTTAAGGGGAAGGAAATGTTACAAACATATATAAATAATAATTAATCATAAATATAAATAATAATTAAACTAATAATGCAATTAACTAATAAATATTATTTATGTAAGAGGACGCGACTCTTCCTATTAGGTGTTCAAAATCTTTATAAGCAGGTCCTCAAAATGTAATTTTATCATCTTATCATCCATCAATTATCATTATCCATACAAAAGCATGTTTCTCTTCTTCAAACAACTGGATTTGGTCATTACATCCAAACCTCGTTACCCTCATTTAACCTGCAACCTCCATGCTCTACCTAATCCCCTCTATGCACTTGCTCCCCTCACACCTCATACTCCTAATCCGAGCTGCACTTCTCAAACCTCGTTCCATCCTCGTCTATTTCACTACTTGCCACACCCCGCATCACCCTCATTGATCATCGCTAATGAAACTATATGTGAGCCATAGAATAGTGACATATCAAAGCATACAAAGCTATTAGAGATCAACACGATGACACAAGTTCATCGTGAAAATATTTAATTGGAAATTCAGAAGGGTCCTCCCTGCAAGCATCCTTGCGAGAATCGTTGGTTGCATTGTCGCCACATTCTTTTCTATGGAATCTTATGCACACCATGTATGGAGAAACATGAATGGAAATGTGAAAATTTGTTTCAAGAATTATTAAATCGTGGTAGTATTATTTGAAGAAAGAATTCCTTTTCAAACCCAGTCAAAACTGTAAGAGATAAGGATGACTCTTATAAGATTTATGTTTACTGCTAGGCATTAAACCAAACCACCATTAAAGATAAGTTCTCTAATTCCTTTGTGGATGAATGGTTGAGCAAAGTTCATTTGTCAAAAAGTATATCATCAAGTTTGTTTGACGAGGGTTATTAATGCTCTTTTTATCCCTCAACATCTAGAGGTTTGGAGGGCCACCCAAATTAAGGGCTCTCAAGAATTTGTTAGATTCAAAGAATATTAATGTGTTTTTTTCAAAGAAACGATGTGCTCAAGGGAGAATCCTATCTTATCCTTTGCTAAAATCCATCTTAGGTTGGAATTTTGTGTTATTTATGCAGAGGGTCTTTTTGAGGGTTTTCTATCGAGATGGAACCATGCCAAAGCTAAGTTTTAGGACTTTCTGGCTTGTGCTGGCTTTTTTATGGAGGGTTCTCTAAAAGATATTTATTTTCATGTTTCTTGCATTAATTGTTATTGCCCTTACAAGCGTAGAGATCATTTTTGGAATAAGGTGGAGGTAAACGATTTTCTTAATTCTCTAAATCTTCGATAAGTCATTAATATGACAAATATATATTTATAATTGGATAGATAAAAGATGTTTTACAAGAATTAGTGTCGGGTATTTTATACCCTAAGTGGTAAGGGGGGTGACTTTTCAACTCACCTCTTGAGTAATTAATTAATTACCCTAATTAAACTACTTAGTATTAAATGTTAATATTTATAACATTTATATTTGTTACATTTCCTTCCCCTTAAAGGAAGCTTTGTCCTCAAAGCTTGTCTCGACAACAATGTCTGAATTCCCTTGAACTGTCGTCTCGAGATCCTTTCCTTTTTGTAATTGCAACACTTGATGAAATGAGAGGATACAAGTTACAGATTCCCAACGAGAATTGTCGCATCGTATATGTTGTGGTCCATCCTAGATCTACTTTTATTAGAGCTCTGAGATCATTTTGTGGAATGAGTCCTCTCAATTGTTTTTTAGCGTGTTGGTCTTTTCGCCTGTCAACATAATTCTTCTGTCAGTGCTTGTTTTGATCTCGTCGTTGGTCAAAATGACGATTATAATTAGGATGTCAATAAGGTGTATGTGTTGTTTGTTTTTCTTTCTTTTGGACTGCGACGAGGACTGTCTTCACTTCCTTGATTTGATTTTTGGATGTGTTTTCCTGGATTTGTGCTTCTTGGTTCTCCAGTAGATTGTTATGCTTCTGAATCTTTTTTATTCTTTCATCTTGCGACTTTTTTTCAATTTCTAATTTCTTGATTTGATTCTCTAGTTCATGATTACGATTATTTAGACACTGGTTTTCTTCTTGCTTTTCCAGTGTTCTACCTTCGAGGTATTCATCAGAGTGTTCCTTCTTGCTTCTGGTTTTCAATTTCTTGATCTTTGTAATCAGTGTTTTGTTATGATTTCGTAGTCGAGAAATCTCTTCGGTATTGCTTGATAACACCTTGTTGACTTTGGTCAGTTCTAACTTATGTGTCTTGTTATTGTTGTCATACTGCTGCTGGATTTTTTCTTTTTGTTGTTGATGATGACATAACTTTGTTTCTTGATTTTCTAACTTCTCATGTAGTTGCGCCAATTTGTCTTCCTTGTCCATGGCGACTTTGTTTAGAGGACTAATTTCCTCTTTTAAGTCAATACTGTTTTCATACGGACATTCTTCAACTTTGTTTAGTTTTTTAATTCGGTCTTCAAGTTGTTGAATGATCCCTTCTAGATGTGATATTTTCTTGTCCTTATCTGATAAATTTTTTGTGAGTTTTTCTCTACTATCTTCTAATGATCGAATTAGTAATTCTGAGGTAGTAATTTGTTCTTTTTGAAAATCATTACTTCGTTTCTGATTGTTGAACTGGAGTTATAAAATACTATTCTGAACACACGTTTTTAGTTGGGCCAAAACTGTTCATAACTGTGATTGCAATTGTGAGTGACCTGGATCCATAATTTTTTTAATATCTTCCAAGACTTGGTTTCTACTCTTTTAATATCTTCTTTGATTCTTTTTCCTCTTTCTATAAAATAATAATTGTAAATAACACAATTATTAAATAATATTTATTAAGTGATTATTATTATTATTATTAATTACTATTATTATTCAAAATTTAATAATAATAACAAATATAATATATTACCAATTAATATTTAAAAATAATAATACAGTATATATATATATATATATATATATATATATATATATATATAACCCTACGGTTTAAACTTTAAAATTAAAAAAACCACTTATTAAAACAAAACCATGGGTGGAGAAACCACTTGTGATTTTATTCTTTTTTTTTAACTTTCCTTTTTTAATGGCAATCTTCCTTCTTCTTATCTCTTTTTTTACTTCTTCATTTTTCTCTTTTGCTTTTGACTTTATTTTCTTTTTTTACTTGGTAAAAAACCATAAATTTAGGGACTCCCTAGTTTATGATTAAAAATCACGATATGGGCAAAGGCTTGGATCACAAACTAGCTTTGATACCAAATGAAGCGAATATTTATTCACTTCACACAATCAATATTACGAAAACCTCTGGAATATTTGATAAGCCATTAATAGGACAAATATATATTGATAATTGGATAGATAACCAGCCTAGATCCAAATCCTCGGCTCTATCAAGCGCCGAGAGGGATAAAATTTCTCGAGGTGCAAACCTCTTCTTATGTATTGCACTCAATGAACTATCAACTTTGGTGTGTCCTATACATAGCCATTGATTTGATTCAAACCAAAAGACACATCTTTTTATTTAAGGTCCACAAATAATATTTTTATTATTAATATCTAATATGATTTATGGCCGACATATAATATTTATTATTATTTTTATTATGTTACGAACCAAATTACAACATCTCCCCATACATGGTTTTAAAACCATATGCAAGGCCCTCCTAAAAACAATGGGTTGTTTAGGAGGCCCTGCACATGGTCTTAAAACCATTTTTCAAGGCCCTCCTAAACCATGTACAATAAAACAATGGATTGTTTAGGAAGCCTTGCACATGGTTTTAAAACCATGTGCAAGGCTCTTCTAAACCATGTATAATAAAACCATGCGTTGTTTAGAAGGCCTTGCACAGGATTTTAAAACCATGTGCAAGGCCAACATTTTTTTTGCTGATAATTCAATTTATTATTTTTTATTATTTTGATAGGTAGGAACATTACAACATCTCCCCCATATTGTGTTTTTTTTCTGACCCACATTTTTTTTTGCAGATTATTAAATTTTTACTTTTTTCTTGTTTTGTTAGGTAGGAAGATTACAACATCTCCCCCATATTAGGTTGTTTTTCTGGCCGACATTTATTTTGGCCTATAATTAAAACTTTTATTTTTTATTATTTTGTTAGTAACAAACTTTACAAGATCTCACTCAAATTAGATTTTTTTTTGTCGACATTTATTTTGGCGGATAATTAAATTTTTTATTTTTTATTATTTTGTTAGTGTTGTAACTTTACAACATAATAATTTTTTTACTATTATTTATAGCTGACATTTACAAGAGTAACGTTACGTAACATTACATAACGTTATGTAACGTTACAAGATCAACCCCATACTGGGCTATAGAGCGCCTTTCGGCGCAAAAAAGATGTTTTACAAGAATTAGTGTCGGGTATTTTATACCCTAAGTGGTAAGGGGGGTGACTTTTCAAGTCACCTCTTGAGTAATTAATTAATTACCCTAATTAACCTACTTAGTATTTAAATGTTAATATTTATAACATTTATATTTGTTACAAAGAGCTCTATATGAAGGAATTGGAGATCTAGATATGGCTTCATCTCTTGATAGTAAAGTCTATTTTCCGTGCAGTCCCTCATCTTGATTCATTGCTTACTTATTTCAATAGGGTTATTGTACATTCATTTCGTATTTGGAAGCCATGTTAGCGTTGCCTCAACTGCACATAATGTAGAACAAAAAGGTCATTAAAGTGTTTTTGACCTTTTATATATTTGCTCTAGGCGGCGAAGAGGATATTCAAATTCACATTTTGGACATTCTTTATCGCAGTTAGTGTATATTCAATAACATTAGGTAAGTGACACTTAATCAAAAAAAGGAAAAAAGTTACAAACCGATTTAGCACATATGAGATTAGAAGTAAAATTTGTGAGCGTCTATTGGTCTAATCACACTTTCACAATAAATATCATCCACCACGTAAAAACATATATCTAACCAAAATACACATGAGTTAATACATCTCAAGTAGATGAGAACAAAAGTGCCAACAAACTTCTATCACCATGTTGTCTCCTTTAGTGCAACCATGTGCCACAGAGTAAGGTTGCTACCATCAACATGGCCATCACTCTCCATGAAGCCTTTCACAACTTCACAACTCCAACATCGTAGATGACTCCCAAACAAACACATGCAATCTTAAATACTTCTCAAGGTATCAACAACTTCTTTGCCAACAACAAAGTCAAGGTCACCACCAGGTTAGTGTGTCCATCCACAACACAAACAACATTTAAAACCCTCAACTAGGCACAAAACCATAAATTCTATGATCTTTCTTGGTGACCAAGTAGGTATGTAGGCAAAGAGCACTCTCTAAAACCCATATGGCTCCATGTTGATCCACTATATGAGAGTGAAGATCATTCCAGTAGTTGCTTAGGGAATCCCTAAATCCCCATCAAATTGGTGCTTAAGTTGCTTGACCTCTTGATAATAATAGCATGAAGATCGTTTTGTATAAAAACCAAAGACTTTGCAATATCAACAAAACAAATTCAACAAACTTCCCCTATACATTGAAATAACTTATAACCTCAATAACTCTTAACATAATACATCTTTCTTAATGACATATAATACTCTAACAATCCCACTTTCCATTATATGCTTATATTACTCATAAATGATTCATTTACATTAACATTTCTTCAACACAATGATTTGATTCTTTATTAATCTCACCTTCCATCATATGCCTATATTGTATAACATCTCTTCGACATAGCGATATTTATTTTCTAATAGTTTTAACTCCATTAAATCTCACAATTTAAGGGAAAAATGATTTGGACGATATTTTTTTTAATTATAAATTTTCTTTCAAAAATTAAAATTAAAAATAAAAATATTTGAAAACAATATCGCAAAACCTCCTTGAAAATTCCCATAATTAATCAATGAAATTTAAAGAAAAACCTTTTGTATGGTGTATTTAATAGAAAGCAGACTAATCCAACTGAAAAACGGGGTGAGAGTTCAGTCCCATCTCCCAAGTACCTATATCCCATCTTTCTTTTAAACCAGAGCAGTGCCAAATGCATATGAAATAGAGTAGCTAGCCAAAGCTCCCAGTCGTGTTTTCCCGGGCCGAAGAATAATTACGAAGGACAAGGTTTGTGGTCTCTGGTGTGAAGATTTACCCATAATCACTTAGTTCACCTTCTGTTGAAATAGATAAATATATGAAGAAAGAAAAAACAATAGAATGGATCATGCACTGTGGGATCACTTGCCAGTGCTGGTGAGAGCCAAGTCCAAGGAATCAGTGGAACACATTCTTCAATCTCTCTGGAGAACTCGTAAAACAGGCCTCGATGCTCCAGAGAAAGCTTACATTCAAGACCTCCTGCAGCTCCCCACCGAGAACGACTTGGACCCTGTAAGTCCCTCTATCTTTATTTATGTTTGCTTTGCTGCAACTCCTCCAATCTGCTCCATACATTGTATTTCACTGAAAATTCTTCTCTTGAATTTGGTTCTGCCAGCGATGAAAGCATTGACCCTCACATCATCTCTTTTACGTTTCAATATAAAAGTGATTCTAAATCCCGTTTATTTTGGTAAACTTATGTAGGTGAAGTTCTTTTTATTGTAATTTGTAAAATCAGAATTGAATGGTCATCCGGTGGCATTTGCCGATTCAGCTTTTGCCTAGAGACAGACTAAGCCTGCAACTCCACTGGTGGATTGTAACCTCATATGGGGGATTTCTCGTTTTTATTTTTGGGTTCGATAAAGCCCTTTTGTCTAGAGAGGGTGCAACTCCTTGGCTATGAAGCTATAACTAAGGATATCTATTCTCTGTTATGTCAAATTCACCCAGAACTTATACTTAAATCCATTCTCTTCTATGTTCTGTCAAAGTCACCCAGAAGATCACATTAGCATGTGTACCTTCATTAACTGCACCTCTGCGTAAGCACTGAAGCCCTTTTGTCCAGAGAGGGTGCAACTCCTTGGCTATGAAGCTATAACTCACCCAGAAGATCACATTAGCATGGTAACCTTCATTAACTGCACCTTTGCATAAGCACTGAAGCCCTTTTGACCGGAGAGGGTGCAACTCCTTGGCTATGAAGCTATAACTGAGATATCTATTCTCTGTTCTGTCAAATTCACCCAGAACTTATACTTAACTTTATTCTCTTCTCTATTCTGTCAAAATCACCCAGAAGGTTACATTAACAGGGGAACCTTCATTAACAGCACCTCTGCATAAGCACTGAACCCGTATTTCTCATTGACACGACCTCACACCTTGGGAAGACTTGTTCAAGTGCATTATTGCGAGTAGCATGCCCAGTGGGTTTTGAACCCGGGTCATCATCATGGAAGGCACTTCAGCTTACCAGTAGACCCTAGCCCAACAGATGGAATCAATCATTTGTCTACGTTTGTAGGTCTATCAGAAATTGGGTATTTTTCTTCGAATTTCATTTTGGTTTTTGGCTGATAACAAATACAGAAAATTTTTTATTGGCACTCCCCCTTGGTGAAAGTGGTTAATAGGACTGGCAAAACCTAGCATCAGAAAGTATGTTAATAAGGAGGGCATGGACGTATCTATTGCATTGCGACATAATATAGTAGAAACAGGTCTGCTTTGCACTGATTTGAGTAGTGGATTTTATTCTCAGATCTGGCAAAAGTGCGGAAGAAGTAGCTTGACAGATCCTCTAAGAAAAGAGGGAAGGCCATACATTGTATTCATATATAACTAGAGTTACACGAAAAGAGGGAAGACCATACATTGTATTCATATATAACTAGAGTTATACTTAACCTTTTGCAGTTCAAAGCTGCAGGCATATCAGTATCTATTTTATGAGTTGTAGGGATACAGTTACTGTAATTCATGCCATGAAGGAGAGAATACGTCATCATCTACAATATAGCATTATCTATTAGAATAATGTTCTTCTTCTGACTAGTTGCTCTTATGTTTTCTTCATGCAGCTTTTGGTATGCCTCCGTATATTGATTCGAAGGTGTGTTTATGAGAACTTCAACAAAGATGAGATTCAAAAGTTGTTCCCGCCTGAGGTTCCTCCTGAGTTGCAGAGATTGCTTGTTTTATTATTAATGAAGTTTCAAAGGGAATGGCGAGAGGATGCAGTTAAAGATCAGGTAGGTTAATTGGTTATTCTGCTTTATCATCATCCTTTCGCAGGTTGCTGGAGGAGTTCTGCCTTTTATTACCCTATATGCAAGTCCTATACGCTGAACTAAATCCATTAAATGTCATGTACAATTCTGTGACTTGGTGAATGATATATCTGTATGTTAGTGGATGTATGCATGTATACCACACAGATCTGCATGTGTTTGTGCATGCATTTGTTGTATGTTTGTGTGGATTGATGTCTGTGTTTGCAGAAATATTTAAAAATGCACACACTCATAACACCCTCTCTGAGTTTGCCACTAAATCTATGTGGCAGAAATTACTAGAATTACATATTATAAAAGCATGGTTTGTAAAATCATAACATAACCCTATCCAACGTAACATGTGTGGTTATCCTCCAAAATGGCATGGGAATTTTTGTGTTAATGAAAGGTATGATCATTGTGACGCATTTTGTTTTTGTACTAAGACCCACTTTATAATTTTTGCTTCACGAAAATATGCATTGTACAATGCTATCTTGTATGACCTTGGTCATAGCCTTAAAGAGTACTCCAAAGAAGTCAAAGTTTGTTCACCGACCAATTGGACATTGATTTTGTTATTTTGAAAGCATCACTGGATAGGTTTGGTCATACTGACAGCTCTACTACCCAGAGTGCATGAATTGCAAAAGATGCATGAGAATAGTTGGGACTCGGGAGAATTTTTCATCATTTAATACAAGGCTATGAAAAGTTAGCTAACAATAGGATAGGTTGTCATCTCCTAATGACCTTTAGATCAACGAAAAAGGAGCTCCTTAGCTTTGCAAGAATGCTGTAATACACTAATGAGCAAGAATAAAAAAAGCTAGAAGGCAACTATCAAAAGGTATGACAGACTATATACACTAGGAGGATATTATTCAAAAAAATTCAATTATAGGTGTCCTCTACTTCATACCTTCACAGTCTACAGATAAGTACTTTTGTGGACAAGAATTGAACTTCTTGTGGTCTCAATGTTGATAGTTGTGTATTATAATTTGTTGATATTCATATTTGCACTTATGTATGCTTTTCTAAGTGCTCGACAAGGCTTTGGTCGACCGTTGGGACTTTAGGGTCTTCAGAAGTTCAGAGTGCTATCTCTTTTTAGCTTTCAAATATCTCCCTAGTTCATGCTAATTTATTCTTCCATACATTGTGTTTCTCATTGACAACGTGTTTGCCTTTCAAAATTTTTACCTTTTCTCTAAAGGAAAACAAAGAGATTTTATTAAGATGATAAAAAACTACATCTCAAATATGTTTAAGCACAGTTAATTACCAGTCAATTTTCAGATCTTCCTTTGGAACTTGCCCTTGTGCCTTTTTCATTCTTCCAGGCATTTGATCTTGCTTATCTCCTTTTAAAGCTTTTTAGTCTCAATTATACCTTTTCCTTTTTTCCATTTAGGAAGCTCTTAGAGTATTCGTTAGCCTTTTCACTGATTTTCTTATCAACTTGATTAACTCTGATATCAAATAGATCACCTTGATAAAAAATTGAGTTAACATCAAACACTACACTTCTGCTTGCAGTAATTATTTTTGGTGTTTGGATCAAGAAGCTTGTATGCCTTAAGAAAAATTACTGCATCCAACAAATCAGTACTTCTTTCCCCTGTCATCCAACTTGTCCCATTTTTTTCTTAGGTATATAAGTATAACTAAAGCATCCAAAGATTCTAAGGTGCCTGACTCGTGGCTTTCTACTCGAGCAAGCTTCTCCTTGTGTCGAGAGGTGCTTTCAACTTCTATTGCCTATGCCTGGATTCCAGATGAGAAGAGAATCAAGTTATTGTTAGACCCTAAGAACAAGAAACTAATGTTTACAGGTATAGTGAGGGTCATAAAGCTTACAGGTTGATTGATGTTGTAACCAATTAATTGATCTTTAGTAAAGATGTCGTAGTTGATGAGGAAGTTGGACCTGTCCAAGCTTCTTTAGAGTTCAAAATAATCGTGGAGCTGCCCATTGTGGCTCAAGATTCAGGAGTTAAGCTTCAGGTAGCTCCACTTTAAAGGGGGGAAGATTCTAAACATTTTGAGGAGTCTCCTAGGCCTAGGTTGGTAATTTTTGATGCATATAGCTTGAATCATCTTTTGGATGACATAGGTACAAGTAGACCAAGTCCTAGTGACGATGCGAACTTGGACGAGGAGGTTCCCAAGAAGAGACCCAAGTGGTGGCAGTGGCACAACACTATTGGAGATATTTGAGTAACATAAATGATCGTGGGATGATCATCGAGAGATAAGAGAAAGCAAAAACCAAACATGATTAACCTTGCTTTAATGACCAATGTTTAGGAAGTATATGGTCTGCAAGTATTTGAAGAGGCAAAAGGAAGGCCTTAATGGGAGAAGGCCATGACAACTGAACATGGAAGTTTGATGCAAAATCAGACTTGGGATCTCACAAGTCTTTCACTAGGGAAGAAATCCATTGGCTGCCAATGGGTGTACAAGGTCAAGTACAAGGCAGATGTCACACTTGACAAGTAAAAAGCACGGTTGGTTGCAAAAGGGCTCTCTCAATAAGAGGGCATTGATTACGAGGAGACCTTTGCTCCTACAACAGAGATGAGCACCATTTGACTAGTTCTAGCCATGTAACATAGTTTGGTTGGAAGGTCCATGAGATGGACATGAAGAGTGCCTTCCTCATGAAGATTTAGAGGAAGAGGTCTATATGTATCAATCAACAGAGGTTTGAGGTTTCTAGGAAGGCACATCTTGTTTGCACATTGAAGAATTTTGTCTCTATATGGCCTGAAGCAAGCACCTAGGGCATGGTAAATTAAGAATTTAAGATTGACATGTACTTGGATGAATAGGGGTTTGAGTGAAGTCCTTTGGATTCCAACCAATACGTCAAAAGCATTGGTAATGATATCATCCTACTGATATTTTATGTAGATGACATCAATTATTACAGGTAGTGAGGCAAGTGTTATTGAATAGATACTATCCAATGAGAAGAGCTTTTGACATGATTGATCTAGGCCTCGTACATTACTACCTAGGTGTAGATTTTTGGGAAATAGGTAGCAGCATTTTTGTCCTACAAACAAAATATGCTAGGAGTTTGCTTGACAATTTTTAGAATGACAAATAGCAAAATCTTGTCTACACCTATGGAAAAAGATCTGAAACTTTCAGCAAAGACCGACTCTAATGCAGTTAATGAGTCAATCTATTGGCATCTAGTGGGGAGCTTGATATATCTTACAACCACTAGGCTTGATTTGAGTTATGCTGTGAGCTTCATTTCCATATTCATGACAATGCTAAAGGCAGAGCATTGGATTGCAGCGAAGAGGGTGTTGAGATATGTGAAGGGGACACTTGACTTTGGGATTATGTATAGCAAAACCATAGATCCTAGATTGTGTGTGTTGTGGGGGGGGGTGAATCAGTGTCATGCACTTTTTAAACTTTTTACTTAAATCATATTTCTTCACAACTTCATCAATCATCTAGACAGCTTTGCATTTTAAACAATATGTGAACATACATCAAGAGACATATCATCAATAGTAGACACAAGATGTATATGGAAAACTCAATATGATGTATTGATAAAAACCATAGAGTAGATTACAATGCTGGAGGAGACTACAATCTCCAAGATCATCAGCTACAACTGATGAGGAGGCTCCAACCTCACGAGGTCTTCAGCACCAACTGAAGATGAAGGCACCAACCTTCACAAGCAAGCTTCAACTTGCAAACAGGCTCCAACCTGTAGTCCTTGCACCACCCAGCCACCCTCAACAATTACAAGCACAAACTTGTTGTCTTCAATCTCAGATCTTCAACACATTTAAATTCTGCCCCAAAATCATAGTCAAACATCAGATGTGAAACTGTCAAGTCTGTCTTGACCAGTCTTCTAAGTGTCAACTTGGCTGTCCAAAACACAGTCTTGGCTCAGTCAATTAATTAGTACAGCATATCTGTTAGGATTATTAATCCTCCCTTGTCCAAATTTGGTCATATGTCTAAATCGGGAGTCATGTCTAAATCGGGAGTCCATCCAGTCTATTTATAGTCATTAACACCATTGGGTCCACTTGACCTAATTGGGGCACATGTTTCAGTTACTAAAGTGTGGGGAACACTAATTGAGGCTCACTGCCACTGATTGCACTTGATTGCATCAGTTTAGGAGCCTCCTAGACCAATCCCTACAATTTAGGAAGCCACTGGGAGTGCCGAAACCAACCAAGGTCAGTTCACTTCAGTTAATGACTAGTCAAGCTAAGTTAGGAGTTAGTTACATTCAGTTCTAGTCCTCTACATTCAGTTAGCGCCAGGTTTACTTGACTGAACACATGTGGGGCGCATTTCTCACCTACCACAATCAGTTAACCTTAGTCAACACTGAATGTAACACTTGAGTTGTGTTTTAGAGCTCCGATGAACTCCGGTTATGGTTTAGACAAGGTCAGTTAACTACTGAGTCCTTTGATAGTGATTTAGACAAGGTCTTGGTTACCTACAGTCAAGTAGAGTCTAATCAATTCGAACTTCCTCATGTGGATTCGAATTGCTTGTGGCTATTAAAGCCATTTTACTTCATTGTAATTATCTATCTAATTACTCTTTGATTAATGAAAAACATTCACAGCTGCAAGCCATTTTTGCACTGTTTCATTCTTCAATAACTGAGTAAATTGTGTGATCTATCATGTGAGTTGTGTGTTTGTCCACAGATCTATGTGCTCAATTTAATATGGTATCAGAGCCTCGGCAGACAAGGCACTTCTCCTCCTCAGATCTCCTACTGGATCATTTTTTTTTGTTTTGCAAGTACAACTTCGAAATGATTTCATCTTTGATGAGACAAGGTCTTTGTCAGGTGTCTATTGGGCTCGGTAAAGAGTGTTTTAGTAAGATTAACTGGCTGAATAAAAGTGATGGAGCTTTTGGAACATCCAGCACCATAAGCATCCTTGATCCAAAAATCTCGGCCTTTACTCTCTCTGATGAAGTTGTTCAAGATAAAGAAGAAGCAGAAGCTCCTACACAGTCAATTCGAATTGAAGACAGTCTCCATGCAGTGACTCCTTCTCCTGATGCTCCGGAAGTTCATGAGATCTTTGATATCTCATCTTCTCTTATTGTTGAAACAGAAGAAGACATTCGAATCTCTGATATTGAAGAAAAATTCTGCTGCACTTCCATGCAAACATTCACCGGTGATTTTCCTTTAAATTCTGTGCAAAAT
>LPNX010320422.1:0-38403 GCA_001517045.1 Pseudotsuga menziesii
TTTGTGTTACAGCTCCATATTCAGTCTCCATTGTTGATAATTTTGCATGATCAATTGTTAATTGTTGCGGGTGAAATTAATCTACTGCAGGCCTGAATTTCTACATTATGAAGAGTAGTTTTGATGGATGAAATGGAGGCAAATGTGCTACCTGTGATCAGTAAGTCATAAAAATATAAAACAATGATAATTATATGACCATAATACTGCTGTAAATACAAATTTGGATCCGATATACATCTATGAAATTTTTGCGAGAGAAGGAAGGCATCCATGTTAGAATACCACTCGCTTGGGGCCTGTTTTAACCCGTATAGTGACTTCTTTAGCTTGAAAACCAAAGATGGATCAATGATGTATCCCTTAGGATGATTCATTTATATCTCTTCATGAAGATCTCCATGTGGAAAGGCTGAATTAACATCCATGTGATGCACTTCCCAGTGCTTGGATGCTAAAATTACCAAAACAAGGCGGATGGAGTCCATTTTTGCAACCGGTGTAAAGGTCTCATGGTAGTCCACTCCTTGGACCTGAGAGAAACCTTTTTCCACCAACCTTGCCTTATATTTGTAGGTGCTTCCATCAGTAGAAACATTGGTCCAAAACACCGACTTGCATTGAACCAATTTCCTTTCCAGAGGAAGAGAAACTAGCTCCCAAGTAGTGTTTTTCTGAAGAGAATTCATCTCTTCATCCATGGAAACTTGCCATCTCGGATCCTTCCGAGCATGATAGTAGGATTTTGGATATAAAATAATCATCAAATATCAAGTTTTGGACAGAAAATTATCAGGACAAGAAAGCGCAATAGCTACTCTTTGGAAATCAGACCGGGTTCTCCTTGGATCATCTGGTTTTCCAATGTTGTCTCCTGCGGAGGAGAGTGTCTGTCGGGCCCATGTAGGAAGATGATTTTGCACTTCAGGTTATGATTCACCATATTATTATTTATTCACACTGATATAATAAATCAGAATATCCAAATCATGGTCATCACCCCCAATTTCATCATCCAAATATTCAATAGAATAGGAAGGAAATTCAACAGTTTTCTCTTTCACTAGTTCCACCTCCTGAAGAGGCTCATCGAACTTGACACTTCTTTCGATGATGATATATTTGGTATTGATATCCATCAGCTTGAAACCTTTATATTTATTAGGATACCCAATAAAAAGACATTCTATGCTTTGCGGTTGCAAATTCCTTCTTTTATCAAGTGGAATCTGGGCCCATGCAGTGGACCCAAACACCAGTAGGTTTGACACATCCGGCTTGTATCCGAAGTATGCTTTGAAAGGGATATTCCATTTCACTAATGAGTGTGGAACCCTATTATAAATGTATGATTCAGAATGCATGGCCTTATCCCACAAATTTGCAGCAAGCTTCTTGGATTCCAACATACAGGTGGTCATCTCCTTGAGAGACCGATTCTTCCTTTTCGCTACTCCGTTTTGCTGTGGAGTGTAGGGAATTGAATTTTGGACCTGAATACCACTTTTGGATAATATGTATAGAAAATAATTACTGACATAATCCCCTCCATTATCATATCTCAAGATCTTGATCTTAATCCCAGAGGCATTTTCAATCAAGGCCTTCATTTCAGAAAAATTTTCACATACTTCTGATTTCGTTTTGAGAAAGAAAACCCATGTATACCTTGAAAAATCATCAATAAAAGTAAAGAGATACCTTTATCCATTCATGTATGTAATAGTAATCATACCGTTGATATCAAAATGTATCAGCCCCAATATGCAGGTAGCTCGGTTTGCCTTCTCTCGATCGAACTTGTGCTCAAGGTGTTTTCCAATCACATAGCCCTTGCAAATTCTCGTGGTTTCCTTGATGACCGGGAGGCCTTCAACCATGGATTTTTTATGTAATTGTTACAAATATTTGAAATTAATATGGAAAAACCTTTCATACCACATCCTACTAACCTCATTCCCATGAGTTAGCAGAGCGGTGGGCTTTGCATCCACAACAAAGTGAGAGAACTCATAGGCTTTTGCATTATGGTTTGCAAGGACTTTAGGAATGAGTTTCCTGGATGCAATTTATGTTATCTCAACATCATTTGGGTGGAAATAAAGTCTCTTAGGCACTCTTGTATGTGTCATTTGATAGACACTAAGGATATTTGATGCCAGAGATGGTACATACAAAACATTTGAAAAAAAGCCATTTTCAAGATCAACAGTACCTTGTCCTTCTGAAATCACGGTGTAGTCATATTCCATGTGGATGGGGATGGATTTGCTGATCTCCAAGGATGAAAAGGATTCTCTTTCAGCCATCATGTGGTTTGAATCTCTAGAATCAATCAAGAGTGATTTGGACTTCAAAGTGCTTGCCATGAGGGCATGACCTTTTTCATGCTGTGGTTCCTGATCTTGTTGATCTCTCCTCTGAAAGCTCTCTGGAAGATTGATGTGATTTCTCTCAAGGAGATAGGTTGATTCATCAAGATTCTTCTTCATGGAGGGATGTTCAAGGTGGAATCCCTTCCTGCAATAAGAACACTTGACTTTTTCCTTGTCATGGTGCCCTTTTCCTTTGTTCTTCCTTGAGCCGGAAGACTCATCATGCTGCTGATTTTCAACTCTAGGTTTAGGAACATCAAATTTACTTTTTTGATTCTTTTTATTCTTTCCTTTACCCTTCAGATATTTGGGCCCCGAGACATGGAGGGCTTGATCACGGTAATATCGGATGATCCCCATCTAGACAAGCTTGTCATGTTCACTTGTTAGGAACTCAATGAAGGCATTGAGTGTAGGCATCTTCCATCCAGGGGTTGTGATGGCATGTCATTATTTATACATGTTTTCTTTATACGCATGTATATTATATTTTTAGTCTAGATTGGATGGCATGTCATTGTTTTTGAAAAAATAAAAAATAATTTGTTCTTTTGTGGATTTCAAGTTTTTTCTATTTGAAAAAGAAAGAGGAGTAGTTTGATTTTTCCATTTCATTTCTTTTTTATTGGTCGTCTTGTTTCAAGATTGAGGCAAAACACCATTGGTTTCACCTTTTCCACTCCCTTTAAGTAATTAACAAAACTTTAAAATAAACTCTTAATATTTAAAATTTATTAGTAACTGTTTATTTCTAGGGATGACACAAACTAGTCTAGGCTAGTGTTTTGGGATAGGCATATCTTAACTGCCCAAAACTGTAAACTCAAACATAGTGGCCTACCTATTAGGAAATCCAACTTCATTGGGAAAGACACCAAAAAGATCCTCTCACACAGGAGTTAAGCATGAGGTCATGCGATACTGAGTTGTTGGGGATTCAGCTCCACTTCTCAGTAAAGATTACACCAGAGCTAGTGCACATTTGGGGACTCATCGAGTACCTCCTCCTGAACCCATGTGGTTCCTGGTACTATTTTGGTTTCAGGATTTTCTACCCTACCCATGTGCATCGACTGGACTGATGACTGTTTCACCGGAATTTCTCCATGTTTTTTGTAGACTTAGTATCTTGTCTGCTAGGATCATATATGGATGGCACTGGAAGGCTATTTCTAGTGAACCTAGGGTAGACTCTGAAGGTAACCTAGGTATAAAATTTGGGAGGGAAGTTGGGTGATTCCAACACTTGCACCCGGAGGGATCTTCACAAGACACCAAGTAACTACTCTCCTTCCTTTATTGGTTAGTTTTGGGCCCTCATCATCCCAAAATTTCCTTTGGAAGGCATCTTTCTTTTCCTGACTTGATACTTAGGTCTTTTTCTAGTGGTGTGTTCAATTGTACTGATGGTTTCCAATCGACCTCGGACTTTGTCTTCTTGTTTTAAACTATGGATAACACCCCTTTGATCACCAACCAAGAGATCCACATGCTGGGAACTCCTTGTATTTTTCCTCTCACAGGGAATGTTGGTGTTCCTTTGATGGCCACCTTAAATCATCCTAGATTTACCCTGTGGTTGTTTTCCACTCCATCTCTCCTAAATTATCTAGACTATTCTCAATTAAGATCCTTATATCAAGGGAATCAAAACAATGCTTCCCCTTCACCTATAGCTGCTTATCCTCCTTCTACCTCATGCAGTGAAAGTATTGATACTAGTAACTGACAGTCTAAAAGGAGTAAAAGAAGGAGGAATAGGAAGAAGACACATAAGCAAGGGGGCACCTTTTCAACCTCTATAGGTCATGTTTAACCTCAAGACCCAGCCTCTACAGTTCATGCTGGGGGAACCTATCCAACCTCTGTAGGTCATGTTGAATCTAAGCACTCAAACTATGAAAGTAAAATTGATCTTCACCATGCATCCTTTGTTGATAAGGATGGTGGGATCCTTCCAACATTTTCAGGTCACATTGGACCCAGTCACTCATCCTTTGTAGTTCATGCTGAGGGTAGCGTCTCAAGCTCTGATGTTCAAGTTGAACCTCCTCATCTAGCCTCTACAAGTCATGTTGGATCCATCCACCCAACCTTGAAGGTCATGCTGGGGAAACACACTCAACTACTACAAAGCATGTTGATGCTAACCATTCATCCTCTATTTTTCATGCTGTTGGTTCCCATCCAACCTCTGCAGGTCATGTTCGACCTTATCTCTTAGCCTCTGTAGGTCATGTTAGGGATAGTCTCTATGGCTCATGATGAAGACAATCAGCCAGCCACTATGAGTCATGTTGACAATGTTGAAAATACTACTCATTCAAAACAGAATCCCAAGTTTCCTTGTAATATTTGTGAGGAAGACCACCTTAATTATAAATTCGCTTCCATCGTGGAGGTGCGAAGAGTTTGGTTTCATGGTCATCCTCCTTTTTAACATTCTGAAGTTTTTCAACAACCAGCCTCTGTTAGTCAGGTTGGACCCAGTTACCCATCCTCTGGTGGTTATGTTGGGGGGGAAATATCATCCTCTATAGGTCATACAGAGAGAAAACAGTCAACCACAACTAGTTATGTTGACACTATTGAGAAAACTAGTTGTTCTAAGTGCAAACTTAAGTTCTCTTGTAAGCTATGCAAGGGAGATAATCTTACTCACCAATTCCCTGCTATCATATAGGTGTGAAGAGTGTGGTTCGATACTCAATAATTTCCTTCTCCTGAACAACCTATAGTTTCTCAACAACTTAATCAACCTTTGGTTTATCTAGTGGTCGAACCTTCCCAGTCTTTGGTTCACCCCACTCTTCTTTTGGAGAGTGGTCCTTATGTGATTGAACCAATGGCATATTTGTTCAATCCCACTCTCCCTTCGGAGAGTGACTTTCATGAAGTGGTTGAATCAATTCCATCATCGATCGATTTCACTCTTCTTTGGGAGAGTGAATTGTATTCTAGTTATATTTTCTTCATTTCCATTTCAAAAATTACTGAACAAGGGGGAATTGGACTTGTTTCGGATGAACCCCCACCAAGATCTTAGATTGCTTCCTTTGATTGGAATATCCTAGTTGAGACTTGCCTTCCTTCTAAATCATGATTTATCATTGTATTGTTGATGGAGGAACCTCATTTAGTATCTTTCTTGCTCTTACTTGGAGATGCATGGGATCTCCCATCCTTGTATCGACTGCTAGTCAGTTACTAGTGTTTGATAGAAGAACTAGTATAGCCTTGGGCATTCTTTCTCAAACACATGTTACTTTTGGTGGGAAGACCGTCTTATTTGACTTAATGGTAATATAAGACCCATTGGTTGTTGATATGCTCCTTGGATGTGATTATGTATATGGCATGCAAGATGTGGTGTCAACATTCTTCCATGTGATGTAATTTAATCATGTGGAATAAATTATTAGTATCGATCAGTTGGATTTTCTTGATCCATCTCCTAACCCAACTAGAGACCAGGTATTTCCTTTATTGATTCCCATTTTTTCTATAGACACTAGAAGCCTCTATGTTCACGTTTACCTTCTCGGGACTTGGTCCCAGCAGTTGACCAGGTGACTCATCCTATACAGACTGTGGATCCTACTCTCGACTTTTTCGATCCATTTGAATGTTTAGACATGTGTCCTATCTCAGATGATCTCCTTCCTTCAGATAAAGTCTTCCTAGAGTCTTTAATACAGTCTGACCTTTTTTTGGATGTTGGTTCAGTTGTGACTAAGTCTATCCATGATTTTCTTAGTAATCCTGATCTTTCCATGGATTGGTATTCTTATGCTGGTATTTTTGAGTTTTTTTACTCTCCCTTTGAACAACAAGTCAGTGATTCTGATGATTTTGATTTTTTCTTATGAATTTTTCAACTCCTATGATACTAAGTTTGTTCATGCAGACTCTATCTCCCTTGTTGTCTTTTTCTTTTGTTCTGAGGTTGATCTTAATGATTATAAATCCTCAGATCTTGGCACTATAGAGTCCTCTTTCATTGATTCTTCCTTGACTACGCCTTTTGTAGAATATATAAAAGTTTCATGTGTTTCTTCCAAAGTGACCTGCATCGAATCTTTTCTTTTGAATATGATCATGACGTTGTTGTTTCTTGGAGATAGGATTTTTAGTTGGATTCACAATTATTTACTGACCTTTCCTTGTTTTTCAAGTTGCAACTACATTTTCATGTACCTTGCTCGTGCTTATCATCCTGATGTCATCTTCCATGCTTTTAGCTCGTCGTATAATCCCTCATCTATGCTCTCCTCGCTGCTCAACCTTGTACCATTTTTCCTTTGCAAATTGACACCCTTTACCTGGAGGAGATGCTACCTGAGTGTCCTTATCTTTCTCTCTTTCCTTGCATTATGCATAGGTTTGTTCCTCTCGCTTGAAAATAGTTTCTCTTACCTCTGACACTCATCTCCTCGCATTTAGAGCATTGTTTTTTCTCTCCTTTGAGCAGGGATAATTTTATGGGCGAATTTTAGCCTAGTGGGCTATTTTTCCATGTTTTTCTCCCAAAAACGATTCGCCATTTTGCGTTTTTTGAAGCCCTGTTTCGACCAATTTTTATGAGTTAAAATTTTTTCACCCTAAAATTCACCAAATTATTATATAAACAATATAAAATACTTGGAAATTAAAATATTTTTTGAAAAATATCGCCAATCATTTTATAGTTGGCATTTTAAGAATTGGTAATATTCGCCAACATTTATACACTTGTAAATAAGTATGGTTCCTTAAAATCATCCCTACCTTTGAGCTCGTTAAAAACTATAAGGAGGCCATGAATTTACTATTTCAGAATCATTAAAACTTCATGGGAAATATATGGAGTTTCTTTAGGCCCAGGTCTAACTCCTCAAAATAGAATTGACTGCCCAGTAAACTTGTCCATTTAGGCTCATTAAGAATATGTGTATGGGAATCCACATTGGTGGCAGGTTTTGTTTTTTTGTACCATGTGGAATAATACAAAAAAATAACACTCTCTTTTCTTCGGAATTGAGAAGAGTGTTCTCAGGCATAGGTTTATCGCTTTTCCAGACCTGAGGGACTAACCTTACAGAAAAGGAGCTCCTAGTATGATCTTAGTTTTCTCTTTTTCATTCTTCGGACATAAACATGGAAAATATTTTGAGTGTACTTTATGTCTTTTTCATGCTCATTAAACCCTAAAAAAAAAGCATCGATTTTACTATTGTAAGCCACATTTTTTGTAACCAAATGGATCTTTTCGAGTGATCTTTCCTTCCTTCACACTCGTAAAACTCAGGCTATATGCTGCTTTTGAAGAGGCATTAGGTAGGTGGCAATTTAACCTTTTTTCAAACCCTTCTGACTAAGTATGAAAAAGGTGTGCCTTACTTCTTTGAAAGATAAGAGATTTTTTTGTGGTGTGTTTATACTTTTCCGGCCTCAGGAGACTAAATTGGATGAAAAGGTACCCCCTAGAGTATTCTTCGGAGTTTTTAGACTCTCTAAATATGAAAACACCAACAGGCATGTACTATTTTGGGCTTGTAAAATCCATGAATCATTGAATTTATCAAGCATTATTCTCTCCCCTCTTAAGGATTTTCAAAAATGAAGAGAGACCTGAGTTGAATTTCTTGTACTCATTAAAATTTAACAGGAAATATAAGGAATAAGTACTCTCTTTGGGTTATAAATGGTGGCAGCATGTCCTCCTTGAACATATCACTCTCAGGACTATTTGACACTCATGTTTTATTTTACACTTTTAGCTCAGATATCACTTCGAGTCCTTACTCCTCCACTTCTCCTTTATACATGGGGAATTTGATCTCGTCTCCTACATGACATATAAGTCTAGTTGTTCTATCTGCAAGTTATAATATGCATTGGGTCATATCTATGTCATGCCCACTGTTCAAGGATTTATCCCTTCATATGACTACTATCTTGATTCCATCATTATCTTATATGAGTATTACTTATGTCTACCTTCTCGTATCCAGTTCCTAGTCACTCTTGCAATTCGTTGGAGGATCCCTTTCCTTCCTCATCACATTATGGTTTCTCATAACTACTTCCTGAAGACAAAAACCTAGAGCTTTGAATATGGTATCTTAGGATTCACTATAATCATTGGTGAACTCCTTTGCTTCAGTTGTCGGTTCCATTCATTGTTTGACATTCTATTGATTTCCTTCCATGTTTGACTTCAAAACATCTATTCATGTGGTAGGTATTGTACTGGTTCCTTTGGATCTTGACGAAGACCTTAGGTTCACATTTATAACCTAAGTTGCACAAGTTTATTTTATGATCTGTTTACACAACTTCCATATTTTGAAGACTCATCATTTTATATTGTGGCTTCGATCGACCTTTGTAATATACATGGTCTTGTACCCATATCATATGATGTAATCAAATATTGTAAAGGAGCTACTATTCTATTATATTGAACATGGCATCCTCGGATATGATTTTTTATATGACATTGATATGTATTTGTTTCAGGTACTTCCTCTTCTTCCTTAGACACTTGAGTTATCCAAGATTAAATGATTGTAATGTATTTCGGCCATCGCTTCATTCCGACCTCACACATTAGGGGGCATATGTTATCAACCAAAATGGCACTTCTCTGTCCGAGTACTGACATCCAATATGTCGAGACACAAAAGGAAAATAAGGATTGAAGTAATCCACAACACTATATATGTGCATGATTGATAATACATAATATCCTAACCAGCTTCATACATTTTTATTTGGAGATTAGGGTTAAACATGCGACTATTTTCATTTCAACCCACATGCAATATGCAACTATTTGCATTGCAACCTGCATGTATGTAGAACATGCAAGTTTCCTTTGAGAAAGGAGCGTGTCACACATGCCTTTTTCTATATACATACTCGCGTGTACCTTAATCCAGTGTTAAAAATAATAAATCATGATTATTCAAGATTAGTTGAGCCTTAATCAATAACTATCTCAACCATCTTAACCTTCGAAACCTCTCTATTTTCCCATGTATAAATAGAGGGAATGGGATGGGGCTAATCAATGATTCTTAGAAGAGAAAATTTATGTTGATGGTATGCCTTAAGACCTCTTGGAGAAGTAGAAATCACTGTCCTCATTTTGTAGAGGATTTCTTGTTTCAGAAGCTGGGTTGTAATATTACCATTCTCTATTTATGAATAAAGAAAGTTCTTCTTCCAATCTTTGTATTCTTTCTTTCTCATGTATGATGGATTATGAATTATTTCAATTATGTTATTATGAATATGAATTTCACTAACCATTGAAATATATATGAGATATTACTAGAAGAATTCGTATTTTATAGGTGAATTGGGAGATCTCTAGAATATTTAAAGGAGACTGAAAGAGGAGAATACCAAGATTGGATTAACCGTCATAAATTGGGTAAGTGAAGCCTTCTTCCTATTCCTATTTAATTTTCTAGATAAGCTGATTGTCTGCAATTTCCTTATTAATTTGGTAACCCCATAGACCCTAGGTTACATGGGTGCATTGTCCTGAACAACACTCGCTAAACCCTAAAGAAAAAAACATCAAGTTTACAATTGTAAGTCCCATTTCTTGTAAAAAAAATGGAACTTTCTGAGTGATCTTGCCTTCCTTTACACTTGTTAAACTCATGCTATATGATTCTTTTTAAGGTGTGTTGGTTAGGTGGTAATTTAAACATTTTTCGGACCTTCCCAACTAAGTATGAAAAGGTACACCTTAGTTCTTCAAAATCTAAGAGAGTTCTCTTGTGGATCGTTTTAGACTCGAGAGACTAAATTTACGAAAAAGGCACACCCCTAGAGTCTTCTTCGTAGCTTTTAGACTCTCAAAACTATGAAAACACCAACGCGAATCTACTAATTTGGGGTTGTAAAATCCATGAAACAGTGACATATCAAGCATTATTCTCTCTCCTCTTCAATCTTGTCCAAACTGAAGAGAATCTCGAGTTGAATTTCTTGGAATCGTTAAAACTCAACAAGAAAGGAAAGGAATAATTTCATTCTTTGGGTTATAAGCAGTGGCAGCATGTCATCATTAAACAAAGAAATATTTGAACTTCCCTATACTCATGTCTCAATTTTCCACTTCCAGTCCACCTATCACTTCGAGTTATTACTCCTCCACTTGTCCTTTATACATGGGGAATTTGATCATGTCTCCTAGATGACAGATAAGTATAGTTCTCCTATCTAAAATTCTAAAGTTGCCTTGGGTCATCTATGTGTCATCCTTACTGTTCAAGGATATTTACCATTGTCTACTCATCATGATTTCCATCACTTTAATTTATGAGAATTCCTTGTGTCTACCTTCTCTCATCTAGCCTTGTAGTTACTCTTGTGATCTGTTGAAGGATTCATTGCCTTCTACCTCCCACTACAGTTTCTCAGTAATATCTATTGAAGAGGAAGACCTATATTTTCAAAGATGGTATCTTAGGATTCACTACACATATTTGTGAGCTCCTTCGCTTCAATTTCCAGCATCACTCATTTTCTAGCACTTTGATGAATTCCTTCCATGTTCAACTTCATCTTACATATTCACATCGTCGGAGTTTTACTGGTTACTATGGATTTGGATGAATACCTTAGGTTACTATCTCTATAACCTAAGTTGTGCAAGATTGTGTTATGTTTCATGACACTACTTCCAGATATGTAAGAATCACCATTTTATATTATTCCTTTGATCCACCATTGTAATCCATATGTGGCCTTGATTCCCATACTATATGTAATCAAATATTGTAAAGGATCTATGTTACACCTAAATATCGTCGCCAACATGTGATAAGATCCTAAAGACCCACATTTTCCCTCATTCCCAAATCTTGAAGTAAAAATCCTTGATCCAAATGTTAAACTTGCACATAACAACCTATCACTGCTTCTACCCTTAAGCTTACGAGCGATGCCTTCTTCAGCACCGCTTGAGTTGTATTGAATACAAGAGGTGGCATCACCTTTCCTCTTTGTTTGGAGAGTGGTTCTGCCTAAAACCGCTTTGTCATCAAGGGGCAAGAGCGGTGCCCTTGGTAAAAAGTGAAAAAGAGAAGCTTCACGAAGCTTCTAGATCAAAATATTTTTGATAGGCCTTATCCTTATTCACCTGGGTCAGTTGAGCTCGAGATCAATGCTTTGGGGATCTGATGTCCACCTCACCCACCAAAATATCAACCATATCTATCCATTTTTAGGCCTATATAAATAGGATCATACCCCATGGTTGAGAGAGAGCAAATTCATGCTGCCATTTTGACATTCTAGACTGATTCATTGAGAGTGAGCATAGAGGAGCAAGTTGGAGCTATCAGGGATAAGACATCGGTTTTGTGAAGGAGTGAATTCAACACTAAGACACAGGTTGTAACTCTTTAATTATTAATTAATACAAAGTTGATTTTCTTCCCACATAGCTTCTCTTGTTTAATCTTGCATTTTTGTTATTGGATTCCTTATTCACCAATATAGATCTATACATAATACCTTGGTACTTTTGATATTTTGTGTTTGATGTTTTTTTGCAGGTATCTTCTCGGATATCTCTTTCCATAGGTGAAGAGCCACATCAATATCTGAAGATTGCATTCCAGGTGTATGTAGTTTCTAGGAGAAGTCTATCATCCTTGTTGTAGCTTATTTGTTCTAGATCTGAACCATTCAGACTAGAGGAACAACTTCTATCCACAGAAGGTGCAATGAAATTCCTGATAACAAGCTAGTGTTCCACTTTATTGAATATGGAATCCTCAGAAATTATTTTGTATATGATTTTGATCTGTTTGTTTCAGGTACGTCTATGATACCTTGGTAACTGAGTTCTCGAAGAATAAAGATTGTAATGTATTTCATCCATCATTTTACTTTTACCTCATACATTAGGGGGAATCTGTTATCCTGTGAAATGGAACTTCTCTATCTGAGTACCAACAGTCAGTGCATGAGTACAAAAAAGGAAACCATGGATGGAAGTTTCCAAAATCCTATAGATGAGAATGTGCATTGATACATCTTGTACCTACCAGTCCTTCCCATGTTTTCTAAAGATATTAATGTGTAATCATGAATATTGAAATTGCATCTCATGAGTCATTCAAGGGTAGCTATATATGCAACCTGCGGTTACATGATCATATTTTTCATTCATAGGTTTGCTTCGTAAAATTTATGTTTTATTTGCGACTTTCTGTTATTCTTACCCACGGTTACCTTATGGCAGAATTTAAAAAAATAAAGCATGTTTAGTCAGGGAAAGTTGGGTTCGTGATCATAACGTCCATAACCTCCTGTTGAGTCCTAGAAATTCGCAGGCAACAATAGCAAGGGAATCCTTCCGGTTTGCAGTTCGGCTACCGTAGGTCAAGTAACAAAAACAAAAGTTTTACCGGTTGTGGCCCGGTCCACCGTGTATATTTTTGTATTTTTGACTTAAAGTATGAAATGCACGTGCCTATTTAACAATGCAGGGTGATGAAGGATGCAGGGAGTAGTCACAACGTGATGCACAGGTTCTTACCTCTCATCTTAGAACTCACAAGCATCTAAATCATACAAACAGTAACAAAGTAAAACTAACTAAGCTATCCCTAGAGAGCTGGATATTAATTCATGAGTAATGCACTACTGTCCATATGTTATGGTAAATTGCAAATAGCTATTCTTGTAACCAAAAATATAAACATGAATAAAAGTATACATGATAAGATAGCTCATCAACAGTTAAGACTCCCATTACTCATAGTGGAAAACATCATAAAGAAAACTAAAGAACATTCAGACAAGAACATAGGTTCAGGAATTTAGAACATTCTCACAGTTAATGAAACACAGTTGAAAACGAAATAGTTCCCATTCAACATCGCTCATTTAAATGCATTGATATGTTCCACATAGCACTTTCTCCAACAGACAAAAGTTGCAATTTCTGGTTGTAAAACGAAATAGTTCCTCTTACAAGCATTAGTTTACAAGTTTTTCGGGGGAAAAAGCCCCTATCAATTCTAACTTTCAAATATTTAAACCAACAGTTTACCGCTTGGGCTGCCCCCCCCAAGCGTGTGACCTTTCAGTCTCTCAAACATTTATGATCCCTACTTTTATCTTTTCTGTGCGTACTCATGATCCGCTAAGTAACTGACAGACCTTTCAGGTCTGTGTCTTTGTCGTTACTGGATTTTCCTTCTACTTTGATTTCCCTCCTTGTGATCCTATCTTCCATCTATACCTTCACGCCGTGGCAGTATGAACAGTCTTTTGGATCTTTTTGCAATAAAATGACATCTATCATTCATGGGGCTATATTTTTTTAATAAAATCAAACTACGTTAAATTTTATCAACCAAAATGGCTAAGTAGCAGGGAAATCCATGTACGGCATCATGGTTACGAGGATTTTACAAGCGCTGACACCACTATCTCGTCTGCCTAAGGGTTCGAAGGAATCACCAATGACGGGAAATAAACACTCATCGGCATCTTAGAACGCTAACATCGGCAGGGTGGACCTATTCACAGCCGCATAAGTGGGTCTTAACAGGCAATGGATATTGCGAAAACACTTAAGCAAATCGGATTCAGAAGAGTTAAGACCTAGGCTATGGGTGGGAAAATTTCCAATCAGAAATTGGAAGTACATTGACATCAGAAGCCAAATGCTTTGCATAGCCGCAACGGCGGAAGAGAAAATACTACGGACACGCGACTAAAAGGCCGACACGCATCGGTGGTCGGAGCGCTTTACATTTCTGGTGCTTAGCTGCTTCCGGAGCCGCAATGGCGGAGAACAAACATACAACAACCTCCAATCAAACATAATTTGATGCCCGATCTATGAAAAATATTAAGTGTTTGGAACATATTTAAATTCAGCGACAGTCAACAGCCTGTTTTACTTCCAAAATAGCGGCCTTTCGAAGAACAATTGATCTGATCGACTAGCAAATCCAAACTCAAAATCTGCGACCCACACAATTTTCAAAACACAAGCAGCTTTCGAAAATAGGACGAGAGTTAATATTCAACAAATTGTTCAAAATTAAAGCATGACCAGAAAGTTCACGGATCCAAATGATTCAAAGCAACACTAGATCATGAGGAGGGGACCAAAATTTGAAATTTTTTTAGGGAGAACAGTTGCAGCTGGAATAATTGGCAATTACCTGGTGAACCTAGATCTCTGGATGATTCTTCCTTGAGTGTTAGACTGTTTAACAATGAATGAACTTATTTAATTCTTCCAGCTATCTAGATTTCTTAAATGGAAGATGTATGTACCTTTAATCATTGATGATAGTCCAATTTGGGAGAGTGGAAACCAAGATTTTCGAGTCCGGATAACTCTGTTCAGGGTGAAAGATGAGTTTCATTGTTAATTTTGTCTTTAGGAAGATGGCAGCTTGGACACCACAGGATTGTAGCATGTGGTAAACAGGAATATTCATTTGTTCCTCATTCCCATGCCATTTCAGCACTTTTGTGCTTTTGGATTTTTGTCCTTTTCATATGAGTCCTCCTGCATGCCTTTCTTTCTGAATTTTAATTCAGGCTCCTCTATCCCAAGTGTCCTTTTGTGTGAGAGGTGTATTCACGTTTCAGCTCACGGACAGAGAGGAGCTTTCGGTGATTTAGTACTTATAAATTTAGCATTTGTTTTGATGTATAATGCTTTCAAAGGAGTTTTTTGACTCTTATCTGCCTTTTGGCGTTCATTTCTTGGCATGGGATCATTTGTATTTAATATAGTATTTACCTTGATCCTTTCCATGGGCCCTTGACTGTCACCCCCTAGGACTTTTTAAATGTGACATGGATGGAGCCTCAAAATAGTATTCCAGACCCTCTGATTCTGGTTTATTTTACAGGGGTTAAGCAGGACTTCAATGCGTACATAGCTATTTGAGAAAACTACTAAACCGGAAGGAGTTCTTTTTAGACAAACAAGAACACACAATCTTATAGCCAAGAATTTTAATCTTTCCCAAAATTTTTGATGTTCTCCATGCAACCGTGGGTTTATTTCCTTTATTGAAATTAATAAAAAACTTAAACTAAAACTAAACTAAAAAGATGACTCAAAAAGACGACCAAGCCGGATTATTTATATACAAGATAGAAGAACACAAACAAAACTCAAGAAAAATAAGGCCTGAGAACTAAACCATTCACTGGTAAGTTCTCTTCCCACCCTCGTAGATCATGCAACTTATAAGTGGAAGGGCCAAGCTTTGCTGCAATCTGAAAAGGACCTACCCACAACTACTGGAATTTCATGTGTTTTCCTTTCTCATCATGGGGGTGGTCCCACTTGAGGACCAAATCTCCCACTTCAAATTCCTTTGTTCCTGCCTTGTGATTGTCGAACCATCTCTTTATTACCTCTTTTTGTTGCTTAAATCGCTCTCTATCTCTAGACCGAGTCTCTTCTGCTTTCAGGAGGTTATATATCCTTATTTGCAAAACTTCATCATCTGACCCTCTAGATTCTTGAGCTATTATGGAAGAGGGTAGCATGATATTGGGAGGAAGAATGGCTTCTTTACCATACACAAGGGTATACGGAGACACTCCTATCGAAGACTTGGGGGTGACTCTATCAGCCCAAAGGGTGTTTGGTAGTGCTGAGTGCCAACTCCTCTGGTTTTCTATTACGGTCTTCTTTAAAATTCTAATCAGATTTTTGTTAGTGGATTCAACCAGGCCATTTCCTTGTGGATAGTAATTAGCAGAATAATGCAACTTTATTCCTTTCTCATGAGCGAAAGCAGTTAATTTAATCGATGAAAAGTAAGTAGCATTATCAAAGACTAAAGAAACTGGAACTCCAAACCTGGTCATAATATGGTCCTGGAGGAAGCTGATGACCGCGTCCTCATTTATTTTGCGCAGCGGGATGGCTTCAACCCAGCGGGTGAAATAATCGGTTGCGGTCAGAATGTACTTGTGTTGTAGGGAGGAGTTCGGATTTATCTCCCCAATGATATCCAACCCCCATTGCTCAAACGGCTCTGTGATCATCACAGGATTCAACAGTGCGACGGCTTTATATTGTATTCCACCACACCTCTGACAAATGTCACACTTCCGGACATGGGCGTGTGCATCTTTGAAAAGCGTGGGCCAATAGTAACCGGCCCTGAGAATTTTGTGAGCAGTGGTATTTCCTAAAAAATGTCCCCCAGCAGGCCCATCATGCAAATCTGTCATTACTTTCATCGCATCTTCTTTCTCTAGGCACCTAAGAAGGACTCCATCGTAGTTTTTTCTGAATAATATTCCTTCAACAATTTGATAGGAGGCTGATTTGAGACACAACGCTCTTCTTTGCTTAGAATTCCAATGTTCTGGAAACAACCCTGCCTGCAGGTAATGCACGAGGTCTTTATACCAAGATTCAGGAGCTGTAAACAAAGGACATACATCCATCAAATGTAATTCATCCTCATCTTCCCAGGCGTGTTTTTCATTGTTCCCATTTTTAGTCATTAGTTTGCACAACCCTTTCCCTTTAACTATAGAAGCTGGCTTGAATTCAAGGTCATACTCTTAAAGGGCTGTTACCCAATTGCCCCTTCTTTCTCTTAACTCCTTCTGTACAAAAAGGGACCTCACAGCTGGGTATGGGATGATCACCTTGGTTCGATTTTTTAATATGTAGGGCCTGAATTGTTTCACTGCTTTGAATACTGCATAAGCTTGTTTATCAATAGCTGGGTAATTTAATTCGGCCCCTTGTAGACTAGTACTCATGAAAGATATTGGGAATTCATCCCCCCCATCTTCTTTTGGAGTAAGCACATCTTCTAGCGAATCATCAGATGCAAAAGTATATAGAATAAAATCTTTATCGAAATCTGGGGTTTTTAGGGAGGGTGCATGTGCAACAAAAGTTTTAATCTTGCTGAATGCATTCTTCTCAATCTCAGTCCATTTGAACAGTGCATTTTGCTTCACCATTTGCTGCAGAGGTTTGACAATCTGAGCAAAATCTAGCACAAATCTTCGTACGAAATTTATGGTTCCCATAAATGATTGCATCCCCTTTTTATTTTGGAGTAAGGGGATCTGTTCAATGGCCTTAATTATTTCTGGATATATAGAGATTCCGTTCTTTGAAACTATGTGACCCAACAACTTTCCCTCTGTAACAGTGAACACACACTTCTTGGGATTGAGTGAGATGCCATATTTTCGACAGCGTTCAAAAATCTTCCTTAAATGACATGCGTGCTCTCCTCTCCTCTTTGAGAATATCGTAATATCATCAAGGTACACCACAACACTACGGCCAATCAAACCTCGGAAAGATATGTCCATATCCCTCTGGAACATAGCTCCGGTGTTTATAAGCCCAAAGGGAATTCTTCTGTAAGCAAAGGTTCCCCATCTGGTCCAGAATGTTGTCTTCAGTCTGTCTTCTTCGGCTACTAATACTTGATTGTAGCCTGAGAAACTGTCTAACAAAGAAAATAGTTCAGAACCTGAGACCATTTGTAGTAGTTACTCCATAGGTGGAACAGGATAGTTATCTTTATCTGAGGCGCGGTTTAAATTCCTGAAATCCACGCATCGCCTGATTTCTCCAGATTTTTTTCTCACTGGTACCATATTTGAAACCCATTCCGAGTGTCTGACCTTAAAAATGATCCTAGCATCCAATAATTTCTTAACTTCATTCTGGATTAGGGGTTCAAATTTCGGGTGCATTTTCCTTAAAGGTTGCTGATAAGGTTTGACCCCACCTTTGATTGGGATAACATGCTAGATGATGCTGGTGTCATATGTCTTCAAATCTATGTATGTCTAGGATAACACATCTTTATATTGATTAAAAAGACTGATGAACTTATCTCTTTCTGCTGGTGAACAGCATTTGCCAAGATTCACATATTTAGGATTTGTCTCAGTCCCTAAATTTATCATCTCGTACTGTAGAGATGAGCTGTGAGTCTTCATGTTTGCCGGTCTTCTAAATTTTTCGTTAAAATCGAACATTCTTTCTAAGGTTCTGACTCCTTTAGGGATGAAATTATCATACTTCAGCTTGGCTTGATGCTCTTCATCATCTATAATTTCCCCTTTAAATACTTTGTCATTTGTTAAGCATTCTATAATATGTTGATCATCGTCGAACACTCGTAAGTTGGTAATCATATCAGGGACCGAGGGCCTGAAAAGGAATTCAACGGAGCATCGATTATTAGTAGGTACAAGCCTAGCAGCTGATGTGGCTAGCAAGTCAGCTGCTGCATTTTTTAGTCTTGGAATTGAAACAATATTAAATGCGTTAAAAAATTTGAGCAGATCCCATACCTCATTTTGATAAGCTTTCAAGTGGGGAGAAATACAATGTATTTGATTCCGAATCTATTTTACAATTATTTCAGAATCTCCAAAAACTTTTAGATTAGTTACCTTTAATTCAATTGCTTTCCTCAATCCTTGCACCAATGCTTCATATTCAGTTGTGTTATTCGTACATTCAAACTCTAATCTACATGAAAGAAAATGTTTATTCTTCTTGGGGTCGATCAGGACACATCCGGCCCCTGACCCTTCTAACGTCTTAGAGCCATCAAAAAACAATGTCTAGAAATCACTCATGATTGCATGCGAATCTACTCTTACTACTAAGTCTACTATTTTATAGTCGATTTCATTAGCATGTGAGAATCGAAGGAGATCAGGATGGGTGTCTGACATGTTGGTGGCTTCTTCTGCTTGGTAATTTCCTGGTTCCAACTCAATAAAATAATTTCCCAACACAGAATCCACTGGTTCATTCTTTTCCTCAAGTTGAGTAACGTTGTATTTCATGTGAGGTTCCCTCAAAATTTTAATTTGGTTTGGGCTCCCTTTATACGGCAGCCACAGATGCGATCAATCCGAGGAAAAATATCCATTTAGTTTTGCTGACCAATCTCTACTAAGGACAAGCCCATAAGCATCTAGTATATCGGCCACCACGATATCAATAACTTGGCACACTTTATCATTTGACGACAGGCAGACCAGGACATCCTCCATCTCACCAATTGCTTTTACATTAGTCCTGTCCAACTGAACAACCCTCCACATGGATGGCTTAGTCTGTCCATTTATCTTTTTACAGACTGATATTGGCATGACGTCAACCGACGCCCCTGAGTCTACCAGGAAATTATGTACGTTGTGATTAAAAATTTCAAAAGTGAGGAGAAAGGGTGGATGTTTGTTCTTAGACTTACCTCCAATGCTGGTTTCCCCAATTTCTTCTTCCTCTTTAGGCCGATTGTCAGTGGGAACCTCTCAGCTGATGATTCAAGCGCTTTCAATAGTCTCTCCTTTTGCTGTGGCACTTTACACATTTCAAACAGTGAAACGTTCACCTTTACCTTCTTTATATCTTCCATGATGTCATAATCCATCTGCATTTCAATGGGATGTGGTTTATCAGCATTCATCTTTTCTTCATTGGGCTTGGCCAATGTATCACTCTGCCTAGGATCTTGGCTGGTAATGGTGAATTCAAGAATTCTATCAGCTGCGGAATTATTTTGAAATTTCTTAACATTTTTCTGCAGCCTTTTGATTTTTAGGAGTATGAGACTGTCTTCTTTAATCGACCCTTGGATCCTTGTTGTAACGTTCGTTTCCATGATGCTCTCGTATCCCCAATTATTTTCTTCCTCAACATCGAATAACGAAATGGAATTCCATAGAACCATGGTCTCATCTTCTTATTCTTTCGTTGAAGTGGTACTGTCCCTTTTTTCTTCATCTCCATCTTCTGTTAATTTAGAATCCAGTAGCCGATTCATAACCAACGTCATTGAGTTTATCCATTGAGGACAATTCTTTTCAGAGTGGGGTTGTTGGTGGAACATGCAAAAATTGTCCATTCCTACCTCTGTTAAATTCATAGATGCTGAATTGTGAGGAGGAGGTTGGGATTGGTTGTTATCCTCCCTTTTCTTGTAATAGGGCTTGTAGAACTTATGAGTTTCCTTTTCCTTTTCCAAGTCTATGATTATGTTAGAAAGCTTCTGCATCATTTTTGCCATACTTTCAAAATCTGGTGATTGAACTTCCTTAGGCTTAGCAAACAACAAGGCTTTCCTTCCCACACCTTTCTCTCCTGACCGTTCGGGATAATCTTCGATACTTTCTCTTTCAGCCTCTACCTTTTTTGCCTCCTCATAAGTTTCTGCCAAAGTGGGCTTGGCCTTCATTTTAGAAAACATGGCCAGCTCGGGTCCTAAAGCTGAAGTATAATATTCGATCAGGACTTTATCTGAAGGTCTGTCAGCTTTAGAAAAATTCTTGAGGTATGCTACAAATCTTTGAGTGAAGCTGTGCACCTTCTCTTTTCTCTCTTTCTTTAAAGTGAAAATTCCTTTCATGAGGGATGCATGAGTCTTTTGGATCGCATACTTACTTCTAAAGATCCTTTCGAAGGTATCCCAATAAATGATAGAGTTCGCAGGCAAACCAAAATACCATGATGCTGCAGCTCCTTTAAGGGTGTGCAGGAATAGTCTGCAAACTACATCTTCATACTCCCCAGCCCTTAACCCTTCTATTCCAAAATAAAAACTTTGTAAGTGGTTGTCTACTAGTATCTTTTCACTTGGGTTGAATTTGGGAAACATATTTTCAAAGGCTTGAGGTAAATCATGTAACGGAGGTGTCAGGTTTAAAGGTGATCTGGCTCTCCAGGCAGGTGGTGGATTCGGTGGGCTGGGTGGTTGATTGGAGTTTACGCCCGCCATGAGTCTGGGTGGAGAGTGAGGAGGTGAGAAAATAGGAATGTGAGTAGGAGAATTGTGAGGAGTATCTGGGCCTTCCTGATTCAAAGGCAGTACAACTTCCTGTAGGGCTGTTTCTACAAGCTCTTCCCAATCCTCAACCAGCACTGAGTCTTCCAATATGGGATGATCTTTCCTTTTATATTCTCTTCTGGGAAATTCAGGGATGATTGGAAATCCTCCAATGTTCTTCACATATTCCCTGGTGTGTCTTCTCATATTATTAACAACTTTGTTGTCGACAGAAAACAAATGTTCTCTACCCTTTTCTTCCGGAATTGGATTATGAAGCCCACTTCTTTCTGAACTGTTACCGGTGGAATAATCTCGGGAAAACGGGTTTCCTCGGCTAGCCATGCACTTGCGGCCCTCCTTCTAGCACCAGAAACTGTTGAGGCCTGGAAATTCGCAGGCAACAATAGCAAGGGATTCTCCCCAGACAACACACCCAACTAGCCCGTGACTGTTTGGTGTAGGGAATCCGTTCGGTTTGCGGTCCGGCTACCATAGGTCAAGTAACAAAAACAAAGGTTTTATCAGTTGCGGCCCGATCCACCATGTATATTTTTGTATTTTTGACTTAAAGTATGAAATGCACGTGCCTATTTAACAATGCAGGGTGATGAAGGATGCAGGGAGTAGTCACAACTTGATGCGCAGGTTCTTACCTCTCGTCTTAGAACTCACAAGCATCTAAATCATACAAACAGTAACAAAGTAAATCTAACTAATCTATCCCTAGAGAGCTGGATATTAATTCATGAGTAATGTACTACTGTCCATATGTTATGGAAAATCATAGATAGCTGTTCTTGTAACCAAACATATAAACATGAATAAAAGTATACATGATAAGATAGCTCATCAATAGTTAAGACTCCCATTACTCCCAGTTCAGACAAGAACATAGGTTCAGGAATTTAGAACGTTCTCACAGTTAATGAAACACAGTTGAAAATGAAATAGTTCCCATTCAACATCGCTCATTTAAATGCATTGATATGTTCCACATAACACTTTCTCCAACAGGAAAAAGTTGCAATTTCTGGTTGTAAAACAAAATAGTTCCTCGTACAAGCATTAGTTTACAATTTGTTTAGGGGAAAAATCCCCTGTCAATTCTAACTTTCAAATATTTAAACCAACAGTTGACCGCTTGGGCTGCCCCCTCCAACTGCGTGACCTTTCGGTCTCTCAAACGTTTTGGATCCCTACTTTTATCGTTTCTGTGCGTACTCATGATCCGCTAAGTAACTGACAGACCTTTCTGGTCTGTGCCTTTGTCATTATTGGCTTCGCCTTCTACTTTTCTTGCCCTCCTTGCGATCCTGTCTTCCATCTATACCTTCACGCCACAGCAGTATGAACAGTCTTTTGGATCTTCCTTCAATAAAATGACATCTATCATTCATGGGGCTGTTTTTTTTAATAAAATCAAACTACGTTAAATTTTATCAACCAAAACAGCTAAGTAGTAGGGAAAGCCATGTACGGCATCATGGTTACGAGGATTTTACAAGTATTGAAACCACTATCTTGTCCACCTAAGGGTTCGAAGGAATCACCAATGACGGGAAATAAACAGTCATCGGCGGCTTAGAACGCTAACATCGGCATGGTGGACCTATTCACAGCCGCATAAGCGGGTCTTAACAGGCAATGGATACTGCGAAAACACTTAAGCACATCGGAGTCGGAAGAGTTAAGACCTAGGCTATGGGCGAGAAAAATTCCAATCAGAAATCGGAAGGACATTGACATCGGAAGCCAAACGCTTTGCAAAGCCGCAATGGCGGAAGAGAAAAGACTACGAACATGCGACTAAAAGGCCGACAGGCATCGGTGGTCGAAGCGCTTTACATTTCGGGTGCTTAGCTACTTCCGGAGCCGCAACGACAGAGAACAAACATACAACAACCTCTGATCAAACATAATTTGATGCCCGATCTATGAAAAATATTAAGTGTTCGGAACAACTTTAAATTCAGTGATAGTCAACAGCCTGTTTTACTTCCGAAATAGTGACCTTTTGAAGAACAATTGATATGATCGACTAGCAAAACCAAACTCAAAATGTACGACCCACACAATTTTCAAAACACAAGCAACTTCCAAAAACAGGACAAGAGTTAATCTTCAACAATTCGTTCAAAATTAAAGCATGACCATAAAGTTCACGGATCCAAACGATTCAAAGCAACACTAGATCATGAGGAGGGGACCAAAATTTGAAAACAAATTGGGGAGAACAGTTGCAGCTGCAACACCTCCCTAACCATATTAACCTTCACAACTCCCCATGTTCATCAAATATAAATAGAGGGGAGCACTTCAGGTTAAGGATATATGTTAAGAGAGAAAGGTTACAATGGAGGAATACCATTGGATATTTGGAGCAGCAAATCTTAGTTCCTTGGCTAGTAGAGGAGGACTTGTATCAGATATAAATTGTATATTTCACTACTGCTTATTAATAAAGAGATATATTCTTCCACAATTGGTGCATCAATATTCTTATGTCTTATGATTCATGAATTATATCATTGTATTATTGCGATTATAATATTTTATTAATCTATTATATAGCATCTAAGATTTTGTAGGACGGAATCTACCTCTTATGAAGTTGTAAAGAACCCTTAAAGCTGCTGGATCGTTTGGATTGAAGGAGAAAATATAGGACTTGTAGCAGGGATTTCTCCCTTACTACAAGGCAGGAATGGCTACCTTCCATCTATAGGATAGAAGGATAGGTTCCTGGTGGTAGATGCAGAAAATAAAAGCAGAAATGAAATAGAACAGAAATGAAGAACAACAAAGAAAGAACCCCTATGCAAACAAGGTTAGGGTTTAGCTCCAATACCCTGCAAGAACATGTTAGAAAACTTGCAAACAAATAATGGAAACTTGCAAGCAAATATGGGTTAGATAAAACTAAATAAAAAAGATAAAAACAAGCATTATACCTTCATTTGGTGGAATGAGCTACCATGCCGTAGCTTGGAGAAGCACCTCTCTCTCTTGGAAATGGGGGAGTTATGCCTCAATTAGAGGATGGATGAGAGAGAGTGTGGGTGGCTTGAGAGATAAATGGTCTCAAGGCATCCAGTCGGGTACCATAACAATATGCAAGGGAGGAATCATTTGAGAGTGACCCCTACCCCTCTATTTATAGCTTTTTGGGGCTTTTTAGGGTTTTAATCCCCCTTTTTGGGCTTTTAGCCCCTTTCACCCTATATTTAGCTCCTTGGAGGGGTTTTAGCCCCTTTTTGGAGGCTTTAGCCCCTATGAGAGCTATTTATGCTCTTTTTAGGGGTTTTTAAGCCCTTTTTCCTATTTTTTTAAGCCTTCGTGAGGGTGTGGGGGTCAAATGGGGTCAAATGAGGGTTGTGCATGGGTGTCCTTGGGTGGTTTAGGCCATCTAAAGCTGAGTGAGGGATTTTTTGGGTTAATATATTTCCCCCTGATGTGTGAGGGCAGGAGCTCATCGTATGGCCGACGGACATCATAGGATTTTCTGCGGAGAGGTGGTGCTTCCTAGGCTGGGGCATGGTGGATTTTAGTTTTTGTATTAATATGGTTCCCATCAGTGGGTGAGATACAAATAATGTGTGACATGTATATGGATGAGTCAGGCATTCCCATGCTTGTAACAATGTCAAAAGAATAATGTGATCTATTCTCTATAATACAAGAGCCAATCATATACAACTGATGATACATAGTGGTTGCCTCAATGAGAGGCTGAATACAATACGGATCTGAAGAACTACTACATTGGACCCATGGAATTCTCATGGAATTATATATATTCATGACTGATAGCCTACTGGATATGGGATGGTACATAGATGTATGGACTCACTGATGGAGAGTCAAAGTCTCTGTGGTACAAGTGTGCTGCATCAATCATAAATCTATATAGAGGCACTACTGGGGATTATGAACACTATATCCAACACAACCCAGAAATCATAAGGGAGATAACCTATTTAGGTCCCTCAAATAGACTCATCAATGTGCTAGATTCAGGTGACGTCTGGGGTATTCGACCAAATAATGCATGGACCAATACCCTGTACGAATATCAATGGTGCGATGATGTAGTTGGAGTTGAGCACGTGAGAAACAACCATCCTGAGAGGCACTAAGGACTCCTCTCAAGTGGTCCAAGGAAATCATCAATGAGGTTAATGAAATCAAGATACAGTGAGCTCTAGGTCTATCCTCTGGAATATGTGTGTTGTCGTCGACAGAGGGAGATGTGCACCTAGTCAAGGCAATGATGTTTCCTTGAGCAGAAGCATGAGGGAGATAACTGAAAGGTGTGAGGCAATCTGAGGACTGACCCACTGAATGGGGGGGGGGGGGGGGGGAGGGAAATAATTGGACAAGGGTAAAGGGAGTGTAGTAGACTCAAACTTGCTTTCTTTAGAGTATGACAGTAGGGCAGACCAAGAAGCAAATGAAACTATCTTATGGGAATGGGATCATAGTTGTAATACCGGGATTGTCACTACAGATGGGAAATACATGGGGGAGGTAGACACTTTTGATATTGATCGGATCCAAGGAAGACACATTGCAGAGTACTATGAACAAAGGCAACCCAAAGTGAGAATGCTACAAAACTGTTTTTTGTGGGGTGGTGTCTAGGGACACCATTGTGGTACGATCTCATGGATTTTTGGCGAGACCAAAAAAGTAAATGTTCAATGGTGCTTTCAATTTTAGAGAGTCTGAAAGGACGAAGAAGACTCTAGTGGGGGATCTTTCTCATTGGTAGCCCTCTGTACCTAAAAAGGGATAAAAGTATGCATAAGAGAGCTCGCCCATCCTTTTTTAGGGGATGGGAGACTTCTTTATCATTGGTAGTCCAGTTGGGCCGAAAAAGGTTAAAGCTATACTGACTGGCTGGTCATTCAAATAATTTTATGAGCATGAATGAAACCAAGTTTGCTTGGTGATCTTTTCTTGATGAGAAGGCCGAAAAAGAGCTTAACAACAACCCATGGTGAGATTTTTCGTAAAGTGCGGCCCCTCCACCCAAGAAAGCATAAAAGTATGCAGAGGGGAACGGTCTTGGTTTGAATATGCCAAGGTGGTCGTTTTCATTTGATGGTCTACATAGTCCGCAAAAGGAGGTAAATGAGACGATGTAGACGCCCTTTTCTATACTTTAACGAGCAGGAAAGGAAGAAGTTGTGCTCAACAATCTTTCATTCTTTTAGGAGTTAGAAAAGATCTTAAAATAAACTCTAGTATGGTCAACCAATAGTTGTGGAACAGGCAGTGCCCCATGTCGGGAAGGTGGATAGTGGTACAAAGGTCATCCATGTAGTATGGATGGAGCAGATGGTTCTCAAACATACCAATACATGGATGGGATAGATCGTGGTAGAGGCATGCGAGTTGGTGTGGTAGAGGCATGCAAACCGAGGTGGCTCTCGGACAGAGGTCAGGAGAGTCGTGTGTGAATTCTGATGGATGGACTTGACTACATGTGATGTGAGTGCAAGTCCAGAGGTAGTTATATGCCAAATACATGTAAAATAAATGATTCATCTTTCGAACGATGGTCCAGAGATCTGCATGAGGTGTAGTGGATGGAGTAGATAGCTATGCGTTACAAAATAAAAATGATGTTCCTTATGGGCGGTGGCCCAAGAATCCACATGAGTAGCGGTAGGAAAGTGTGATGCAAGTACAGGTCTACAGACACTTGTATCACCATGGTGTGGCTCGTAAATTGAGGCAACTTCTAGGAAGTGGTCCTAAAATTTGTTTGTTAAACATGAGATGACGGTCTGATCAGGAGATGGAAATTTGGGCCCAGAGGTGTGAGGGTTGTCTCGAATAGGTTACGAGTGACTTTGAATTAGCAGCTAATGGTGCTGCCCCTGAATGGGTGTCTTTGATTTGTGCTAAAAATGTTGCAAAAAAAGGGAAAAAACTACGCTATAAGGGACTCATAGTGGTTATATCAGGCATAGACTCTCTTGAGGTGGAGCCCGTTGCATGGCTTCTTCAAGAGTCGACCATCTGAGTTAGTGAAGAGGTATGCCCCCTTGCTGAGATGAAGGTCATTGGCAAGGTAGGATGATGAAATCTGGTCTTTTGTGGGAAGAACCAATTCCACACTATGGTAAAGGGAATGGGGTAAAACCGAAGGTGGTCTTACATATATCTCCATCATCGCATAAGTGTTGTCAGGATAGATCAAGTGGATATTCCACAGCCATCGAGCTGAAAGGGAAACTGGTGCTAGATATCATGAAAATGGTATTGGTTGTGGCTTTGGCTGCCTTACCCCTAGTCTCTGTTGGAGGAAGAGGGGCAGGCCTGGAGACAGGAGGAGTCTTTGATGGAACTGGAGGTAGGTGAAACATCATCTCAATTGGCTAGACATGAGTCAACAAAACTTGGGTCCTCAGAGGTATGGTAGGTGTTACCACCTTGTTAGGGCGCGCACCTCAATGGTCCTTAAGATGGGTAACTCCGCGGGTTTGACTGAAAATAGTCTTAGGGGTGTCGGGGGTTAAATCAAAGTCTTCTATTGTAATAAACCCACGGCTTAAGACTAGGGTTTAGGGTTTTGGGTGCCCATGGTATTGAATCCATGTTTTTGTAAACAGTGCGCTATAAATAGGCACTTGTGTAAATAATAAAGGTTAGGTTTTATGATGTAAGAAAGATTAAGGCGAAGTTAAGGCTGGTTTTGTAAGGAAAGGTTAAGTCCCAGCTGTGTGCGTGGATGACCTCTGCAGCTATGTGCGTAGAGGGTTTTTGTAAGAAGATTGAGAAAAGATCTGCAGCTGTGTGCACAGAGGCCTGCTGCTGTGTGTGCAACTATTAAGGACTAAAGGGATCTGCAGCTGAGTGCGCAGATCGAATTGTGGTTTCGTAGCAAGTTGAATAAAACATAGCTTGTGGATGTAGCCCCTACCCTGGGGGTGAACCACGTTATATTTGGTGTTGTGGTTTCTTGTCTTGTTTCTATTTCTGTTGTCTTTTATGCATTAATAACTGTATACATTTGATAACTTAGATCACTGCTAATAACAAGCTTCGTTGTGAATTCCTTGTAGTGGGTTAAGCAAGTCACGGTTGTTTATCTATCTGCGAAGTTGTATAAAAGTGAATGACACAGTTGTGTAATTATTGATTAATAAGTTAGTAAAGGATAAGGTACAGTAATATCCCTCTCTGCTTGTAGAAACCTGATTCTGCGGCACCCCATTGTTGTTTCGCGTGAGACTGCAACCTGTGCGCAGGTTGTTGCCGAAAGGGCCAACACAGTGGGTCTTTTGTTGGTGTGACATAAAAGGATTAAACCCGGGTCTGCCCTACTTCCCAACACACCTAAGTTGTACTTAGTGGTTTTTTATCAAGTGAGCCTGGTGAACTGAGCAAGGATAACTTGTTCGGACTTCAGAAGACCTTCAGTCTTACTTCTGGGAAGCTTTGTTGTACTATATCACATGTTCATACCCCATGGGGGAATTGTAATAAATGTTCTAGTATGATAGTGTCTGTAAAAGACTCAGTATCTTAGACTTTATTTGTCAATCCGATCAGCCCAGGGTGTTTTTTCCCTTGGTTATTATTGGTTGTTGAATAAACGACTGATAATTTCTGAGTTTTTCACTCCATACCTCCAAAGTTGGGGCGGTCAGCTCGGAATTTAGGCCTAGTGAGGTTATTAGAGTCTATGTGTCAATGTATAAACATGCTAGGCATCATGGTCGAGTCATATGAACATGTCTAACTTCCCCTAGGTTTTTTCAACTTTTTTATTTCTTTTAATTTTTTCAGTGTTTTTTATTAAAATTTAATTTTTCCAAAACTTAGGCTATTTTTTAATAGTTTAATTGGAAAATTTGATTTTGTAATAAAAGTGGGCCAAATAATAAGTTTCAGTCATGTAGGTGCTGATTTTCAAGCTAAGAGCACCATGTAAACCCATGGACCCGCTATTTCCTAGTTTTGAGTGATTTTCCATCAATCAGTACAGAAAGCCCCAAAAAACCAATTATTGATTATTTTAATTAATAAATTGATGAATAATGGAGCAAATCCAAAATATTAGATCAGTGGATTCTCAACCGATTTGATTGAAGTCAGTCAGACCTGAACCAGATTGACTGGATCTGACAAATCCTTGACTGAAGGAGGTGATCTAGATAGATCCAAAGGTTGAAATTCAACATCCTTCACTACTACATTTCGATCCAAAATCTGACGAAAAAATCCGACGGCACGTGGATTTTTCTTTTTAAACTTACCAAAAATCACAAAGATACATTTTTTTTTGTAAATGTGGCCACACGCGTCGGTTAAGCGACGATTATTCTCATAATCGTCGCTTAATCGACGGCGAGTTGGTCAAGAAGGCCATCCAAACAACCAAAGAAAAGCCAAAAGTCACATACGGCGCAGAACCGTCGCTTAACCGATGGTGCGTTAGTCAGGAAAAAAGCCAAAAGTCACATAGGGCGCGAAACCTACAAATGCCATACACGCCAAGGATTCACCATTTAGCATAATACCATGAGAAGGCTGTCTGTTTGGCCTACCTAATGGAAACACAGATCGCACACCTCAACTCAGTGCAGAGCTAGGGGTCGTATAGATCCATAGCTTTCCCCACACATATTGATATTGTATACACAGTTTGCTCAAATTAAGCACAGTACTGGATTTCGAGCGAATTGCAATTTCTAGGATAGAATGTCTTACGCATACCTTTTCAAGTACATTGTCATAGGAGACATTGGTAGGCATCTTGATCTGTATACATTGATTCTATTCTATGTGTATCCATGGAAAATTGAATTGCACTTTCACTAGAATGAATGAAACGATAAATGTTTTGGTCTTTGGCAGGAGTGGGGAAGTCATGCCTATTGCTGCAATTCATGGACAAGAGGTTCCAGCCAGTGCATGAATTGACAATCGGGGTGGAATTTGAGGCGTGCATGATCACCATTGGCAACAAGCCCATTAAAATTTAGATCTGGGATATGAAATGAGACCTTGGTTTAGAGGGGTCCGGGGCAGTTACTATCCATTTTCATGTTGGTTTCTATTTTTTGGTCCTTTTCTTCCTTACATATTGTATGTATGGGATCCCTACAGAATTCATCTTGAAATTGTAAATAGCAGTGTCTCATTAAAACTCGGGGATGATATGCACCGAACCCATCTTGGTATTTTGGCAATTTGTGTTAATTTGAGATATGCATCCTCGAGTTTCACAACCTTGAGCTGCATTTGAAATGAAACCCTGTTTTAGATGGGTTCGGAGGCTGGCCTAGTTACCATCCATTTTATGATGGCAGTGAGGGCAGATCTATTGTTGCAACTGGGGCTTTCTGATCGACAGCTACAGATGTGGTTCTGCCACAGGAGACTCAAGGATAAGAAGGAGAAGGAGAAGGAGAAGGAGAAGGAGAAGGAAAAAGATAAGGAGAAGGAAAAAGAGAAGGAGAAACAACCCAAGAAAGAGAAATCTAAACTTGCACCTCCACCTGCACCAGCACATTTTGCCTCTCTCATGCCAACATTCACAGAAACTAATTTCTATGACGATTATGATGCCAAGAAACGGCCGAATTTGAAACTTAATTCCGAGGGAGGAGGAGGATGGAAAAAGAACTCACAAGTGAAAAACCTACATCTACATCCCAAAGCACTCCTCCAAGCTATTGCTGCCGTGGAAGCTTAGCTTGGGGAGCCATTACGTGATGACGGCCCTATCCTTGGCATTGAATTTGATCAACTTCCCCCTGGTGCTTTTGGGTCACCTATAGGTATTTGTTTCCCGTCTTCTATGTTTTTTAACATATGAATGAGGTCTAATTCATGTATGTCACTTGATGTTTTTCTACTGACAGAAATATGATTCTCTTTAACTTTGGGATACTGTCTATTAATGCCCGGTTAATGTTTATGAAACATTCCTGGTAAATGATAGTTTAATACCAAATTTGTAGGAGAGCGAGCATCCATTGTATGTATACCATAATCGGGGATCTTCCTTGGTCTAGGACCTAAGTCATTGACATTCAATGATATTGGTTGTGTTGATTTTTTCAGCTATTGGTAGGTTTAGCATGGGTTATTGGTGAAATATATTCAACTGAAGCTTTTTTATCTTGGGGGTACAATGCCTGGCTCAGATTAGTTTTGAGAAATAAAAACTAGCCCCACATCTGTGCTTTTCTTATAGCAGAAGTTACCTGGGAAGTTATTGATCTTCAACAATTTTGACAAAGTATTGAAGCTATGCCCTTGGAGAATAGAAATAAAGATCATTATTTCAAAGGAGGATTTTCACTTTTGCTAGAACCTAATTCTTTGAAATTGCTTATGGTTTTGCATCTATGGGGTTGCATGTTTGGGTGGATGGATAAATAGAGTAATTCTTTCTCTTCTTAGGCAATCCCACTATATGTGGGAGTATTGTATGCCTTCTCCATCTCTGACTATTTATCAAATCCCTCTGTCATGTGGCAATACGATTTGAGCATTGAACTTGTGGCCTTTCAATTTAGCTCTCATTGTTTTCTCTTGCTAACATATAAGAAACAAAAAATAAATTTACTGTAGAATTCTACCAGATCCCATTTTCATGCTAGTTGGGATTGTCTATCATTCTATGTTTTTTATTTGTTGTCTTTTATTTAATTCTTTAATTACAAAAGTTGCACTTTATATTAAAAAAGAAAATACAAAATACATTCTTCAAGATATGAAGCACAGTCCATCATCATAAAGACTCTTAAAACTCTAAAGACTGTTGACACTGACTGGCCATTGCCTGCTAGCATCTCACAATATAAGACTCTTTTTCCATTGACACCCTCTAGCTGTCTCATATATCTCTGACTTAATACAGTCTTCCTTTCAAGATACGATACCTAATAAATTCATTGCATAATATAGCCAAAAAAAGAAATATAACCAAAGGTTCACCCTAGACTCAGAAACAACCCCATCTACATGCTTTTCTAGCCAGAGAAACCCTGGAGTCAGATCCAAACTTGTTTAGAAAGAGTATCATCTGCCGTGTTCAACTCCCTATAAGTATGATTATAAATTTATATGTGATCATCTCAAACTGTAGAATTTTCTTACGATTGAGTTACCAGTGGTCGCAAATTCACATTGTGTATTGCTTGAAGTTTCAACAATTTAATCACAAGAAGATAGTCTCCAAGTACCTGAAGTGTGTACACCGTTGGACATAGCCACCTCTAAAAAGGATCTTACTACCATTAGTTCTGCTATATTGTTGGAACCACTGCCCAGATTAATTTTAAAATTTGAAATAATAACAATCCTCCAAGTATAATAAACCCTCCAGCCCAGATATGTTTTCTGCCCTTTGACAGGTGCTGTCAAAAAAAACCCAAGGGAAGGTCTTCTTAATTATTAATTTGTCCACTTGATGAGGGATCCTCATCTGAGTGATTTACTTAAAGTACTGGAACAAAGCAGTTACCTGAGGTATGACTTGGAAGGTGGGCACCTGTTTGTCTTTGAATAATGATGCATTACGAGCTATCCAAATGCCCCAGAGAACTAGAAAAGGAATAGTCCTTTAGCTTCTTCAGATTTAATCTATGAAACAACTGAAATAGACAATTTTCTATAGTAGCACCAGTCCAGATATTAGGAACATCAATCCACTGGGGAATATCTTCCCAAACTTGTCTAGTAAATGAGCACTCAATAGCTAGGTGTGTGTTTATTTCCTCAATGTTCTTACATAAAAAACACATTTCAGGACCCTGTCTTCTCTGAAATAATTCCTAGGTCAAAAATCTATCATTCAAGGCTAACCACATATGAAGAATTGTTTTCTCGAGAGCCCTTACCTTCCATATTTTTGACCACCACCATTTAATCTCTCGCTATTTTTCAAACCTAAGAGCACTGTAGCCCAACCTAACTGTATAAGAACGTCCAGTTTTGTTCACTGACCAGGCCAGTTCATCACTAGTGTGAACTTTTCTCAACTCCTCTATATAGTTATAGCACAGGATAGTTGATTCCCATCCTAACCTCAACACTGTATCTTGTCTTCCACCCCTGGTGCCAAAGATCTGCTGTGTCTCCATCCATCACTTGATTTAAAGTGAAAATCCTCAACTCCTAGAGATTTTGTATCAAATCGTCAGGTTAAAAAATGCTATTCATGTGTTCCACAATAGCATTTGCACTCACTCTAATCAGTTTACCATTATTAACTCTTCAAGCAAGGAACTTACTAGTGATGGTAAAAGCTAGGGCCAATGCTTTCCACTGATTAGGAACATTCTTGATAGATTTCTTGCCACTTCCAATCCAATCTAGTATAGTTCGTAGGCCCTAGATCATTGTATTTTTTAACAATATTTCTCTTCCACAAACCATCTTTAGTTCTAAAGTTCCACAAACTCTTTGCAGCCAATGCTGTTCCAAATAAATGAATATGTTTTAAGCCCCAACCTCCCTCACCTTTAGGCCCATCAAGTGTCTGCCACTTTGCAAGATGATACCCCTCCTGTTCAGTAGGAATTATTATTATTTTTTATCTCATTTCCAACACCCCCTTGGGAGTGTGAACTAAAGTATGGCATTTCACAGGAATTGCCTCAATTACAGACGTGGCCAAAATCAACCTCCTTCCTCTGGAGAGCCACCTATTACACCAGAAATGGATTCTTCTTTCCATCCTCCCTAAAAGTCACTGCCAATCCTGTTTGTAGTAGCCATTTGGTTTCAAAGTGAATCCATATTCTCTTGTGTATCTTGTTCACTGTGCATGAAGCATTATTTATTTATTAGGTGAGTAGGTAATTTCCATTGAAAAGAAAATAATGTTCAAGATTGTATGCAAAGCAAAGAACTTTGCTGATCTTATACCAATTCTTATTTCCAGGAAATGATCCTTAGACTAGTATTACTAAGAAGCAGAACATTATATACTAGATGACTGGAATCCCTGCTGAAAGTTTGACCCAAAAGCCTCAAATAATGCAACATCCATGATCTGGCTTGGCAACTTTTCAATCTTCCTTGAAGTGCAGATTTGTTATGATTTCTTGATGGAAGAGTTATGCAGCCTAAAGAGCTTCCCTTCTTTTCCTTTTTTTTCCCTTTTATTTCAATCCATCTTTTATCAGCAAACCCCAAAGCAGACTTCTTTGAATTTGGAGGTTTTTTTGATGATTTTGAATGCCTTCTCACCATTCAACTTAGAAAAGAGTTTGATTCTCATCCATTTTCCATCTGATCCAACATATCCCTTCAGTGATTGCTAGGTGGAAATACCAATGGCTACAAGGCAGACGTATCCATGACAACATTATTTATGGCACTTCCCTCAATAAGGCCAAAATCAATGCCACTCCTAGTGGGAGGTGGAACTTAAACATTTTCAGGATCAAGGGGCCTTGGATCAGCTTGATCCAAGATTGGTTCCATCCAATGTTGATTGACCTTATAGTCCTTCCACCAAGTGTTTTTTTATTTCTGATCTTCTTTGCCTAGAAGTAGTTCGGATTATTAGAGTGAAGGATTATCAAAGCATGTGCCCACTTTCCTCGAGGCATTGTCTTTGTTGCAACCCAAAGCCCAAACGTTATTGTTACCGACTCCATTATTTACAAATGAAGTGAATGTTGTTAATTCCTTGAGGTATGCACATTCTTTAAATAGTTTTTTCATCCAGTGTTGTGTTAATAGTTGCGACTTAACAATTTATAGCAAGGTAGGATCGTGGCCTTGACAGGAGCAAAGGTATATCTTTTGCTTTTGTCAGCATTGTGTGCATGTTTCTTCATTTCCATGCCAATTTTGTGTTGCAGGAGTTTTGAATCTCTCTCTACAAGCACTGGTCTAGTCTCTGATGATATTTTGACCCAGTTAGAAGAGGCAACTGATGTTGCAAACATAATGGAGGAGCTTGGATATGGATGCACAATTGATGTTTCACACTGCAAAGATATTTTGTCATTTTTTTCTCCACTGAAGGAGGAGACTGTGTCCAAGATAATTAGCATGGTTGTGCGCACTCATACAGGCCTTGAGGATGCCCATGGCACACATTCAACATTTTATACTTCAATGTTTAATAGTTCCATAACTGACTCGTCATGGTTATCATCTTGGAATATTGATGTTCTATTGGATTCTATAAAACAACTGGTGAGTGTTCTGCCATTCACCTCATCTCAATCATTGTATTCAGTTAGCTATATCTGTTGAAATCCGAAGTTACTTTTAGTGAGAAATTTTCAACAGTGATGGTTACTTTGTAGGCTCCAGAAATCAACTGGGTGTCTATGATGGAGTCTCTAGATCAGAAATACTTTTATTTTCCAGATCAGAAATCCTTCTCTATTTTGATGTCAATTTATGGAAAAACTTGCCAGGTAGACATGCTGATTTATGGAAAAACTTGCCAGGTAGACATGTAGAGTTATAATGCAGTTGCTGCTATCTTTGGGCTATTGACATGATGGATTTGTGTGTTCTGGACATGAAGTAAGGTCAACAGAGTGATCAATTTGACAACAAGGCAACCCATTTGACAACTGAGTTATAAGAAATTTTGTCTTTCTTCCCCCCCCAAAAAAGAAAAAAACAGACTGATCCATGAATATAATAAAATGAAAAACGTACTTAACAATGTTGTTAGAAACTAGAAAGGATAGTATACATGGACACCTCCAATTTCAAAGTATGTTGTAGCCTACAGTATATTAATTACAAAGTATGGTGTAGCATACATGATATTAATTAGAAATTTTTTAGAAGGCAGGAAAAAAACAAAATAATGATAATAGGATTATCGGATTGCTTACTAGTTCTGTAATCTATTATACATACACGCATTCATTACGTTTATGAGTCAAAATCATTTCAATTTTTCTTACATATACGATCTCATATATTTATAAGACATATCCATTTCAAATTGTAATGGAACAGCCCAACTGTTTTGACTACTTTGCAAAACTTGAAAAATCATCCAAAATTTTCAAAACATGCAAATCAAGGGCGTAACTCCCAATGATAGCAAACTCACCAGGATTCATAATGTCATCTTGTCTGATGTCATTAGAAAATGTTTTCATATCACAGGACAATAAAATCCTTGTCCACTCACTTGTGGGTTTTATAGTAGGATCACAATTTTGCAAAAGAATCTAGAAACCTTATATAACACGTTGTGCTGGTGGAAAAGTAACTACATCATGATCACAACAACCATGATGCAAAATGACCTTTCCTTCTAAGAATGTTGTGATCATTGAACAAACTTGGAAAACATCATGTTATATTTGATTATTTCCAGATCTACTTAATGGATGCCTTACAGAAAGAATGAAATAAAAATCATATTAATGTGCACTAAAGACCAAAACAGGTCAATGGGACTCTAAGCCTCATATAACATTATTGACAAACCATTGAGAACTAGGCCTTGGGACATTTGCAATTAGGAAATGGTTGAGCTGGTAAATGAGAAAGGATGTTTTATGAAAATAAGAATCAGTTTCTTCCATAATGCTTCTACCCCATTCCGCAGAAAAGAATGCTTACCTGATTGATCTTCAGAGTCTCCATGTCTACAACTTTGAAATGTGATAGAGTGATCCAGCCAAGTACAAAACAATATCTTTCAAGTATAAGCTCATGAATAATATGGTGGACATTATTTAATAACATAGTGGGTCTTTTGTAATGATTAGGCCAACTTACATTAATTAGAATCTTAATTTAATGACTAATATGGGGGGACGTATTTAGTAGCATAGTGGGTCTTTCTAAATGATTAGGCCACCTTACATTAATCAGTCACCATACATGTACCAACCTTACCACTAATGGACCCTTAGGCCTTTATTACATTACTAGGGAGGGTCATAAGTTATGATACCTTCCATAAGATTGGGTAGATGCTCTAAATTGTTTACTAAGTTTCCAGTCCCACTACTGTTGTTTCTGGTGATTGGTCACCACATCATGTTCTAAATCTTCCAAGCCACGAGCTACTTGAATTCTTGAAAAAAATTACAAAACTAGCTACCAGCCTTCTAGGATACCTGCATTTTTAATCGCATATATTGAAGGGAAGTGATAAAACGATTGACTAAAATTATTGTAATATTTCAACTTCCAGAAAGTTGCCTTTAGTAATTTGCAAGAACTGAGTTGATATCCTCTGATTTAGATTGCAGCTGGGATGTAGAATCAACTGTGATTGACTTTATCTGTTGTGTATGGATCTGGTTGTGACTTTGTCTCTGAGAAAGGAAGCTGAGACATTTTAGGAAGCGGTTGTCATAGAATGTATCCAAAGGCAAGTGAGTTGATGCTTTAGTGGCATTTTCTGTCTTTAGGGATTGGCCGGTGGAGAAATTGAAGGAGGTAAAAGTTGATGATGCTCTAAAGCACCCTAACTGGAATATGGGGAAAAAAATCACCGTTGAGACACAGGTAGGATATGTTGTCTAGAAAATGTACTTGTTGTTGTAATGGATAATTCACCTAATAACCTAGGTCTGGGGGTTACCAACATACTATGACCTTGCAGACAATTTGATTATAAAAGCACAAATAGGAAATAGGGAAGTAGCAGGAACTTACTTGTAATAAACGAAGGTTGATCCAAGCTAACTCCTTCCTCTTTGCTTGACTTCTACAATCTCCAGGATAATTCCTCCTTCAACCTGTTAACAAAGATTCTTCCAATATACAGTATGATTCATATATAAATATGCATGTTAGGCAAATCACATATCATAATGAAATATAGATATTTACCAAGTCACAACACATGAAACACAATATGGAAGAAGTAATCTGCTTTATTAACAGTAATAGAGGGAGTTTAGGTTACAACCCAATGTCTGAACAAGGGACTCCTCTGTCACCAAAGGACTCTGAGTTTCTCTGCTCCAAAGGTTCTGTAGAAAATCCACCAGCATAACTTTGCTCTCCAAGTATGAATATCCAAAACCCTCCCCAAGGCCTTTATTTATCTGAAGGAAATGAGGCAGTTCTCGAAGGTTAGGGAGGTTGCAGCAGTTAATGGGATTAAGGTAAATACAAAAACTAATCTCCCATTAACGCGTGTTTTTAAAAACTAATTTTGAGGAAGATATGCGCGGGTATGTAGTAGGGCAACCCGCGCATCATGCGCGACTCTGTATAAG
>LPNX010320455.1:0-247456 GCA_001517045.1 Pseudotsuga menziesii
CTAAATTTATTTACCATTTCAAGAAATTATAAAGAAAATGATTATATAAAAAAAATTACAAACATTTTAAATTTATTTTCAAATTCAATGATATGTAGATTTAATTAATCAATAATAAAATCCAACACAATCAATATTGTAATGATCAAATCTAACACAATCAATATTGTAATAGACTCTTATAGACTTTGGTGAAGGTGAAATTTTTATTTTATTTTATTTTATTAGTTTTACTAAAGAAAAAAACTCATAAAAAACAAATCCAACATCATTTCTAAAATTATAATTATTATGATAGTAACTATCACTTATTAAGAAGGCCATCCAAATTAATAAGCCATCTTTCTAGGATTATAATTGTTATGATAATGATTATCATTTATTAAAAAGACCATCCAAATTAATGAGCCCTCTTGTTGCTACTTGCTAGAATGGATGGAAAATCGTTGATATCATTTAACATTGATGAATATTGCATAATGAATACTTTACCCAATGGTATATTCAAATAAAAATTTATATGATAAAATACATAATGCAAAATCCATTTACTAGAATTATATTGTTAAATTCTCCATAAAACCAAATTATTGTAAAATCACATCTGTCAAATTGCCCATTACAAGAATGCATATTGTAGAATTTTAGGATATTTCTTCCGTTTAATATATTAAAAAAAACTTCGAAATCTTTATCATGAATAGTCACAATAATCATAGCCAAATTTCACAAACTTTTGAAGCGATAGTGTAGCATGTTAAAAATATTGCCCAGATTGAACTTAATGAGCTTTCTCTTCCACACATTTTCAGCATTGAAAAACATAAATCCAATATTATATATATAACCAATGTTTAAAAAATATTTATTACACAACAAAATAACCAAAAAATCGTTCCATGTGAAAAACAGTCTGTCCACAAAAGTATGAAATCATTAGATGATCTCATCAAATCTGATACAATCTTCACTTCGCATGGAAGAGGCATCCGTATTTGTGTTGATGGTATATGTGATATGACTGGGAAAAAGGTGTGAAATATGATCATATTGTTTTTTCTTGTGCCAATGGATCCATGTTTGCTTTTATTTATAATTTTAGCAAGTCGATTGGAAAGGAGAATCCTTTATCATAAAACAATTCATTCTTGACGCAGAGATAGCAAAAAAAACCAAGCACAAAAATCGTTCCACGTGAAAAAACAGTCTGTCCACAAAAGTATGAAATCATTAGATGATCTCATCAAATCTGATACAAATCTTCACTTCGCATGGAAGAGGCATCCGTATTTGTGTTGATGGTATATGTGATATGACGGCTGAGCTTATCCAGCATGTACGTTCATGCTGGATAGGCCAGCTGGGCGTGGGACCCTGCTCGTTGAGCGAATCCATTAACCTGAGGGAGTAAGCTACCGATGGGCCCTCCGGCTACCGGCAATCCCTTCCTCCGGTTGTCCGTCGTCCGTTCTACTACCGCACTCGTCACCCCGTTTTTCAACCCTCTGTTACGCCCGATATCGCCGTTACATCCTCCGCCGTCTCCTCCCTCCGTCCATCGCAGTCACCGTCTCTGTCCATGCATTAATGCCACCTACCTTCACATTTCAAACAACCATCCCGCCTTGCTCTGCCCATTCGCGACCCCTCCTCTCTATGCTCGCCATCGGATGAAGCCTTTTTCTGGTTCGTGCACCATTTCTCGCGCCTTAGGGAAATAAAGGGGATTTTAATAAACACCTTCGAGGAGCTGGAGACTGAACCGATCAAAGTCCTAGTGGAAGGAAAGCTATTTAATCCCACTGATGCCCATCCATTACCCCGCGTTTATCCAGTTGGGCCGGTCATATCGTCGTCACCGCTTGAATCCCATGACAAACTTCTCCAAGATCAGCGCGTGGATTGCCTCATCTGGTTGGACAACCAACCGCCTTCGTCTGTTCTGTTCGTTTCCTTCGGAAGCGGAGGCGCCCTGCCCATCGAGCAGGTTACCGAACTCGCCCTAGGGCTTGAAGCGAGCCAAATCGCTTCCTGTGGGTGCTGCGGAGTAAACGTAGGATCTTTCAATCCAGCGAGGAAACAGAGCTTTCCCAACTCTTACCTGAGGGATTCGAGAGTCGAACCCGAGACCGAGGACTTGTTGTTCCGTCATGGGTGCCTCAAATTCCTGTTCTTTCTCATCCATCCACCGGCGGTTTCCTTTCTCACTGCGGTTGGAATTCTTCTCTAGAGAGCATCTCACATGGAGTGCCGCTCATCACTTGGCCTCTTTTCGCTGAGCAGAAGATGAATAGGTTTCTGCTGGTTAATGAATTTGAGGTTGCGATTGAAGCGAAGATGGAAATCGATGGGTTCATACGGAGAGAGGAAGTGGAGAGGGCGGTTAGGGAATTGATGGAAGGAGAAGAGGGCAGGAGGGTAAGGGCGAGAGTGAGAGACTTGAAGGAGAAGGCGGCCATGGCTGCCTTGGACGAAGGAGGAAGTTCATACACGGCCATGGCCGCTGCAATGTCTGAGTGGAGAACAAATGCAGAAACTTCTGCAGGTAAAATGCCCAGGACTTGACAAACTCCAATTCGGAAATCTGTAATCTGCCGCTTATTGTCAATCCAGATCTGAACTGTGTTTTTTCTGTTACCGTGTTTCATAAATTTTCTGCATGTGGAACTGTTTTCTCAGATTATCGGCAATAAATTTGTGTATTATTTTATATTATTATGGTATATTTTTAGACATTCATATTACGATTCTCATGGGTTTTCGTGGGAAAGTAAACGTATGATTGACATTTATAATTGTACATCGATATCAACTGAAGAGACAAGTGGGGTCCAATTATCATGTGAGGAGTGGGTCTATTACCAGTGAATCGAAGATATTATTTAATATATCTTTTGAGTTTTAAAAATTATATATGTTTTTATAAATAAAAATATTATTCTATGATTTATTTAATTTATATAAAATAAAAAGTTAGTGTGATATGTTTTTTCATTTAATTATGATAAAATTGCCTTTGTAAATGAAAATATTTAAACATTATGTTGCATAATTTTCACAAATACCTTTTTAGATGAAATTTTTTAAAGGTAGATACTTGTAAAGAAAAATTAAATTTAAACAAGTTGATACTGGTTGATTGATAACTTAGCTAAGTGATTCTTCTTTTTTTTAGCAAAATGGGAAGTATTTTGAAAATCCAAACATTATATGTTCTTGTGACTAGGGATCAAGGTTGAAGGTTATATATTCATGTGGCACGGTTTCCAAAAAAGCTCATATTTCAAATGACAATAATAAATTAATTGTATACTTCATTACAAAAAACTAAAAATATAAGAACTAAACTTAGCAAAGTTTAGTTCTTCTCTTTTAGCAAAATGGGAAGTATTTTGAAAATCCAAACATTATAGGTTCTTGTGACTAGGGATCAAGGTTGAAGGTTATATATTCGTGTGGCCCTTCAATACTGAAGGATTTCCAAAAAAGCTCATATTTCAAATGACAATAATAAATTAATTGTATACTTCATTAAAAAAAACTAAAAATATAAGAACTAAAAAAGAATCAACTATACTGAATTATGAATTATTAAATGTACAACCAACATAACAACAAAATTATTTTTTTTGTATTTTAACAAAATGAGATTTAAGACTATAATCTATCTTAAGAAAATTCAAAATTCATTAAAATTGATAAGATCTAAATACTGAAAATATTTTAGTAGTACCCCTTTTCAACCATTTCCCAAAACTCTACACTCCTCATTTTACTACTACTAGCATTCAACCACTTCCCAAAACTCTGCACTGCTCATTTAAAAATTTCCAGTTTTTCCTAGAACTAAACCTAAATGTTTCACTTTCAATCATCCAATGACTCAAATTTATTCCAATATGCATTTCAATGCTTCAAATAGTTTGTCTCTACACTAAGTCCACAAAATTATAACATTGCATAAAATTCACTCATACAACTAGGAATTGCAGAGTTATACAACTTTAGGCTGGGCATATTCCTCCTGTAGCTCGAGCTCCAGCTCCAGGAACATCTTAAAGAGAACCCCTTTGACGAGGCATGTGAAATCCATGTGCTTGAAGACCAACGAAACCTCTAGCAAAAGCAACAACAAGCTTCTCTCTCCTAGAAGGTTGTCTGCTTACACACCCATATGTTTGCACTGAAGGGGATGAACATGAAGTACCAGACATCGAATTTGACCGCCATGGCCGTGGACCAAACCCTAAATAAGTTGTAGACAAGGTGAGCAATCCCAATGCGACTGATTTATACCTCTCACTTATGGTTTGGGGATCATGTCCTAGCGCCAATTTTCCCTTTTTCTTCGGGTTTAAAAAACCTTTTTGCTCTAGTCGAAATAGCACCCTTCGCATAGGAACCTCGATTCGAATAATTCCTCGTTTGGTGTTCCTCATAGGTAACTTAAAATTAACACCCAATAGAATGCCTTCAGTCCTTATTAGTTTTATTCGAAATTATAATCCTCTAAGTTCCTTATTTAGAAAGTGACTGATCTTATTCAACATGTTCATTGGAAAGGGTTCAAAATTAATTGTGAACGCAAGAGAGCAGTCGTCGACATATCGCCCATATTTCATTTCATTCTTGTTTGAAATCCCTAAGACAAACATATCTAGCTCATGAATAAATACATTCATAAGGATATGAGAGACCACGGCTCCTTGAGGAATACCCTGGTCCCCAATCACTATGCGTATAATCTTTATTGCTATTATCCCATATCGTATTAGTTAAAAACTTCTTGAACAAGGTGCCCCAGAGGAGGGCAATGGATAGGCCCTTGGATTCGTAGTATTCCCATCTGACGAGCTCCATCATGAGCGTTTTGTGGAGGAGATGGAATAACTTGGGCATCATGTTGTGGGAGAATCGAAAGTTCCAAGTAAGATAACTCCTTAGACTGACTATAAAAAAGCTTAAAAAAATAATATCCTTAAGGAGGACTATCTGAAATGCTCTAGACTTGAAAGAAAGGTTGCTTATAAATGAAAAGGAAGCGGTTAATACTTCTATAACAAAATTGAATGCGCGCATCTCATGGTTCAGGGGTTAATAAAATATCAAAATCCCATTCTAGCTTCCAAACTTTAAAGGAAGACGAATTTCATTTAGAAGTAATATTTAGAAGAAAAAATAATAAAATGATTGAGCTCAGCATACCTTTCCACATTTAAAGGACCAGTTCGAATCCTCTCTTCAAACAGTTCCCATGGATCATATGGCCCTGTCTGCGTCCGCTACGATAATCAGAAAAACCAGACATTTTTTCTAAAATCTAAAGCAATAAAAAACACAGGAAATTCAGAATCTTGTATCAGAACAAATTTCAATCAACCAAAAGAAAAAGGAAAGAAAGCCGTTGATAAAGAAGTAAGAATACACATGTGAATTTTCTTTGTGGGGATTGTTGTATGCATGTGTAAAACTTTTCTTTTTTACCATCTGTATAGCATTTCTTATGTGCCATTTGTTTCTATGATCTACACCCCTAATAACATGTTTCAACTCTTTAATGGAGGTGATGGCAATTGGAATGGAGGTGAATATGCAAAAGTCTAGGCTACTATTCCATGATTTTAAACTGGAAGTATGAGAACATATCTCCCATATTTTTTCTATTCTCGTGGGTCCATTGGAAGAAGGTTTAGATATTGGGTTTTTATCTAAAAACCAGCCTTTACAAGTATGCAGATTGGCTTTGATTGTACAATAAAATAGAGGTTCAGGATTGATGTTGGTGCAATTGTTGGTTGTTTGGAGGCAGAATATTAGCTTTGGTAAAAGCATTGTTGGAAATCATACAGGTGTATTGGATGTCAATAGCACACATCCTGAAAGGTATACTTGATAAGGTAAGGAATACATGTTTTAGTTTTCTCTGGACCAGTAAGAAAGAAAAGGAAGGAATCCCACTGGTCAAATGGTCCAAGCTTTCCAGGGAAAAGGAGAAAGGGGTATGGGGCCTAAAAAATATCCATGAATTTGGCAAGGCTTTGGGAGCTAAAAGTCTGTGGCATCTCTTGTTCTCTTATGGTTTCTGGAGTAAGATTATGAAAGATAAATATTTTCAAAAGAGATATCAACAAAGGATTGGATTAGATCATAGAATAAACCTTGCAAGGGTGCTTCGAACATCTGGAAAAGTTTGATCAAGGAATTCTCGATATTAGGGAAATGGGTAGCATGGAACATTGGTAAAGGAGATAGGGTCAAGCTCGACATTGATCCATAGATAGGGCATATATGAAACTATCAATTGTTGGTGGATTTGGTTCAATTCTTATATTCTCACGAATATTTGAAACTTTATGATGTGACAATATAATGATCATGAAGGGTCATGGTATAAATTATGGAATTCAAGAAATGAGTTACTTCTATAGGGTTAGAGGGTCGAGGAGTGGTCTTGATACACCAATATTCATAAAATGATATTTAAAGATCAATTTTGTTATCCGTTGTTTGTGGCTCATAAAATTAGTACTGCCTTCAAGGAAGGGTGGCAAGAGAAATCTTCCATTCCTGTTCGAATCGTGAGGTATCTGAGTTATGATGTTAATAGACAATGGGGGTATTTTGACAAAGAGTGTCAAGTGAGGCCAAGCAATTGTGGTGTTGGAGTTGTATTGTTTTTAAATCATGCTCATTTTTTCATGCTTAAGTTTGGTGTTGGTCTAAATTCAAACAACCCAGTAGAAGTAATAGTTTCGTGAATCTTTTTAAATTATGTTGATATAAAAGGGTGGCAGGATTTACAGATTGGTCTAAACTTTTTATTCATTGTTGTAATCATTGTTGCACTATCTATAATATAGCTCTAAATCTTTGGCTAAAGAAAAAATTTCATACCATTTCTTTTAACCACATATATAGAGAATTTAATGTAAAGGTAAATGCCTCTAATATAGCTCTAAATATTTGGCTAAAGAAGAAATTTCATACCATTTCTTATGACCACACATAGAGAATTTAATGTAAAGGTAAATGCTTTGAGGTCACAAGCAGGGATCAAAATTCAAGCCATCATAGCCCGTCAAAGGGCTCCTAAGCCGTCTGTCAAGTGCTATTTAAATTTTGCCCGTCATTTAAAATGGGGTTTTTAGTTTTTTTCATTTTAATAAAAAGTGAATGATTTAAATTAAAATTCCATTAGTAGGGCTGAGATGAAAATTGTCCGTCAACAATTTTAGTAATGTTGTATAGATTTTATTTAATACTTATCTACCTTATACCCGCCTGGTGACAACGTGACAAGATCAAAGAACATCATCCATTTAATAAATGGAGGGTAAACTCATCAACCGTTCAAGCGCATTGATGGCTGCCCTGTCAGAACACCAATAGTCTACAAAAAAAATGCCAAATGCCAACAGATAGCACATTGAATTTGTCAGGAAATGATTCATCGTCGCCCACCGAAAAGACTGCAAAAGAATAAAAAAAATGGCACATACAGACGGGAACATGAAACATGGCAGGCGAGTGAATGGAGGAATTTGCTAGGTACCTACTCTCATTCGGGTCGCATAAATTTTCAGACATTCTCTGCAACATTCACTAAAAGATGGGGAAAAACACGAGCAAAGGCGGTAACATAAACGAGCAGGGAGTTCCCTGGTCCATCATCCAGCTTCGACAGGAGTAGGTGACCTATCACGATTTCACATGTGTATTCTTACTTCTTACTTCTTTAAAAATATTGCCCAGATTGAACTTAATGAGCTTTCTCTTCCACACATTTTCAGCATTGAAAAACATAAATCCAATATTATATATATAACCAATGTTTAAAAAATATTTATTAGACAACAAAATAACCAAAAAATCGTTCCGTGTGAAAAACAGTCTGTCCACAAAAGTATGAAATCATTAGATGATCTCATCAAATCTGATACAAATCTTCACTTCGCATGGAAGAGGCATCCGTATTTGTGTTGATGGTATATGTGATATGACCGGGAAAAAGGTGTGAAATATGATCATATTGTTTTTTCTTGTGCCAATGGATCTTTTTAATGAATCGCAACTGTCAACTCAGCGATCGTGGAAATATTGAAGCACCCTTGCCAACGCATCATTTTAATGAATGGAAATGCCAAAAAAAACGACTATTTGAAAAGGGCGTAGATGGATGTACCATGTCCATGAGGTCTCGCCATACCATAAACCACGGAGAGTCATACCTATCTGACAGTGGACATAGACGCCTTAAATACAATTCTGTCTGTGAAATTAGGCTGGCCGTTGTGTTTTACGTTTCCAATAAAGAAATACCTATACGCCAAATTTTCATTCAAAGCGCTAGTGCTGCCAAAATAACACATGACAAAGCATTATTCACTGCCGGCATATACCACATCCTAACACATGATTCGCCATTGACTTCTTTCATATATTTTATTTAATAAATAACATGTCTTAAAGCACTTGTGCATACGCAGCGCCTAAATGCATGGGATCATGTTTCCAAATAAAGAAGATCTTAATGCACTTGTGCATACGCAGCGGCGGAATGCATGCATGATGCGATTACGTTTCCAGAAAAAGAAGATCTTAATGCACTTGTGCATAAGCAGCGCAGAAATGCACCGGGTTATGTTTCCAATAAAGAAGATTTTAATAATTTTTTAAACTTTCAAATGATTAGTGTTGTAAGTTTCCAATAAATAAAGAATAACTAATCAAAGGAAATTAAAAATCAATATGATGACTTTAAAATCATGGTTCCTAAGCAATGTGATAGGCTGTGTACTATTTATTTTATTTTAAATTTTATTTATTGGCTTTATAATAACGTTCCAGTCAAATGCTTACTGCTAGCAGTATTAAATTGCAATATGCAAAAAAAAAATACATAATTGGTCCAATGGAGAAAGAAAATTTTAATAATTTTGAAAATTTCGAAAGAAAGATGAATTAAATAATTTTGAAAATTTAATACAGGAGACCCCAGCCAAATACTATATATATCTGTGGATCTCTCGTTCGAACTCCAAACACTCACTCTGGGTGAGCGAGATTAAAAGTATGGATACCCAAGAAGTGAAGAAAGCTGAATGCCTGCTAAAGGCTTTCGATGTGGATATTCAAGCAGCTAAGGAGGAAGAGGTGCTACAGGGTCCGGCCCTAAGTATGGCACTCTCCATAGTGAGCCCCTTCCTCCTAAGATGTGCCCTTCGTCTTAAGATTCCAGACATCATTTGAATGGCCGGCCCCGATGATCCTCTATCCGTCTACCAGATCGCCTCCCAACTCCCCTCTGAAGCTCCCGACGTGGATGCTCTTTCCCGCATTCTTACTTACCTTTCCACCATGGGAATGTTGCACGCGATCAAGCCCGTAGACGGAATTGATACACCCATGACAATGAAATACGCCCTTACAGATCTTAGCAAAACCTACTTCGTTTCTGAGGAGATTAATCCCTTAAGCCTCGTCCACTTCGTTCTCTTGCAGACACATCCGGTTTACGTGGCCGCCTGGGACCATATTCACCACCGTGTACTTCATGGCGGCGATAATTTCCAGAATTCTCGTGCAGATGGCAAAGATTTCTGGGCTTACGCAGCTACAGATCCGGAATTTAGCGCCCTCTTCAACGTAGGCATGGTGTCTCTGACAAAGGGTATGAGGGATCTCCTTACTATTTACGATGGCTTCAAAGACGTGAACACGCTGGTGGACATGGGCGGAGGCCACGGGGAAGTGTCCAGTCTCATAATCGATGCGTATCCTCATATCCACGCCATCAATTACGATCTTCCTCACGTCATAGCCACTGCACCCACTCTCCGCGGTATTCCCAATTCCTATTTTTATTTCGATATCTTATTCTTTATATATTTATCTGTTTATATGTCACGAGGATATATATATAGTACATGTGCCTTGTTAAATTGAATGGAACAATTGTTTTCTAAAACTTTTTGACACCCAATTATACAATTTCAACCATAAAAATTAAACAATTTGAACAATAAAAATAAAAATAAAAATAAAAATAACGTTTAGCCTGCTGTTTACAAATATCTCTCCCTCCCACTGGGCTGCCAGCATAGCCCACCTTCAATGCATAAATCCTCTACAAGTTTACAGTACGTTGAATTATATTTATTACTATAATTCACGCACGCATACAACGAACGGTATTTATCCCCCTACTCCTCTAATAGTATCCTGATTGACGCAGGCATAGAACACATCAGTGGAAATGCGTTTGACAGCGTACCCTCCGCGGATGCGGTTATGAAGGTGAGAAATTCTCTTTTATTTTTACGTAAATAGTTTGATAATATTTACTTTATATTGGTCTAATAGGTGGGAAATTATCTTTAATTTACTAAGTCTATTATGGATTTGTCAATGAAAGCATTTTCTACATATCTGGAACGACAAAGACTGCATCAAGCTACTTAGCAACTGCTACCAGGCTCTTCCAGAGAGAGGAAAGGTCATAATCGCAGAGGTTGTATTGGATATAAGTGAAGATTCTGACCTGGTAGGATCTGGCTTTGCTGTAGATGCTCTTATGTTGAATCTTTCGCTAGGAGGTAGAGAAAGGACACCAAAACATTGGAATGAAGTTCTCAAAGCAGCTGGTTTTTCCCTATCTAAAATAGTGGGGAGGAAGGGAACTTTAACTAAAATTATTGAAGCAGTCAAGTGCTAAATGTTTGAATGGATTAGCAGGGTCTTGTGATAGAAGCTGAGCTTTCTCTCGTTTACCGAAGTTTGTTTTTAAATCAAGATATATGCAGCAGGAATCGCGTCTTTTAGGTTTAGTTTATTACATAGGTCAATGGAATCACGTATTTCAGGTTTTATTTACTATATAACTCTCTGATTTTGAAATATTAATGTTCAAGCTGTTTCCTTATGGTGTATCGTCTCGTCGATTGTTTATATTGTATGTCTCCTAAACAATTTGAGCTCACTGGACATTTCTGATCATCAAGTATGTATGTATTATTATATCATTATAATAAAGTAAATATTCATGATACAAGTATTATTATTATATTATTACAATAAAGAAAATATGCATGATACAAAATAACATATTCATAGATACAAACTATAGAATAACATATTTAGAGATACTGTTTATAATTATATTCCATGTTAGAGTTAAATTAATTTTAAATATTTTTATTGTATTAATATGGATTATTTAGTGGTGTGCATGTTTTCATTTCTTTTATATTTGTCATTATTAATCCTTGCTTGTAAAGACTTTATAAATGCCTTTGTAATCATTTTAATCACCTTGCATAGAAATTAAAAATTTGAAACATTTATCTTATCTTTTATATTAAGCAAGCTCATGTTTATTAGGTAGGTTACTTAATTTGTTTCATTCTAGACAACAATAAACAAATATAAAAAAATTTCAAATTTTTAATGCATGTGGCTCTTAATTCTAAAGTTAGAGATTCAATTTCTTAGAGACAATTAAACACACTTGTGAAAGACAATTAGTGATGTTGTATCACATTAGTCTAAAATCCTAAATGTTGATCATATACATATGATTGGGATACTTCCTCCTATTATTTGATATGTTATATTGAGGGTAACTAATGTGGAATGGATAGTTACTTCTTTTGTGGGATCTTCTGTTGATCATATACATATGATTGGGATACTTCCTCCTATTATTTGATATGTTATATTGAGGGTAACTAATGTGGAATGGATAGTTACTTCTTTTGTGGGATCTTCTATCTGATATGGATTGTGATGTAGGATATTAAATAAATGGTATGCACTTGAATCTTTTAATTGTTAATCCTGTTAAATGCTTTTACTCCTATTCTTAAGTGGGTTCTAGTTCTAAGAAATTATTGACTAGGTTTTAAGTGATATTTTATTATTAACTTAAATAGTTTATATATATAAATGATGCATGTATTCTTTTCCATTACTTCTTTCTTTAAAAACAATAGGGTAGTGCAACATACTACCGATGAAATTACATTCTTTAAAACTATAATGTACACTAACTATTCTATGACCCGACCTAACATATAGGCCATTACTTGTACTTAATGAAGTGAAGAATGATAGCGACGTTTTTTTACTTTCTTATCTTAATTTATGTGAGAAAAAAATGAAAGAGAAAATATATATTCACATACACATATATATGGCAATAAGCATAGTTACATAATAAACTCATTTTATATTAAATGAATGAAACAGAAGAACCTATAAAAAAAAAGCAGCTAGAATGGTGGTAGTTGTATCTTTGAGAAGAGATGTGGCGGCTAAGCTCACTCGTGATAAGATGAATACAAAAGCAGGTCAAATGGCCTTTTATCATAGAGCATTAGAGAGGCAGAAAACCCTGAACGTAACCCTAAGAGATTAATCCTCATAAATTTTGAGGCCCCAAGGTGTTTAGTTGAACAATCAAATTCTCGGGGTCATTACGTTTGCATACAATCTCCATTTCGGGCGCTGGATAACATGTTGGAAAGGTCTACGAAATATTTACAACTTTCAACTCGTGACAAATGCATGCCATTGGGATCCATTTGATCCCCCTGAATATCCAAAAGAATTTCGTTTAGGTCCTACAAAATGGCCCCAGAAGTTTGGGACCTGAAAAACAATAGAGAATTACAAGAAACTTGCCAAAATGAAAAACTATTTTGAACTAGTGAGATAGGTGGGTGGTCACCTATACCCATTTCGATGAATTTAAGATGTGGCAACCCACTGTAATGTTTTATATCCTAGTGCAACCTATATATTAGCTATGATATTGTATCTCATTGAGTTATATTCTTTAATCATGTACTTATGATTAATAGAAATTAAGAATTTAGTAATTTTTAAGATCTTGCTCAAACTTGAGGAGGTTTCGAGGATGCTAATGACCCACATAATTTGTTCTTTTATTCTCCTCCTTACTTATAGTTGAGGTAAGGGAATTTTGGGGTTACAAATTTAAGCGACTTACTCTTGCTACCTATAAAAGTACCACTAAAAAAAATTAGTTTCTTACTTTTGCTTCATACCATCAAGAAAATGTCTTTCAACTTATGATTAGGAAACTATATAATACTATCTCATCCATGAAGTTTTCATTTACAACAAGGTGAAGAAATGTATTTTAATGGACTATTGCTTAATTAGTTTTTTTGCTAAAACAATATCCCTTGTTTCACTAGTTGAGAGTTATTAATCTAGGGTGTCTACTTATTCGGCCGCCAATACAAATCAAGGTAACTTATTTATACTTACCATTGTTTACATATTTGCAAAAATTAGCCCTTTATATTATGCATAAGCATTTCAACTAATGCTGGTGGACCAACCTTTTATAAGGGGTCTGAGATAGGGCTAAGAAGAACAACATTCTACTCAAAGACCTAAGGTAAGCTGGTTTTAAGTACACAAGGGAATATAACCATCTACACTCCTATTGCATCCACTTACGAGCCTTAATTTAAGGTATTTAAGATATAAAAACGAGCCTTCATGCTAGAAGGAAAAAATTTAACCCTATTCGAAGTTGTATAAAGTATTTATATGAATTTCCATTGTTTAATGCACACCAAATCCTTCATTATGCCAACTATAACCTGTATCAATCAAATAAATGTTTAAGGATGTTGGCCTTTCGTTGAGACCAATGAAACTGTTCTGGAAAGTGGACATTACTCCAAGTTGCAGGTTCGTATGCTACCTCTGTCAGTGACTTGAAAGCGCAAAAGTGCTAAAGGAACCTGTCGAAATTTTTGTTTTACTTCTCCTCGAGAGGCTAGACCTCTGCGTGGATGGTTATCCATCTGGACTAGAATTTATGTAGAGGTGAGGTTTCTCCAAGGTTGGGTTTGCATGGTGTCCAACTAATAACCAACAAGGTTTTCCAAGTTCAGTTTATGTGGGTTTGAATCCCCGTTTCAATCCTGATATGTACTATGTGTCTACGAAAGTTTGGTTAACATTTACTGGTTGTTCGAAAGGTGCATAATAGTTCTTCTTCCAAATATCATGACTCACATAAACTTCACTGTACTTTTAATTTTAATTTATTTTTGTTATTGATACTCAGAATATAGTGAATCTAACACATTCTTTGGTTGCAGGTTTCAAAATTGTAGTTATTTCTAAGTTACGTGTCTACCCAAATGTCTTGGTAAGAAATAGGCTACTCTGGAACCATCTTCTTCCATTGATTAATGAATTCATGGGGGTTTGTTGGTTGTTTACCCTGCAAATCCAAGGAATGTGGAACGATTGCATACAAAAATGTTTTTATCATTTTTGTTTGTCCTGGTGGGAATTCTATACCAATAACCTCGGAACTTACTTTAAATGGAGTGTGTGTTCAATGACAAGAGGAAAGTCGTGATGACCTATCCTCCAAAAGGTGGATAGTTTAGTGTTTCTCCTTAATTATAAATCTCTATTCATTTTTTTGGCAGCAAAGTTTATCAAATCCTGGTGTTGGCGAAAACCCACCAACAAAGCCTCGTCGACAAGGGTTCCCACTCTGTCGAGGCCCAACTAGCATGATCTGCTTGAGCACCATCCCAGATAGGTTTGACCCTGGCTGGAAACACCCGTAGAGTGGATGAAGTCTCACCCAAGATGTCAAGGGAGAGCTGTCGGAACCAAGTTTTCGGTAGTAAGAAGGAAGGATAGGGCATCAATGACTCAGTAGCATAATCATCAGATACTTCAGAGATAGTTAGTCAGAATCACATGATTCATGTAATATCCTGAATTTTGGACCTACCATTTATAGGCATGAGCCTATTGATCACTATGTTTATATTGATGTTTTATTTTTATATTGAGTTAAAGACCCCACTGCATATGAACATGATGATTTGCTTTGATATTGGGCATAAGCCAATTGTTGATGATATATATGTATATATATGTTGGTTGTGTTGGGCATGGACCCAGAAGCACATGATTGATGAAATGTTTTGTGTTGGGCATGGACCTTGAAGCACATGATCGATGAGATGTTTTGTGTTGGGCGAGAGGCTCTGGAGCACATGAGTACTTACATTTTTGTTGAGGATAAAGCTCTAGAACACATGAAAATATAATTGGACATGTTGGGCATAAGGTCTAGAGAATTCCATGTTGATGTTGAGCATAAGCTCTGGAGCATCAGATCCTTGGCCATTGTATCCCTAGGTGTATCGTACAAGTACATCCTAGCATTTAGTGTTGAGCAAGAGCTCTGAAATTGCACTATGTTTGTAACTCCCTATTATAAGCGTTGAGTATGGACTCTGGTAAGCGCTAGGGGTTACTGAAAAGATTAAAATCACCTCCGAGTGAAAATGACTCAAGAATAATATTGATCCCATCATACTTATTTTTAAGTAATTAAATGAAATTTCAAATTTCTGTATTCTCATCAAGTACTAAAGAACTACCATGTTATAAGAGGGAAATCCAACATGCAAGGATGTTTAGAGTTGCCTAGCCTAGTAGACGTGAGCCATCTATATACATGACCTTCATGAAGAAGTGTCGTTAAGTCTAGGGATCATGATACATGATGCCCGAAGACAAATGTTAACAAGTATTTTAATACTATGTATTTTATACATAGTATGTATGAAGAATTAATTATGATTAATTATATAATTGAATAAAGAAAGAAGAGAAGCTCCACCAATTATTATTTATTATTAAAGGATTAATAAATAGTGAAATATCTATGAAAGACTAACTAGGAACTAGTTAAAAGTTCCTAGGTTAAGAATTGAAAATTACCCCAGTAAATTAAAAATGGTTAAATCAAGAAATCAAGGATTTCTTGATTTAACTGTCCCTTTGACTAAAAAGTCTATGTATAAAGACTCAAGCCAAGCAAAGGCTTAGGGTTATAAATTTTATCTAGGAGAATTATTATTCTTCCTATTTTTGCTCTCAAGTGTTTTCTTGGAGAAATTTTCCTACAAAGGAAAGAGGATTGATTCAGAATTGATTACCAGTTAGGAAACCCTACTTGCATGTTGGAGTCCAGCTCACAAGGATCCGAATTAGAACCAAGAATGATTACAGGTCATGGTTGCGAGGAACTTGGTAGTTCCTAAGTGATTTGGTCATCAAACAGAGGTCAGATCTGCATTGCATTGTTAATGCTGGTTATTTGAGTGTGCAGGTTCAACCATTAAAAAAGATTCAAGATCAGGTATGAATCCCTAGCCTTCCTATTCTATTTCTCTAAATTAATTATTGTATTTGCTAGGTAAATGTTTTCAATGCATTCCTAACCCTATGTCTTGGATTCTTTGGTTAGAATCTTCTAGGGTTTGTATTTTCTTTAATACTATGTTTTAGGTTGTAGATTCTATTATATGCTATACATTTCTAGGGTTTGTACTTTTGAGCTAACTTCTTTATTATTTCCATGCTTAGTTTATACATACTATATCCAGGTGTTGTTACCAGTTAGCATATTATTGTTCTATAGGTTGCATTACTCTGTTGACATATTTCATTTGTCAGCAGAGGGTTGTTTTAAATTCAAAATTCGTTTAGAAGTACAGGTTAAATATAAATAAAAATACATATATAATAGTATTCAAATAGTTTTATAATTAAGTTACTATTTATTTTATTTATAAACTAAAGTACAGAATTTAAATATTCTAAACTAAACCAACTAAGTACAGACAAAAAAACTAAATCTAAAGATAACAAATCATTAAATACCTTCAAGGTCTGTCTCAATAAGTAAAAATTAAATATCATAACATTCCATTAAATAAACATAATCATAATTAACCAAAAAGAGAAGGCGTCATGACCATCCATGTGGTCCAATATCAAACCTTTGTCTTATTATATAAATTCCATAGTCCAAATCGCTTAGTCAATAATCGCATTCATTTACGTAACTCAAATGTTATAATCCACAGTCCTATCATTACAATCATCCTTTTATAAAACATAAAGTGTTTAAAGGTCCCATATAAATCTACACACAACCGTTGCATCACATTAAATAATTAATAACTAAAACCCATTTTTCCAACAGAGGTCGTGACATCGAATCCTATGGATGTCCAAACTCAAGGAAAAAACATCAATAATGAACCATAAGCATTTTATACACAAATAGTAAGCAAATATCATAACCATCTTCACACAGTCACGCTACAGTAACCAAACAATATCGTGGGTTTGTTATAACCCTGGCCGTTACGGACATAACTTTTTAAATAAACAAATTACAAATTAAAATGCCAACTAAAGCTATAACAGTCATTGGGAGAGGCACATGCCATTCATGGCATGGCTTGTACCCACATTGAGCCTTTACAAAAAAACCAAAAGTTTAATACTATGTCTAAAACATAGTCTCCATTTAACGCTAACGCAGAGCATACGGTGGCAAGGCAATGGGATACGACACCATTGCTACAATGATGCAGACCATGTCATAACTCCCCAATATCTATAAGCTTTCCCATCATAATTTACAAACAATATAAATGGAGGGATGTGCATATTTCCAAAACCCAAACCATTATTTATACACAGAGTAAATTCCACAGGATGGAAGCCATGAATCGAACCTAGCAAGTCAACATTTTAAAACACAGTATTTAAAATAACTGCACAGTCCCAAATTTTACACAGTATAATCTATTAAAAACTCTGAATGAAATCATATGCATTTCATACCCAAAACACATTACAATGTCCATATAAAATCCAACACACAATATAGAAGGGCATGAATCCTCTTTACAAACAGTCAAGTATTAATACTGTTAATGGCAATCTGTGAGCTATGGAACCATTACAAGTAATGGTGCAGCTATGACTCAAAATGCCAAACCTCCCAACGAGAGCCAAAAACCCAGAGCAAGCTACATTATAAACCCCGAAGGTAGAGTCAACAAGTGCCATCTAAAACCCCAACCCTGTAAAGAATCCGAACTCAGAAACTCCCAAAACGAGAGGAGACAAGTAAATATTGCTAGCAGGTTTACCATGTCCGTGGAGTAGAAATCCAAAATCAATAGCGTAGCTCTGTGCAAAACTCGGAGTGCCTTCGTTTTCACCTGCAAAAAAATCAACGATGGCATGAGAAGAATGACCATGACATGGAGAAAACAACAAAGCAATGCATTTTACACAAAGTCTGGTCCAAGCTTACCTGCAAATCGATGGAGGTCACCTCCCTTCTCCAACTGCGCAGAGGCCACACAAAACCACAAAGCCAAAACCACATAATGCACAAGCAACGGATGCCCAAATCCTTTGCAAAGTGTTTTTACCAACCCCGATGGCATTAATGGCACCAGCTGGTGGCCATTAACGCATCCATAAATCGTCACCATAGCTTATGGTTCGTCGTTATACCATATACCATTCAGTTCATGTGTTAAACCCTTTATCCTATGGTTTCACCACCCTCTAAATATCAGCACAGATTTAATACTTAGGACATGGTATGTATACCATAGTCTCTCAACCTTATAGTATGCACAGACCTTAACACTATGGTATAGTGTTTATAATGTTATTCCCTTAGAATCAAAGTTTAAGTTCTTACATGCCCTTTGCTAGTTCTTATAGGTAGCGTATGTGCTTAGATATTTAGTCTAGGTTTTGTAGTATTTAGGAATCATGGAAAACATAGTATGCCATGATGCCCTTGCTAGGAAGAACAAGCGTAAGTTTCCAAACTCGTAACCAAGGTAGACCGTCACGAAATAGAAACAAAAGGAAAGTAATTAATTAACCAAGAGATAGATAATTAATAATAGTGAGGACAGTAAGATAATTCACAGCATCTAGTTAATTAACTAAGAAAGATAATTAACGAATGTAGCGCTTACTTGAGTCGTAAAGTAGAACAGTAATAAAAGTGCAAGACAGAACTGGAAGTATAACTAGGAACTGAATTGCTTCAAGTAACTAATAATCCTGATGTCACAAGAGTAACCTGTAAGTCAATAAATAAGGTGCCTTAGATCATATGAACTAAGTAAGCCCGCATAACGATGAAGGACGTTACCTCTCAGATCGTCATGGGAGAACGAGTCCCGCCACTCCATCACTTTGTTCCCATCAACAAATTTATGTTAGTTTTATTTAAATAAACAAAGTACACATGTGCAAGAGAAAAACAATGATCTATACAATTCATTAACTCACCGATAGTAATAACTAAGATATATCAATAGTTTAAATAACTGAATTAAGACAGAAGAAGTAAATGAACTAATAGTCACTAAATGGATAAGAGATTAACAAGACAGTATGGGTAGATTCTGAAGATATTGAAAGTATAAGTATCACCTATATTTTCGCATGAGTAACAATGATCCCCTTTGGGTAGTTTTCACTAGCCTATAATTTTTTTTTTCAATTTTTGGGGACATTACAATTCATCACAAATACATCAGCATAACTAACAAATCACTAACAGATTGCTTTATTCATCACAATAGTTTCATTCATTCATACAACAGATTTAGTAAACATCCATCATTGACATCGGAACACTTAAAGACACGAAAGAAATAAGAGACAAGATCAATCTAGGGCAACATCCGTCATATCATATTACTTTTGCGCAAAAGATCCACATCATATAGTAATTCTCCACAGTAGGAGACTGATCACAACCCAAGATTCAAGAGCTAGTCGACACAGACAGAGCCAAAATTGCTCAAGAAAAAAATGAAGCGACAAGGTCACAATCAGATCACAAAATGGATTGATCGATTGATCTTTCACCTCAATGATGCTACTCAATGATCCTCTCCAATTCCCCCTTACAATTGTAATTCTAACTCTATATATAGGCTTGCACCTTTACATCCAAGGTCCACCTCTAACTAACTTCTAACAAACTAGTGACCTATATTCGCAAAATGTGCTCAAACAATACAAAATTACATAATAAATTCCAAACATAGTTATTCTTCCAGCTATCATGCAGATTTGGTCCTGCGCGGTGTCTCCTGAGCTTGCACAGCCTCTGATGTGCTGCACAACTCACTTACCCAAACCCCTTCCAACAGGGGCAAAAACCCACCAACAAAGCCTCGTTGACATGGGTTATCACTCTGTCGATGCCCAACCAGTGCGATCTCCCTGAGCACCGGCCCAGACAGGTTTGACCCTGCCCAATAACATCTGAGGAGTAGATGAAGTCTCACCCGATATGTAGAGGGAGAGCTACCGAAACCAAGTTTTTAGCAGTAAGAAGGAAGGATAGGGCATCCACGACTCAACAAAATAATCATCAGATACTTCGGAGATAGTTAATCAGAATCACAACAATCATCACAGATTTATCAACATAACTAACAGATCACTAACAGATCACTTTATTCATCAGAACAGTTTCATTCATTCATACAACATATTTAGTAAACATTTATCATTGACATCATAGCACATAAAAACAGGAAAGAAATAAGAGACAAGATCAATTTAGGGCAACATCTGTCATATCATATTACTTCTGTGCAACAGATCCACATCATACAGTACTTCTCCACAGTAGGAGACTGATCACAACCCAAGATTCAAGAGATGGTCAACACAAATACAGCCAAAAATGCTCAAGAACAAAATGAAGCAACAATATCACAATTAGATCACAAAATGGATTAATCGATTGATCTTTCACCTCAATTATGCTACTCAATGATCCTCTCTGATGCCCCCTTACAATTGCAATTCTAACTCTATATATAGGCTTGCACCTTTACATCCAGGGTCCACCTCTAACTAACTTCTAACAAACTAGTGACCTATATCCACAAAATGTGGTCAAACGATACAAAATTACATAAGAAATTCCAAAAATGGTTATTCTTTCACCTATCATGTGGATTTGGTCCTTCGCGGTGTCGCGTGAGCTTGTGCAGCCTCCAAGGTGCTGCACAAATCACTTACCCAAACCCTTGCCAACATGTCCCCAACACAGTCTTGTGGCTCGTCATCGATCCATGTCAGCTGGCCATGGTGTCTACCTCGATCCTAAAAAGAAGAATCTGTCACATATACATTGTTGGCTCGTAGTTCTGGTTGCAACTGCTTCCCTCATGTCAACTACAATGGATTTAATAAAACTTCTAGACTTATATCCAACCAGGGAGGCCACAGTGCTCCAAATTTGACTAATACTACCTCATTCTCCATTTGATATCGCCCTTCACAAAGTGTTTATCGGCCTAGTTTGGAGCCTTGCTTCTGTCCACTTAGTCCTTCTGAGCATGCTAGATTAGGCGACATCTAGCCACTTGGTCCTTCCTTGCATTCAGGGTCATCTCGCATCTGCCCACTTGGTCCTTTCGAGCTCATCCAGGGCTTCCTAAGAACCCAAGGCCCTGTTCCCACAGACTTAGTCAAGTGTGGCAGGAATTCTGGTCCCATATGAACTCCTCATGGTTGCATGAGTCGGCAGCTCAGACCGACAGGGAGAAACATAGTCAAGTATGACTTCGCCAGAGACCTCTATCTCGGCCGAACTAAACCGCTTACTCATAACTTGTTCATCAACCTCTGCTGGGACAACATTCTCACTCATAGGCTGCCCAGTATACAGGGAGGTCTGCATTTCCCCTTCAACCACCACAACCTTACGCAACAGAGCTCCCTCCAACAACCCAAACCAACTATTCAACAAATTAAATCAGTGCAGTACTTCCGAATGAGTTTCAGACAGCTACCGGTCCTCAGCTTATAACACCACCATTGACGTAGATGCATCATGACTTACTCGGGGCATTATTATGAGAGGATCCTTCATGCATGTACTAAATATGTCGTCAATTCTGCCCCCCTGCCATTCAGATCTGCTATCATTAACTGATGATGTCAACTGTGCTGTCATTTCTTTGTTTGAATACCATTATGATGTGACATTTGATAGTCGTGATGACATGACATTCGGTTACCATCACAGAGTTTTCTGTATAGTGTGAGCCACTCTTCTCTGGTGACCACTTGTCCCGCAACCCCATCCCTTTTTCATCTTGCGGCTCTATCTGCTTAGCATATCCTCCAACAGACACGTCATCTTGGTCCTGTCACATCCCCTTGTCGCAGCCCTCTTCCTTCGGTGTAGTCTCCTACTATCACGCGACCCCTTCTTAACTATTCTATATGGCTAATTGGCTATGATCTACTGACTCATTGACCCGTTAACTAACTATTCCCCCCCTCATGGGACCACTTATCTTTTTTTTTTACCCTTGCGCAGTGCCTCAAGCATTGCGTGACTTAAGCATTGTCCTATAGGGATTCAAACGGCTGCCATTCACAAGTTTCGGTAGCACCACACCATCTAATTGTTGTAATTGAACTGCACCCCTAGAAGAAATTGAATGAACCAGATATGGGCCTATCCAGTGCATTGGTAACTTACCTGGATGCTTCATGAACTTACTGTCATATAGCAACACCAAATCTCCCTGTGTAAATTGCTTATTCTTAATGTGGAGATCATGCCATGCCTTCTGTCGATATTTCTTGATGCGTTGGTGGAAACTTGCAATAAAGCGGTCCTCTTCAAGCTGGATCAGCTGTGCAATGCTCTTCTCTAGTGTTTCCGCATTATCCATTCCAGCTACAATAGCAATACATAGACTAGGGACAATGTAATCCATAGGCATGACTGCCTCTTTCCCATATACCAATTTGAATGGTGTCTATCCTATAAGCCTTTTACAAGTGGTGTGATATGCCCACAATACCGCTGGAATTTTCAAATCCTAGTTGTTGCGATTAGCATTACATACCTTTGTAAGTGCGGTTTCCAATATTTTTTTGAAGGCCTCGACAGTCCCATTCACCTATGGATGGTAGGGTGTGCTTTTCTTATGCTGCACCTGCAACTCCTAAGTTAGTGCTCTCACCATTCGATTGATAAAGTGACTGCCCTAGTCACTCATCAATATCCAGGGACATCCAAACCGTGTCACAATATTCTCGAATATGAACTTTTCTATTGTCATAGTGGTGCAGTCCACAACTGGCGCAACCTCCGCCCACCTTGTCAGATAGTCAGTTGTTGTAATGATGTACCATGCACCAGTCCTTTTTCCTGGTGGAGTAATTGGACCCAGAAATTCTACATCCCATTTATCAAAAGGTTGTAGAGTTACCTGTGGCACAAGCAACATCTCATCCCACTGTGATGTTTTTTCAACGCGCTGACAGACATTGCATCACTGCGCGAAATCTGCCACATCATTATGTAAATTAGGCCACCATGTCCTAGCGCGCAACACCTTACGTGCAGTAGCCCTTCCTCCATAGTGGCCTCCTACAATTCCTGCATGCATTTCTGCTAGAATATGTCCTTTCTCATGCGGTAAGATGCACCGTCACAAGATTTCATCTGTTCCAAGTTTGTATAATTTCCCAGCAATCAGCTAGAATTCCAAATCCTTCAATACCAATTGCTTCTTCTGACTAGTCGACTAGTCCTTTGGGGAAACTCCAATTTCCAAAAACTGAATGATTGGAGCATAATGGTCCACGATGATCTCTACTTAGAAAAATTGTGTATTAGGCAATCCATCATCAATATTGGTAGGTTATTCTCCTGTCTTAATGCGGGATAGATGATCAGTGCTAGCATTCAACCTTTTTGGCTTCACAATTATCTCAAATTCGAATTCCTGAAAAAGTAGCAGCCATCGATAGATATTCTCCCCCAACACAGGCTTATTAACTAGATATTGCAAAGTAGAATGGTGTGTGAACATTTTGAAGTCACTGCCCAATAGATAGTGCCTAAAATTCTCCAACACGTAAACCATGGCCAAGCCCTCTCTTTCAATGGTTGTGTAATTTCTTTCATCAAAATACAACTTCCTACTTGCAAATGCGATCGAATGATCTAGGTTTCCCTCGTCAGGTTGTGCAAGTAATACCCCCAGTGCAACAAAAGAGGCATGGACATGGACATGGAAATCCTTGTTCCAATCGAGGAATACAAGTATAGGCACTGATGCCATCTTGGACTTCAATGTGTCGAAGCTTCCTTGACACTCTTGATTCCACTCAAAGACAACATCCTTCTTTAAAACCTTCTCCATAGGGGCAGTAATCACAACATATCCTTTGATGAACTTGCTATAGTACCCCCTGTGTCCCAACGTCACCTGAAGCATCTTCACATTTGTCGGTGGTGGCAAACTAAGAATAAGCGCAATCTTCGTAGGGTCGAATGATAGACCTTTCTTGCACACTATGTTCCCTAACAACATCTCGAATGGCGTACAAAAAATGAACTTCTTTGAATTCAATTGAATTTGATGTTGTCGACACCTTTCTATCATCAATCAAAGGTTTTCTAAATGATCCTTAACCAGACCATAAACTGTCCAATCATCCATGTATACTTATAGGAACTTCTAAATGAAATCTTTGAACCCAATGACAACCACCCGAGAAAATATCGCTGCTGCATTCTTCAATCCAAAGGGCATGGCTGTATATTGAAAACAACCCTATTTAGTGACAAATGTGGTCTTATGCCAATCTTCCTTTGCGATTTGGATCTCATGATACCCAAAAAATACATTGGTGAAGGAGTACATCTCCTGACCACCTACCCCTTCAAGGATATCATCTGTAAAGAGAGTTGGAAAAGGATCATGAAACTAGGCATCATTCAGCTTTATCAAGTTGAAACAAATAACAAAATCTCTAGTATTATTGTCCTGAACCACCATAGGGCTTATCCATTCCAATTATTTGACAGGCTCAATGATTCCAGCATCCAACATTTGGTCGAGCTCAGCCTTGAAACGTTCTTTGTATCATGGGTTCCATCAATATGGTCTCTGTCACACAGGTTTCGCATCTGGTTTCAACAGGATTTTCATCTCCCCTAGATACCCTAATATCCATTTCATTTTCAAGAACCGTCTTCGAAAGATATCCTAGAACTCATGCAACAGATTTGTGATATGTGCCATTGTTTCATCGTCCCAATAGTCCCCAATGTTGTCAAACTTCTGGTTCTCTTCTGTACCAATGTTTACCTTTCTGATCTTCAGCGGCTGACTCATGGGTTTAGTTGGTATGTCTGGTGCTGCAACATCGTGAATTCCTTTTGATTTTAGAATACAGACATTCTACATGTCATCATCATCTTCAAGTTCACTAGATAGATTGTAACATGTCATCATCGATTGCATATTACACTACACATGTGGATCTACAGGGTCTGCAGTTGGTACAACCTTCAATACTGCATCGTAGATGAGTTGGAGTGCATTGTGGACCTCAGGGTTAGCATCCCATAAACTAAAAGTCTGTGCAAAGAAAATCGACAGCTCCTCCCAGGTGGTTATGTTTCTACGCAGTTCTGCCGCTACATACCATGATCTAGGCATCTCGTCCAAAGTATGAACAAAATCATGGACCCACTCATCCTTGGGTCGCGACACCCACAAGGAATGAAATTCCATCAAATGACCAATAGGGTCATTCTTCCCATCATATATCCTAGTGTGATAGATCTCTAAATCACCGAAACACACCATCATCAATCGTCGACAATGTGCCCATTCATGGATTTTTTGCTTGTGAGTTTCCCACCAGTGTGCTGTGGTGGCCTTCAATGCTTCTTCCAACACCAATAACCTCTGTGGTTCAAAAATTTTCTCTTCAAATTATTTGACGAATATGGACAACTCTGGTATCCCCTCATAGATTAGCAACTCGATAATCTTAGTTGCAATGCCATGTAGGAATTGCATGACTAGTCCACACTTTCTAAAATACACCTCATGTAACCGATTTTTCCAATTTTCGAAAGCATCATCAAAATTACAGAACATAGAGCTAGCACTACACCATCTGAGTTCGCCATCGACGGTAGGGTGGATATAGTCTTCAAAGATATTGTAGGCGTGTTCCCAGCCTCTACCAATCTCATCCTTGACAAGTTCAATATACCGATGTCCTTCATGAGGATCCATGGGAGCAATGGCCCTGGTATCTTTGTTCTCAAATGTTAGAATCCTCTTTTTGAAATTGATAACTGCCATGCTATCATTGGCCCATCCAATCCCCAACAGCGCGATATAAGAGCCTCCACCATCAACTACTTCAATAAAATCAAAATCGACATATTTCTTCATACCTTCGACATCGATGACCATGCTTGATACATGACCAATAGGCTGAACTTTGACCTGATTTTCTAGTCGCAGTTGCATAGGACCATCCCAACAGTGGCTTTCCCATCAGCTACCAAGGCTGCTTGGTCAAAATATTCACATCTGACCCGAGATCTAGAATAACTGAATCAACTTCATAATCCCCGATCTGGATGTTCATTCTCATCTAATTTCTTGCCTTTCTCTTATGGAGGGAATTCACTGCGGAATCCTTCAACATCTTGTTTTGGTGGTATAACAACTTCTCAATATCAATGAGAGCCTCGAGATCTCCAGCTAGCGACAGAAAGCTTTCAAAAAACTGTTGCAAGGTACCATGTTGTCGAGATGGTCCTGCCTCTAAAAAAGGATCAAAAGTAGATGGCATTTCAACAATAGGTGACTTACCCAGATTTCTACCGATTGCATGCTTGGCCTCAAAGAAGGTATCTTTCTCTGTCGCAATATCAAATGCTGCCTTTTTCTTCCCAGCAAACTGAACTTGTTGATGGGGTCCATCTTCTCCGGTTGTTGCACTTGTATGAGTGATGACATCAATGTCGACAGCCTAGGTTCTGGGTTCTGATAGAATCCTTGCAACCATTGGTCCTTGATTTTGGTTCTGAGCTTGGTTCAAGGGTGGATTTTGATTCAGCGGTGGGTTCATAGACTGATTTTGAGTCTATAGCAGGATCTGATTCTGATTCTGCAACAGATGCTGGTTCTGTACTTTGTTTTTGTTTTGGAACTGGTCCTATAACTGAGGGATGTTTCTGGCCTGCCACTTCGCAATCAACTGAGGGAAATTTTCAACATTATGCTTGATTATTGCATAGTATGTACACTGCGCATAAGCACACTCCCTTTGGTAGTGCCCAAATACTTCACAAGTGTAACACTGGATTGATTCTCAACCTCGTCCTCCCCCTCGTCTGAAGCCTCCTCCTTGTCCCCTAAATCCTCCTCAAAATCCTCCCTGCCACTGGTACTATGGTTGAGGTTATTGCCAATATTGTGATTGGGCTAGATTCTGTGAAGGATTCAGTTGCTACTGAATGCAATGTGTTGCTTGAACATACTGTGGTTGAGGCTGAGTGATCGACAATTTATTGTACTATGGTCGTAGTGCAAACTGTGGTTGTGCCACAAACTATGGCTGTGGTGCGAACTGTGGCTCTGATTGTGATGGAATAAACTACATTAGTGAATATGGTGTACAATGCACCTGGGATGTTGGCTGCACCATTTGCGGCTGAGGCTGTGATTGCTGGATCACATGGGGATCCTTGCCCTTCACAAAATATGAATCAAATGTTTTCTCTATAAACAAGTCATAAGCTCATAATTCTTTATCCTCGTGTCACAATGAGTGACAAAAGGAGCAATACAAACTTTCTCCCTTCGTAACCATCTTTTGCATGTAGCTACAGTTTTCCTGTCGATGCCCATATACCTGACATACGTGACACCATGGCACACCAACACAACTCAAGGGCTTCGGTGCTCCTGAGAGCAAATAATTTTGGAAATTTGGGTAGGTGTCCTTGGTGTGTCCATCCACATGACACCGTGTGCACCAAAGTTCATCATGTTCTTCTTTTATCTTCTTGATATATTGTAGCTGGAGTGTCAAATTTGTTAGCTGTGCCCTAATCTGGTTCATTCCGACTACAGTCTCCCCAATAGGAGAAGCTTCTAACTTCATCACGATCTCCAGAGCCTCGCTCCATGTCATGATCTTTTGTTGCATTAACAACTATCTAATGTGCGAGACCAACACAACGATGAGCCACTCCTTATGCTGAACATCGCTCATTTTGAAGCTAACTCGAGCCACCAACATCTTAAACTATTGATCAGAATCCCAAACAGTTTCATTCAGACTCTGCTTGATCTCAAATTTGGGTTTTTAAATTCCTCGAACACTCCTTTCCGAATCTCATTTAGTGTTTTTACCACGGTCCCCTGAGGAACTTGCATGAATCTTATGTACCATTCAAGTGCACGACCGTTGAGGGTGGCTGCCAACTAGCTTTTCTTGATATCATCCTCCACAATCCGTCTGGCATTCCATATTGCTTCATATAAGAACCAGTACTACTATGGGTCATCAGTCCTGTTTCCATGGAATATTGGTAGCTTCATCTCATCGCCCACCATTCTGGGGCTTCGTCCTCCAAATGGTGCTCTACTACTAGACTGCTGCTGGCACGTAGGACAGGTCGACGTAGAATGCACTTTTCTACCTATTGGTGGAGTAGTGCGTGGAGGTGTGGACACATTACTGCTGGGGTTCGAGCTTACTGCTACATTGGGTGTAGCTTGGGTTTGGTTGTCCTCGTCATCACTGTAGGGCCGCTTCGTCTTGTGTGGTTGTTCTTCATGGCCTTACATATCGATCACAACAGGACCTTCCCTTGTCCTCTACCTCTTCTCTTGTCGAAACCTTTCTCCTCCCCTCGTACAACCACTTATTTCCTCGGTGACCCTCACAGACTGATCAGAAATAATACCCATCTACCCCTTATCTTGCCATTTTCCTCCCCCCTTTCATCACAATGTCCACATCCTTTGCAAACCAGAGTTCCACTACTCAAGGTGCATTTTTAGAATACCCTCCTCGTAGACAAACATCTTAATAGATAATTGTAGAGACATCAAGAATCTACCTCGTGGTCCGTTGAATAACTCTATTTCTGCTTCGCTATATGACTTATTGGTATCGACTGCAAACTCAGTGACGTATCCTTCCAGAATACTATCCATCCATACTTCAAAAGCTCATGATGCTTTGTTGTTAGTTTCTCTCAGTTCTTGGATCAGTTCAGGGGTCCAGGATTTCGGCTCCCCTCCTTGATGGTTGTTCTTCATATAAGTGAACCACGCTATCCACTCATACAATATGATAGGAAATTCACAGAATAACCATTCGTGTGCACCGTCATCATTTGTTTTCAACTTCAGATTTCGATTCTCTGCTTCAGAAAATTATTGAATCTTTAGGTCGAACCAATGTTCGATCTCCGATTTAGTTGGATGCCACAACATATTCTCCCTTCAATTGCAACGAGGTCCTAGCAACATAACCATTTTTTGGCGAAAACCCACCAACAAAGCCTCATCGACAAGGGTTCCCACTTTGTCGATGCCCAACTAGCGTGATCTCCCTAAGCACCGGCCCAGACAGATTTGACCTTGCCTAGCAACACTCGGAGAGCGGATGAAGTCTCACCTGAGATGTCGAGGAAGAGCTGTCAGAACCATGTTTCCTATATTAATAAGGAAGGATAGGGCATCAGCGACTCAACAACATAATCATCAGATAATTCAAAGATAGTTAATCAGAATCGCAACATTCATCACAGATCTATCAACATAACTAATAGATTGCATCAATTACTTAGTCATCGCAGTAGAGTCATTCATTCATATAACAAATTTAGTAAACAACCATCATTGACATCACAACACATAAAGACAAGAAATAAATAAGATACAAGATCAATTTAGGGAAACATCCGTCATATCATATTACTTCTGTGCAATAGATCCAAATCATACAGTACTGCTCGACAGTAGGAGACTGATCACAACCCAATATTCAAGAGTTGGTCAACACAAATTGAGTGAAAACTATTCAAGAACATAATGAAGTGATAAGATCACAATCAGATCACAAAATGGATTGATCGATTGATCTTTCGCCTCAATGATGCTACTCAATGATCCTCTCTGATTCCCCCTTACAATTTCAATTCTAACTCTATATATAGGCTTGCGCCTTTACATCCAAGGTCCACTTCTAACTAACTTCTAACAAAATAGTGACCTATATCCACAAAATGGGGTCGAACAGTACCAAATTGCATAAGAAATTCCAAAAACGATTATTATTTTTCCTATCGCGTGGATTTGGTCCGGCACGGTGTCGTGTGAGCTTTCATAGCCTCCGAGGTGCTGTGTAACTCACTTACCCAAACCCATGCCAACATCTGGTAGGGTTTATAAATGTAACTAAATTCTGCAAGATGTAGGATCATACTATAATTTTTAATGAGAGCTCTAGCTCGTAGTTAATTTCATGTACAATATTGTTTAAAGGAATTTGATTTGTTTAATTAAGCCAAATTTTCCCTATAGCTTTCTTCATAAGGAATAGAAATGTTCATTTTTAACAATAGTTAAACATCTTGTTAAACAATATGTGGCACTGTAACTATAAATTAAGGTTTTATCTAGGAACTCGGTCGGAAATTATTTAGAATTATTCGATCTACCATGATCATAAAGGTTAACGCCCTTTGATTTCCGTGGTAGGATTTTTCTCTCTAAAAGGTTTATTTTTTGTTGAAGTTAGGGTTATGATCGGGTTTGTTCAAGATTTAGGTATTTAGTTTTAATAATACTTCTATCTGTATGTAGCTAGGGTTTGTAGTTTTTCTTTTAGGGTTTACATTACTTAACCCATGCTTTTCTTCTGGATATTTAAATTAATTTATTTATTTTATTCGACTAGAATTACTCTATATTACATAACTCATGCATTTTAGAAACACATGATATGGTATAATTATATTTGATGACAAAAGTTTGCATTATTGTTTTCTGTGTGGGAGCCATAAGCTCAAGCAAGGGATTCGTGTAAATTTTATGTACAATGACTACTTTAACATTATTTTTCTAGATAAATGAAATATAGTCTTCTCTGCTAAACAACGAATGTGTTATATTCCCCAAAACCTTATTTATTTTCATGTATTTCATTACCTAAATGTATGGTTATTTTTACGCATGTATTGAGTTTACAATTCCTGAAGTTTGTAGACCTACTCTAGGAAAGATCTTGATCTAACTGAGTTCCTTAGATCTCGTGATCGGTGTCCATACTTAGTTAAAAGGATATGTTGTGCTACATTACTTATCCTATCCTCTTTACATTTTTTTTTTCTGTTAACAGTAGCGAGTCAAATTGTTTTCCGTGGTGCTATCTGAACAACTGTTTGTCTAGCTACCTAGGGTAATCTGTCAAAGAGGAATTTAACTTGTACATATACTTTTTCTAGTTCTATTGTGATACACAAGAGTTAATATCTATGATATTTTTACAAGATTAATAATAAAAAGATACTAGCTTATTAGTACCATAACTAGCTATACTGTGTAATTCAATTTTTATCATAATAGATGAACTTATTTCACATAACACATCCATAGGTATTTCTATCCCAACCTTCTATTTTGAATGGATACACAACCAATTTAACCAATCGATATTTCTAATTTTGTAGCATTCTATTCAACTAGAACTAACATAGATAATATCTTCTATTCACATAATATAGAAGATGAAAACAAGTTATCAAATAGAATACTTTAATGGAACTTGGAAAATACTGTAGCACCGAACAGGGTAGGATTAACCATGTTCCACCCAACCGTAGATTAAGAGTAGGTTTGTCTTTTCTCTTAATCACCACTGAGTTAAATCGTGCACGCCAAGAGTGGGAACAGTCAACCTTAGTCACAAACTTCATCGTTTAGTGAAAAAAAATTGCCTAACACCAAATTGCTCACACAAAAATTATTCTTCTCTAGCTTATTAAGTAGCGTCCTACCTCCTTATATCTACTTTTCCTAGGTCTTTCAGAAGCATCCAATTCATCATAGAATTTTTGCAACTATCAAAATCCATGATTTTCACAGTGTGTCTAGTGCCATTAATGCACTTTGACACTTGTTTTGACATCCCTAAGGTTAACACTTTCTTGTCCTCCACTCTTGCATGCATAATTTTTTCATTTAACATGGTTTTCCTCCCTTATTAACAATTTTTTTTAAATCCAAATTGTTTTATTGCATCTTTCCTACAAGGGACCATCTGCGACATTTCAAATCTAGCCATTTTTATTCAATTTAAACAATAAGTCATAAGTAATATAATGTTGTTTCTTGGGGATGTTACATCCTCACCTCCTTATTATTAACATTGTCATCAGTGTTTTTATTATTCTTGCATTGGTTCTGGAAATAACTTTGGATATTTTTCCTACATTTCATCCTCTAATTCCCAGTTTTCCTCTCGGGGGATAAAGTGCTTCCATTACACCTTTACTTGAGAGATGATTCAGTCCAAACTATTGTTTCTTTCCTGTCTAGAATGCATATAGGTTACACCTAAAAATCGCCGTCTGGTTCAACCTGTACAACATTCCAACCAATATTGTGAGTAGAATCATGTGTATATTTCTTTAGTAAATAATTGTAAAAAACATTATGAATTCTTAAATATGCTGAAAGTGCGATTTTGTATGCCACCGATCCGATTCTTTCCAAGATTTTAGAAGGTATACAAAACCATGGTGCCAATTTAGCACATATTCTGAATTTAAGCGAGCTCTTCGTTGGCTTGACGTGAATATATACATGGTCTTCGAAAACAAACTCTCTATATGTTTTATTTTCAAGTCAACATAATTTTTTTGGCTATCTTGCGCCACCTGTAATTTTTTCCACACCTTACGAACAGTTTGTTCCATGTTGTGCACTAGTTTCGGTCCTACCATAAGATGATCTATGTGGCTATCGTAGGTTACTAGTGTAGTGCATTTCCTCCCATATAAGATCTCGAACGAGGTCATCTTTGATGAAGCTTGATATCAGTTGTTGTATGTGAATTCTACCAGGTGTAAATAATATTCCCACTTAGTGGGTCTCTCCATGACATACATTCTTAGCATGTCTTCGATGATTTGATTAGTGTGCTCCGTCTGGCCATCCTTTTGTGGGTGATAACTCAGATTGAAATTTATTTTGGTTTCTAATCCTGCAAACAAGAATTTCCAAAAATTTGACGTGAATCTCACATCCTTGACAGATATCACCATCTTCGGTACTCCATGCAATCGAAATATTTCCTTCAAGAATATCTCTATAATATTTACCACTTTTTAAGTTTATTTTACGGGAATAAAATGTGCATATTTTCTTAGTTTATATACTACGACCACAATAGAGTTGTGTTATTTATGCGTTTTTGGAAAACATGTAATGAATTCCAAAGATATAACCTCCCATTTCCATTCAGGGAATTGGTAAAGGTTACAAACCTGCTCAGTGTTGGTGTTCATCCTACATGTGTTGACTTTCCAAGCATTTAGAGAGATAGTTAACCAAATATGTTTCTATACTGGGCCAGAAGGACTATTTTCTTGGAGATGTTATCATTTTTTTATAACTACGATGGTCTTCATAAGGTGGTTTATGCATCTTGTTTAAAATTAGCAGTTTTATTTCTACAAACTTTGGCATGTGCAATATGTTTTTGAACCATATTATGCCTTCGTGGTCTACTTTGAATTTTGTTTCGTTTAAATTTATTTCATAAATTTATGTATTCAATATCGTGTAAGCTTGTTGTTTTTATTCTTCTTCTTATATCACTTTCTGGTTTACTCATAGTTATCTCATAAATTTCATGAGTTCTTTGGTTGAGCACATCAGCTACCTTGTTTTCCTTACCTTTCATGTCTTTTACTTTGAAATAGAATTCACTCAGGAAGTCCATCCATATTGCTTGTCGGGAACTAAGTTCAGGTTGTGTGAATAAATTATTAACGCAAGTGCTATTCGTTAATATTAGAAACGTTTTACCCAACAGATAGTGATGCCACATTATTAAAGCATGAGCTATTGATGCTAATTCTAAGTTAGGAACTACGTAATTTCACTCACGTTCATTTAACTTACAGGATTCATAGCACACTATGTGCCCCTCTTGAGATAACACTCCTCCCAATCCTAGTTTACTACCATCTGTACAAACTGTATAGTCTTCATAAGGGTCATCTACCTTAAGTATTGGTGTCGTGGTTAACAATTTTTTTAGATTTTCAAATTTTTCTTGGAAGTTTGGAGACCATATGAACTTCACTGCTTCCTTTTGTAGTGAATTATTGGGATAGGTTATTTAAAAAATCCCTTGATAAATCTTCGGTAATACTGATAAGTCTCATGAAGGAATGTATGTCTATTACATCTTTAGGTATCAACCATTCTGAGATGACTTTTATCTTTTGTGGGTCTACCGCAATTCCTTTTTTTTGAGATAACATGACCTAAGCACTGTATTTATTTTTTAAAGAACTCACACTTCTCAAATTTAGCGTAAATTTGACAATCTCTTAAGGTCTGTAAAACAATTATAAAGTGTTATTGGTGCTCTTCCTCTGACCTTGAGTAGATCAAGATATCATCGATAAAGATTAACATAAACTGATTCATAAATTTATTGAAGATATTATTCATTAAACACGTAAATACATACAGGGAATTTGTTAAACCCAAATGAATTACTACAAATTCGTAGTGTTCGTAATGGGTCATGAAATCTATTTTGTTAGTATCTCCTTCTTTAATTATGATCCGGTGATAACCAGATCACAAATCTAATTTTCAGAAGATCTTAGCTCCCCCTACATGATATTTATTGTTAAGAGTTACTTATTTAATCTTCCTATAGTATATACACGGTCGTAAAGTTCCATATTTTTTATTAACAAATAGGATTGGTTCTTCCCATGGCGACACATTAGGTCTGATATAACCCTTATCTAAAAGTTCTTGTATTTGAATTCATAATTGCGTTCGTTCAGGGATGCTCATCCGATACAGTATATTAGATACCAGTGAAGATCCAGGTATAAGTTCAATGAAAAAATATATTTCCCGTTGAGGGGGAAGTCTTTGTATTTCCTTCGGTAATACATCTGACAACTCATTCAAAAAAAGATGGTCATGTAGGCTAGTTTTGTTATTGCTATTGAGTAGGTTTATGACCTGAATTCAATAAAGTTTCCAGCCTTTCCTCATACTTTTTTTAGTTGCATAGTAGAAACATGTCTCATAGAGACAGGTTTGGGTATACCCTTTCTTGTACTAACAACTTTATCTTCAACAATGTATGTAAAAGTCTTATCAAAGCAATTTAGCACTACTTTATATTTTTCTAGCAAGTCCATGTCAATTATCATGTCATACACTCCTAATGGAAAAATATTCAGATTGATTCTAGTCTTATGATCTTATACTTTAATTTTACAATCAACAATATAATCAGTTACCTTTAATTTAGCTCTTGTAGCTAATTGAACTAACCAGGGTTTTGAATGCCTTACCTTGGTGAGTTGGAAAACTTCCACTATTTTGGGAGTGATGTAACTCAAGGTATCCCCTGGATCAATTAATATAGAAAGTTTTTTGTTAGAAATTGTACCTTCAATTTCAACAATTGCAGATTGGTGATCTTCTATCGGTCTTCTAGGCTTGCATTAATTATGTGTAAGATTTTTCCAATTTATCCAACGGTAGAAGCTTGTTGAAGGTTATGAATAGACCTATTTTCTCCATTGAAGCATGGGAGTTTTCATCGCAAATGTGTTTCTCCACACTCCCAACATATTAGCGGCTCCTTAGAGGTTCCAACGGACCATTTTGGTCCAAGGTTGACAGGATTATTACCTTTATGCAGTAGCTACTCATTTCTATTGTAATGATTTCCATGTTGATTTCTTGGCATGTTTCTAAACGGAGGTGGCCTAAAACCCTTTTTCTGCTGGTTGAAGTTTTCATTCTTTTAATCCTTCCATGCTTCAAATTAGAGGAAATTTCAACTCAAAATGGGCCTCCTAAGGAAAATAATAAATTAATAGTTAAAATAATAAAATAATATTTATTAATTTTGGAGGAAGAAAAGAAAAAACTATTTTTTTGTTCATATTTTCAACATATCTCTCTATGTTTTACTCAAATTTTGATCAGGAGAGCTCGTTGGATGTAGAATTCCACATCCAATGAGCTCTCCCAATCGAAATTTGAGAAAAAACACAGGTAGATATGTCAAAAATATGACCAAAAAAAGTACTTTCTTTATGATACCTATCCCCAAATTTATATTAAAAAATTGTTTAATACCTATATGGTATTTCAAATTTAAATCCATTTCATTGGCTAACACATGATGACATGGAATTTGAATTAGGGTTGAAAGGCACATTATGGGTTGAAATTTCCTCTAATTAGTAGGGGTATCATCCCTTTGCTTATACTGTTCAAAACATAGTCTTTCCTTCCTTATAAATTCATCTATGTTTTTTTGGTTATAGAATTCAATATGGTCTTTTTAGGACTGCGACAAGTAGCTTAGGAACCTTTGAACTTTCACTTTCTCTTCTTTGATATAAGGCAAGGCACAAATCGTAACAGATCTAAAACTTATTGATAAGGTCTTCCGTGGTCATTTGGCTGAGCCTTAGTTCATCAAACTCCTTTTTTTTTCTTTCATAATAGCTTTCCAACATGTATTGTTTGTTAAAGAGTTTCTTGTATTCTAACCATTTGAGGATATTTTCCTTTAACCCATTGGAAATTTTGAGATCTCTCCACCAAATGTTGGTCTTTCACTTTAGGTTGTAACCTTCCATCCGTACCTTCATGTTGCTGGAGTAGTTGTATATTTTAATATATTTTTTATTTTCTAGCAACCTAGCTTTTGCTTCTTCTCCGGTTTTTTATTCCTTGTCAAACCTTGTTGGCTTGATTTTTTTGAACTCACCTTCCAAATGGCCAACATTTCTTTTTATAGTGGGGTTTATTTGGTTTTCATATATTTCAGTTTCTTTAGAGGAACTATCCTTCCTTTCATCATTTTCATCAACTCCTCAATCCTCCTTCACCTCAGTTCGTTGATTCTTTCCATTATTTCTTTCATGCAAAATTTGTAATAGTAATTCATTGATTTCCTACTGCTTCTCGTGGTCTTTATTTAGTTTCTCATTATCTACCTTAAAACCTTTTATTTCAATAATTAAGTGTCACATAGTTTCTAGTACTTGGCTAAATTGGGAATGACCTTTTTCATATGGTGCTATATCATTGATGTGATCATTCCCTTCTGGGTGGCCATCTCTCTCACTACGTGTAGCCATCATTCAACCCTGATTAATTTAATACATACTAAAGCCAAAACATAAAAAATTTACTATTTAGAATGCTATTCAAAGTGTAGAAGAAAAATTATGTTTTCCGATAGGCAACAGTGTTTAACCTGTTGCTCTAATACTATGTAAAAGTACCACTAAAAAAAATTGGTTTCTTACTTTTTCTTCATAACATAAAGAAAATGTCTTTGCACTTATGATTAGGAAACTGTATAATACTAGCTAATCCATGAAGTTTTCAATTACAACAAGGTGAAGAAATGTGTTTGACTAGACTATTGCTTACATAGATTTTTGCAAAAATAGTATCCCTTGCTTCACGAAGTGAGAGTTATTAATCTAGGGTATCTAATTATTTGACCATTAGTAAATATCAAGGTAACTTATTTATACTTACCCTTGTCTACATATTTACAAAAATATGGCCTTCATTCTACACTTAACAACTTAAAATATTGCAAGTGGACCTACCTTTTATAAGGGGTCTGAGATAGGGCTAAGAAGAACAACATTCTACTAAAGGGCCTAAAGTAAGAGGGTTTTAAGTACATAAGGGAATATAAACATCTACACTGCTATTTGATCCACTTACAAGCCTAAAATTAAGGTATCTAAGCTCTAAATACGAGCCTTCATGCTAGAGGGAAAAACTTTAACCTTATTTGAAGTTGTACAAACTCTTTATATGAATTTCCATTGTTTAGTGCACACTGGCCCTTTCATTATGCCAACTGTCACCTGTATGAATGAAATAAATGTGTAAGGCTCTTGGAGTTTCATTGAGACCAATGAAATCACGTTGGCAATTGGACATTACTCCAAGTCACAGGTTCATGCGCTACCTCTGTTAGTGACTTGAAAGTACAAAAGTGCTAAAGGAAACTGTACATATTTCAATTTTACTTCTCCTCAAGAGGTTTCACCTCTACATGGATGGTTATCCATCTAAATTCAAAGTTCTGTAGAGGTAAGATTTACCTGAGGTTTGGTCTGCACGGCGTCCAATTCATAACGAGCAAGATTTTCCAAGTTCATTTTACGTGGGTTTGAATGTAATATCCCTAATATCATATTCATATCAGAATACTAACTCTTCTATGATTATTAATTAATGTGTTCAATCAGAGTTGTGCGGTAAATTTAACCACTTTAGATGCAAGGGAAAATACGTGAATTACTGATAAAGTTGGGGTAATATGTAAGAGGGTTAACGAAGATACCAAGGAAAATTAAGGAAAAATAAATTACCTTCCATATAACATGTAAATCAGGGACCATTTATGTTTCAAAATCAGCTCCACTGAAGCCTACTCCTACGCTTCTGTGTCACCCAACCGTTCAACTAAGAAGAACTTTCACATCCATTCAACCAGAGGTTTGTACAATGTTAAGAGGTGTTATCAGAAAGGTGATAAGCATAAAATGAGGTTTCATAAATTTAGGAACATATCTGGAGTGATTTGGGGTTGTTTGGAACAATTTGGGCAAAACTACTAGTTTTGGCCAGTTTTGGCCAAAGGAGACCCTATGGAAAGATGGATGTCCAAACGTGGTACGAACTCAATGAAATAATTGTATAAGGGATGGGATATTTATTTGGGTGATTTAAATTTGTACATCAACTTTCATAATGAATATTTGATACATAAAACTTACATAATGAAGAAAACTGTAAAACTAGTAGAATTCTCCTAGTCAACTGGTAGGAGTATGCATAAATTGATGAATTTCGAACCAGATTCAATTAAAACCTTATAATAAAGTATTAATGATACCAATATATAATTTTTTAATACATCATATCATCTAATACTTCTTCCATGGACAATAGTTCATTCTTATTACATTAAACTGTCAAAAACCCCACTATGCACATAAATATATTCTCATGAGCATTTTAGCATGAAAGATCTATGGGATGGAACCTTACTATCATGAAAAAATAATAATGAGTAGATATCAGCTACATAATTCAAACCGAACTTGATGACCTCTTTCTTATCTCAAAGTCACTTGTAATAAGATAGAAAAGGGGAAGGGGAAGAGAAGGGGAAAGGGACTTGGGGCACATCTCCCAATATTATGAGGCACAACACTCAGTAAGGAATCCTTAGATTCATAAAAAAAATTAAAACATCAATGAAAACAAATAAATGGAGTTGGAAGCACCATTAGATAAACCTTGAGTGACTTGGGTGACTTGTTGAGGAAGTCCTTCACCTGGTGAGCAAGTTGCCACTTACTAAACCATAAACCTAGACATGAATTCTCCCTCCTTGAGGAAAATATAAAGTGAGAGGATTAGATGATGTTAGCATGTTAATTCCCTTCAATCCAAAATGGAAAGTGTGCCATCCTTGACCCAAAAGTTTCCTTCTTTGTGTCTCACTGCTTTTTTTGCACTTTCATGTTTTGAAAACTTCATTGGTTTTCCTGCTTTTCACATTTGCTATGTTTTTTATGACAATTTTCTTTTCTGGAAGTTTCTATATTTTTGTCTTGAGTTCCTTTTTAGAATTTCCTTTATTTTCTTGACTGGTTCCATTTTTCCATCCTAGGAAAGTTGCCTAATTCTCCCTCCTGACATGGAACTCATTGCCACATGTCATTATTTTCCAAATTAATTAAATAATTACATAAAAATAATCCATAATTGGAAATAAAATTAGTACATTCCTCCTAAGTATGAAATGAACAAGATTCCCTAGGAAAATTAATTAATTCATCTTTTGTCCCCCTAGGTGTTTGGAAAGGTCAACACATTCAAGGTCCCTTCAAGGGAGGGACATGGAAATCCTCCCCTCCAAAGTCTTCTTGTCCTCAAGCAGAAGCACTCCAGAGTGCTGCAAATTTTTTCCACCATTTCTCTGCTGCACCACTATGATCATAATCATTTATCCAATGACAACTTCTTTCAACAAAATTGCCAATCGGGTTAAGGTAACTGAGTATAATTCCTGGATTCCACTGCCTCCTCTACAAAAATCCAAATGTTGATGCCCCATTTGGGAATATGTGATTCCAAATAATGTCAAGGTCCCATGCTATTATCTTCCCCTTCCAAACATCAATAACAATAACAAAATTATATCATCATAGAAGATGAAAATGAGGATGTGAAAATCATACCACCACACTAACAATTGATCACTCCCCATTCCAAACTGAATATATTTGATACTATACCACCAAGCATAGAACCTATTAATGTGGGACCAAATCATCTTGAGCCTCTCTAAAGTATGAAAATCCATGTGCAAGATAGCACTTGAACTCACATCATTGGTGTTATGAAGACAAAAGTGGTTATCCCATGCCCCTCCATGTATACTGAGAGCATCATATAGAATCCATACATGCTCATGTTACTGATCATACAATTTTTATGATGTGTCTAATGTCTCTCCATTCATGCAAGCAAGATGTTTACCCTGAAGTGCACAAATCTCAGTGATGTGTCTATCCACTCAATCAATGGGCGAACCAAATTTCATGTTGGATTATTCAGGTCAGAATAATTCATCTACTACTGATGCACTTGTCAAACCAACTTGATTGACCATCAATTCTTCAATTGGAAGAGTGGGAGTGTCATGCTCCTCCTAAGGCATCAACAGAAAAAATCCTTTCACTCAATTTTCATCCCCAGATGATGTGGCTGAAATAGAAGTGTGGGGTGAAGAATTGCGAACCATCTCCCTACAATTATCATCCATGAAGATGATGGATACATAAATTCCTCCATTGGTTGGATCAGTAACAGTGTGATCACATGTCTCCTCCAAAATTGTACAACATTTTCCTAGATCCAATTCATAATCTCTTAGGAACCATGTAAGTGCTTGGTATTCATCTTTCTTGACCTCAAAATCGTCAAGCACATGAAAATTAGATTTCATATCATGTGCATGTGTATGGAAGATATCTAATGGATACAAAAAATTTCTTTTATGTTTTTCACATGTCAGGACAATGTCAATCACAACAAAAATTTTATTGCAGAAATAAATTTATTTACCTCCCAAGGTGTTCATTCCAAAGATGTCTCTATCCACCCAATCAATGGATGAATAAGGACTTGTATTTGATGATCCATATGAAATGTGATCAGCCACCTCCTCTAGATTTTATTATACCATCCATAATGGTATCTCATAAGGTGTCTTCATCCAAGCATGCATGTCAAACAACCCTCTATTGATGCAAGCAATTCTAGTGCATCCTTGACCCTCTATTTTAGTGATATATTTATCTACCCAATACACGAATAGATAATCATATTTTCTTGTTGATTCAATTGGAATTTCCTCATAGATATTTCCCATAGCTAATAAAACTTCATCCTTCCTCTCAATCTCAATGAGTGGTTCACCAATATTTTCTTCCTCATATATTTTCACAAGCATCTGTAAATCCACGCCTTCCTCATGGTTGTCATCCACATGAGGTCCCTTTAGCACATCGAAAGTAGTAACTACCATGTGCACATGATTATTTTCCATGCAATATGGGGGGTGTGGTACAACCAATTCCATTTGAAGTTAAGAAATCTCCAACCTCGACTCTTGAATATATTCTTTGGTTATTTTCAAGGAATCATATATAGCCTCCCATTTACTATGGAGTATTTCAAACTCTTCTATTTCCCTCTCAAATGCACAATGGTATATTTCCTCCACCATGAGGAGATGATCTCTGTCAGATAGTAAGTTTACATAGATATATTTTATCTTGGACATGCATTCTTTAATTTCTATGTACTCTTCCAGAAAGTATTCTCCTTCCATCTCTCCTCCAGAATCCTTCCAACATCATCTTTCCACCAAGGTATTGATTCCAACAAAGTTGTTCATGGAGGCCATAAGATTCTCTTTGTCCTCTTGTAATGATCCAATCAAATGATGTGGCTCACAATAATATAGTCCAATAAGGTCTCTTATTCTAATAGCTGACATATAAGACCATTGTTCTTGTGGAATGGATCCACTACACAAAGCTCATTCTCAACATACCGGCCAACCTTTGAATCTTCTGCAAAATCACTTCCATGATGTGAAGTAGAGGCTATCTCTGAAAGTTTCAATGAAATGTGATAATTAAACAAATAATAAACTATATCATAGCTTGGAATTTCATCTTCATGTAAGGACAATATGGTTTCCTACTCTTCCACCAAATTCTCTGATTCACACTGAAGTGGTGTGGCCTTGTCCTTTTCTTCATTATGAGGTTCAAGAGGTGACTGTAAATATGATTTATAAACTTCTTTTGTATATGATCTAAACTATGTCTCACCATATTCACATGAACCAACATCCTTAGTAGTGATATGGAAATCACCCACAAACAAGTTGGAAGTGCATTCATCTTCACTTCCTTCTCCTATGAAATCACCTTCCGTTGACTTGCACTCCACTTCCTAGATCTCTGCCTCTACCTCATTTATATTCTCCTTCAATCATATTGAGACTTCTTCACCTTTATTGGTACTCATGTCATAAACTTTAGAAACTCGGTTTGAATAAAACCCAAACAAGCTCATAAATATTGAACATGCAGATGGATTTGAAGAATCTTCACCTTTGGTTCCTTCTTCTTCTTCTTTGATCATAGAGGTATAACAACTTTGTTCCTCTATAGCTTCCCTTCTTCCCTTCAAAGAATTATCATCACCATTCTAAGGCAAAAATACATGATTTATATAGACACACTCCTTGAAATTTATGGCTGCACCAATATTATTGCCCAAAGTCAGATACTCCTTGTAAAAGAAAGGCATGTTTTCACATGCTTTTATCATCCTTTTCAAGTATTTCTTAACAATGGGAGAATCAGATATGATATTTTCCCTATATGATGTCTAATATACTTCATCATCTTAGAAAATTGGTAGTCCTCCATCAACACATAGGGTTTCTTCTTCATATTGTTCGCATTCTTCTTCTATCACTGGCATGAGCCTCATAGATGCTACTTGAATTAGTGATTTGCTATATTTATTCACTAAGAGATTACTTTCCACAGGGGTGGAGGAAAGTGCTCTAATACAACTGTAATATCTTTGATCTAATATTCAGATAAGAATACTAACTCTTCTATGATTATTAATCGATGTGTGCACTAGTACAAAATGAGAAATTAATGACTAAAAAAATGACTAAAATCAAGCTATAAATGATTATTTTTGAGTCGGCGACTAATAGTAGCTAATTTCCACTAGCTTATAGCTAGTCATATTTCATTTAGTCATTAATAGCTTGAATTATTAGTCATTGATTTAGTCATTGATATTCAATGATTTACTCATTGATTTAGTCACAGATTTAGTCATTGATTTAGTCACTCATTGCAGCAATTAATGACCAAATATATGACTAAATAAACTACTAGATGATAACATGTTAATGACTAAGCTAAATACGGCTGGATATGGAAAATTAGCTACTAATAGTCGTATATATGTGAATTCAGTCATTTTTGTAGTCACAAATTTATGATAGGGTATGGCGGAATCAAACCACCAACCTCCTGCCTATAATTAGGCAGGTGCTCTACCATTGAGCTAGCACCCTTTAATAAGTTGTTATTTCTTGATAATTATAATATTCAAACATTTTTTTCATTATTCAAACATACAAAGTAATGATTATCAAGTTACTATAGATCCACAATGGCTTACCATGTACTAGTTCTTTAAGTCATTTTTGCACTAGATAAATGCATAGAAAGACTTGAAGGACTATTACAAGGCAAGCCATTATGTATCTATAGTAACTTGATAATAATTATTTTTTTATGTTAATTCATCACATTCTACACAAACAAATATTTTCAATGATAACCAATTAGCACTCAAATAACCCACCAAACAACATCCCCTCTTGAAGGGGAAATGCAATTCCTATATTCACCAAATTCCTTTTGATTACAATCTTAGGACACATTTTACAACCACCCAATATAGTGAAAACCATTGGAAAATATGTGAGAGTTTCAACAAACTCAATTTTAAAATAAATAATCATGGCAAATAGAAAACCCTAAAACAATGCACTATTACAAATGTTACATAAAAAATCCTTATGGAAACACAAACTCTTAATGCAAAAATCGATTGTCAATTGATTCACCAAATGATTTCAATTTTGGGTTGTGAAGCTTGGGATTAGAGAGAATCGTTGTTGATAGAAAATAACTTTTATGCATTGTCACAACAATAGAAAAATAATATTATAACGATCATTGTGTGGTATATACACATATTTGGTCTTTAATGAATACAATTAAGAACACCGTATCACTTGATTGCATTGTATCCATTGTTGTCCACAACTAAACATCTTTGACTTGAATTTACATGACCTCACATAGGACAATCCTTACATTGTCATCCACCATATTTTCTTCAAAGTTGCGAATTCGCAATCACATATGGGAAAAATTGTCTGCAACCACATATGGGAAAAAATGAAAAAAAATCGATGGCCATGATTTAGAGTTAAACTGAGGACTTAAAAATATGTAATTCCATAATCCTTTGGCTTCCTCTAGGAATTTGGCCCCAATTCTCTTTATATCCAACTTCACCGACGATAAGACATACACTATCCTTGTAATGTCATCATGAGATTGAGTCCTTCATTTAATGGGAGAAGAGAAGTTAACATAAAATATGGTTATCTAGAAGATAACCAATTAGCCTATTTTCAGTTATTATCCATGGACTCTTTTACAAGGAAATTTGAAGAGAATGAGACAAACCCGTTCTCCCATAATTTAGCCTCCCCGCTAACACAAACTTCATCAATCTTCTTGATGGCCTCCAAAGTATTTGAACATTTCTCTCATATCTCTCAGGCCTATTTCTTCTTCTCTCAAACTCGAGCGTTGTGTCTTGTTTGTTTCAAAGGAATGGTATTAACTGAAAATTTTGCATGTCTAATAATGTCATCAAATTAACTCCATCCACATCCAAACATGGCCTTAAGCATTTGGTATGGCACAAAAAATGAAATGGTTTTCCTTGCATTCTTCAAAATTGTTAAAAAAAATACTATTGTTGCAATAATTGACTAATCTCGATCTAAGTGCAAAGAGATAGACCCAAATAAGTAATCATCTATATTGCAAGTTTGGATGAAAATTGTGGCACAACATGGGAAAACATGGGAAAACATGTCAACATGTCTCATGAGCACACAAAAGATACCTTAGTAAGTTCTTTTCCATGTAGCTTTCTATATGCTTTAGTCCACTTCACCTTTCAAGGGTTACATTTCATTTTGACATTCTTATGAAATTTGGAATGCCAAAACCTAATTACCTGGAAATGAGAAAAACAGTTAGGAGATAGCAATATCATTTTAGTAGGCTAGGAAGAAACTGAAAAAATTGCATGATATGGCCTTTTTAGATTACCTTGGCTTGGAAAAGGGGATGTCAAAGGATCACAGCCTATCTACTAGGAGAATAAACCCTTGATGATGATTCCCATCCTCTCCATCTTCTACCAGAACCAAGACTTCTTCAACAACTTCAATTTTTTCTTTGAAAGCATGTCTTCTTGCATGTTGTGTTCCCTGTAAACATGGATGAAAGGTAAAATATAGAATCTACCCATCAGGAGACTAATCTAATCAAGAACTGGTTGTAGGAATAAGAATGAGACAATTATTTTTGTTTCCAAAAGGTTATAAAGTATAAAACTCAAGCACGAGTTTCCATAGCAATTAGAAGTTTCACCCGTAGTTCCATATTTTCAAAAGAAAGAAAGTTGAGAGTAGCAATAATATGTATTTAAAAAAGGAAAAATGGGAGCCAGGCACATTCACAAGCTCTAATGCTCTTAAAAAATGTTTCATCATTAATAACTATTGATGATAATCAAGCCATGATATTAATATGCATAAAACTATTATTAATAAAAAAATGTATGCATAATATTAATATTATAACAAAGAATTAGACCAAATAGTATAACTGCTTCTTTTTTTCCTTTACCCTTTTTTAATACTTATTGCTCTAAACCAATAATATTTACAAGGGGAAGAAACATATACAAGGGGCCTATTCCGATTTTCTTTTCTTTACTTATAATATATCTCTATATATTTTTTTATAAAAGGATTTAAGAACCTATTAATCCAGTATTTAGAAAATTTTTGAAACCACCCTCGATTCATTGAAAACATAAACCAACATCGGGCCATTGAAAACGAATAAAAATAAAAATATGAATGACAAAGGTATTAAACAAACTTGAGACAATAGTCATTAAAACAAAGGACTTCATATCGCTCTGGAAAACAAAACAGTAACCATTAAACCTGCAAATCTAGTACTTTTTAATTGCAAATTGCGCAAATATGCAAATTCACAAGGGTACATCCATCATAATTGGCCGTTTTTTGTCCCAGTGTGGATGATTGGTGTTTTAACCTAGTCATTCCTTCCTTGTAACCATATAAAGAGGCTCTTGGGAAAATAAATCAACTAGTTTTCTCTTAATTTGTTGTTATGTGATTTTTCATTTTTCCTATTGTGTAGGCAAATTCTAATATTCTAACAGAGCTGCAACGAGGTAGACCAAAAGGCTATCTAGATTTTAGAGAGCAGAGTGAAGGACTGATATAATTCAAAGGGTCGTGACTCATGAGAGTGAAAAATTAAGTTACTAGGATCCGGATACGGATCTGGATACGGATTCATGATATTTCTTAAACCTCAGGACCCAGATATGGCGAGGAAACAACAAGTACAAAAAATATAAAAATATTTTTATAATAAATTAAAAAATAGAGTGAAGAAACAAAACTATTCAGGAAACACAAGAGTAGAACTATAAAACTATAAATTATTGTCAAAAAAGAGAGTTCATGTACCATAACTGATAATTTGATGAGTTGTAACCATGATTGATATTGATAATTTTATAAACCATTTCAACATGAACTTGCAGTAGGGCGTAACAATGTTTTTGTGAGCCACAACCACATGTTCCTATCAACAGGGAATAAAGTGGTTTTCTTGAAGGACATGGCAAGATTACATAATAGTGTAGGTGAAGGGAGCAACAACATAGCACATAAAGATAGATCAGCCCTTCACAACAGACCTTAACCATAAAGCTAAACAAATAAAAACGTTGAGAGAAGACTTGATATTGATATATTATAGTTCAAAAGCAGATATTGACATAAGGATAGATCAGACCTTGAGAAAGAATGGGGTTTATTCTTTTATCCATTGGGTATTTAGGGTTTTTACATTTTTCATTAAAAAACATTTTTTTTGTGGGGATCAATGGGTCATAGAGGCACTAGAAGTTTCAGGATTCATTTGAAAATTTGAGGAATTGTTCGATTTTTCATAGGATCTGTTTCATTGGACCAGGATATGCTTCATTCTTCATGGGATCCATTTCCATGATAGATCCCAATCCGGATACGTATCGGATCTGTGGATGTGAGGATCCAACACACTGGGGAGGCGGATCCGATAACATAGGTGCAAAAAACAGAAGTATAGGAAGAATGGCACATGTTGGATCAAAATTTATGTAGAAATAGTTTCACAATGCTGGAACAAAATTCACGGTGGAATCAGCACTAGAATTTGAGGTGATATCAACAAAAATTTCAAGAAGTTGAAGAGATTAGAGTTTGAAATAGCACATGGATTACAAGAAGCTCATAGATTTAGAGGAAAAATTTAAGGCAAAATCAAGCACATGAAAATACATGTATGATTTTTTAGGTGAACAAGGCCATGATTTTCTAGCATGAGTAGCCAAAACTCTATTGGAAAAATTTGAGGTATTAGTTTGTGCAAATTTCAATAGAGAATTTCTTACAGTGCAAGATTTCCAATGCATCAGCTAATTGATGTGGAACCTGGTACAAATTCTAAGGCTCAGTCACACTGACACATATACATAATGATAGTCTCTATTCTGTCATTCAATAGTGTCTTTCTTTTTAGGTTTTAACTCAGCTACACTAGTTATTCCCCAAACGTTCTTATATGCATTAAATGCAACTCATATTTAACCTTACATACATGGTAGTTATGACCATTAAGTTTCCAAATGAACTTCTATTTCAAAATAAAAAAAAACATGTGATTCCTGCTATAAACTCTCAAAAATTAAAGAACTTTTTAAAAAGTTATTTTTTGCAAGATGCCAATTTTTTTTTCAAGTGAATATCCCCTAAAATATAGGTTTGCAAAGATACCTTCTAGTTCTAGTCCATAATGGATTTTTTCTTCTTCAAATGATGTTTAAATGTCTTCCTTGGAACTGTTCACATATAGTTTATCTGAGTCATGTGTCAAGTTGAATGTCTGTAATTTTCTTGGAGAAGAAAATCATTTTTCTCTAGGGCATTAATCACCATGTTGAATGCTCTTATTGACATAACAACAGTTTAGGGTATCGTATGTTGTATAAAAACAATTAGCTTTGTACTTTTACTCTGCAATATTGGTCCAATGATTTCTCTAATAATTGTTAAATATTGGGGATACACCGAGAGTGTTTAGACCATGCTTGAGAGTGTTTCATCAGATGTAGGGTACATAGTGTGTTTCCTATCTTGGTTGTACCATGATGGGAATACATATTGGAAGTATCTTATTCAATGATTGCTATGCCTTGAATTGATGCTTATGAGACCCACTTCCTTAGGAGGTTGGATACCCATACCTTCTAGACCTCTGATGTTATTTGTGTACGAAATGGTTGATGCTTTAATGATTATCATTAATATAATACAAAAATTCTATGGTTTAATTTTTTTTGCAGCTAATTCACCATTTTGCATTTTTTTTAATATATATAACAACATGTACAAAAATATATATTATATAGAAAATTATTCACTCTCAAAATATTTTGGAACTTGATTCTTTGCACTCCCATTTCACTCTTGCTCCCAATAGCTATGTGGAGACCTATGGGGTGCACACATGGAGGTTGGTTGGTTGGTTTCTTGGGAGAATGATCTATTTGCAAGAGGATCATTGAGCATATAGGAGGAGGGTGATAAGCCATAGATATCATGGGGACTCTTGATTTCTTCCATGGAGGCTTGTACTTGACTTGAGGATGCTTGTATTGAATGATCATGTACATGCAATGGACCAAGAGGTACATGTGGCTTAGGAGATGGCATTGGAGAACTTTGGAGGATGAGTGTTGGAAGAATCTAGTGGAGTGTTCACTTTGGGACCCTTGATTATTGGCATGCATGCCTTGGTGCATGACATGTGTTACTTACAGCTAGAGTGATTCACATGTGGGCCTATATATCATCAAGTTAGGTTGCTTGTTTTGAACAAGGTCCACTTTGTTATTGTTGGCCTTGGGAGGAGTGTATTTTCATTCATTCATCTCATAATCATGTTAGAGATGTGAGAAATTGAGAGATCTTGTCTCTTTCAATTGTACTTCATCATTGTACATTTCTCTCTTGTCTACAATGCTAGGGATCTTATGTTGATGAAAGTAAGGAATTAGGGTTGGGGTTTTCCCTAACAAGATAATGGAAGTTAGTATTTCGGAGAAACCATAAAGGAGAAAAGGGATCACTTGTTCTTGTGGTTCTTGTGAGATAAGAAGACTAGGGTTTTGTTGAAGTGGAAACCCTACTACTACTTGGATGATTGATGTAGAGAAGATAGAGAATGCCTTATTGTTCGACAACCTACACACTTCAGCACTGGATGCTTTCTCTACGAAACAAAGAATTTACCAACTTTGCCATCTTTTAGAAACCAAGCTAGAGGTGTACTTCATCTCCGAATACACCATCTCCTACAAGATCAAAGGATGAGTTTTGATTCTTCAGAAAGTCTCAAAGCTCTTTATCCACTTTCTTTTTCTTCTTTAAACAGAGATGCTTGGCACTGTTAGATATTGCTCACTCTACCCACTACACGCCAAACAAGACCCCATTTGATTACAATTTTCTATCCACTACTTCTACTAGATAAAGGTAACAAGAGACAAGCATACAACACCACTACACCAAACATCAAATCAATCTCCTACAACCAGTTCTTGATTAGATCAATCTCCTGATGGGTGGATTCTGTATTTTACCTTTCATCCATGTTTACAGGGAACATTGCATGCAGGAAGACATGATTTCAAAGAAAAAATTAAAGTTGTTCAAGAAGTCTTGGTGCTGGTGGAATATGGAGAGGATGGGAATCATCATCAATGGTTTATTCTCTTAGCAGACAGGCTTTGATCCTTTGACATCCCCTTTTCCAAGCCAAGGTAATCTAAAAATGCAGTCTCAGTTCATGCAGAGGTTACTAGTGCTCTCAAGTTCTTTCTTCCCAGTTAAAGGACACACCTCTTCAATAACAACATGCACTTTATTCCTCTGGATCTCGACATTTTCACTGTTCTACACAGTAGTCTTAAAGATTCGAAGTGTTTCACTTCCCCAGGGCCTATCCATTTGTTTCTACACTGGAAAAACACTGACGGGTTCTCTAGAAACTAGAGATATGGATCTTCAAGTTAAAACAAAGATTTCCCAATTGACAAGAATTGATATCAATCACAGATTCAGCTCTGCCTATAAAATTATATGAAGTTTTGGTTGCATGAAAGCCATGGAAAATGGGAACCCTCTGAAATTGGGGACAAAAATTATGCAAATATCATGCTAGCCAAATGATGCACCAATTGAATCTTCTTTTCAGAAAATACTTAAAATCCAACCCATCAAATAAATACACCGAACTTGAAGGAACGAGGGAAACAATTTACAATTGCATCTTAATTATAATGAAATTAGTGGCTCTGTATGCTATCAAGCACAATTATTTTGAATTCAATTCTGTAGATTTAAAGCATATGAAAGAATTATGACTGGTTCTTACTGACCATCACAATTTCGATTTACCATATCAAAGGTAAAACATCTCTATCTTTAAGTAGGATTCTTCAATTATCTGTAGTTATAGTAGTCAAAGGGGTGTAGTTTAGTTAGAAGAGTGTAGTGGGCATCCTCTACTATGCTGATCAAGGGATTCATACTAAGGACTAGGAACATCATAAATCAACTTTATAAAAAAACTTACTACATTTTAGAACCAAATTTCTGCCTTTTGATTGTGTTAGCAGGATAAGATAAAAGACAAAATTTATAGTTTATATGGTAGTCAGAATTTATCCTCCATCTCTAGGAAAAACCAACTATCCTCCATCTTTAGGATACCAACCTCGATACAACATACATGATAAAAATTGGAAAAATTCATTGGCCATGTTGTCAAGGAATTACAATCAGCTCAAGATGGGCGTCTGGTGGCATTTGTACACTATTGGACAACAACTTGTTCCAGGATGAACTACATCAAACACAACAATGGAGTCTCTCAAGATTGTTGACCCATATTCAATAAGGTAACATTTATCATATTCTCAATATTTACATGGTAGCATCCTATATGTAAAAGAAAATTGTTGGTCTACTCTACAGTCTAGAGGGGAAAAAAGTTACAAAAAACAACATACGTCTAGAGAACGACCATCTAATCTGTAATTACTCCTACACCAAAAAAGTCTGGGGAATGACCCTCCAAGAACTTGGTCAAAGAGAAAATCCTCCAAACCAATGGAAATATATGTTTTATTGTTAGTGTAAGCACTATATAGGCTCATTTCAGAACAAGCCCACCTTCTAGGAGGTTTGGATGCAACTTCCAAAATATTTATTTTGGAACTTGGTCAAAGAGAAACTCCTCCAAACCAATGGAAATATATGTTTTCTTGTTAGTGTAAGCACTATAGAGGCTCATTTCAGAACAAGCCCACCTTCTAGGGGGTTTGGATGGCACAAAACAAATTGATATATCAAGAGATGAAAATCAATCCAAAAATCACAGCTACAAATCCAAGAGTCTCTTGATCGAAACACTACAGGCTTAAGGAATGAAAAATCACAAGACCCTGACACTCACTGTTGAAGAGAAGATTTGGATGGCTGGCTAGAATGACAAATTAGGGATACCAAACAATCGTTACCACCCCCAGTCAATCAAGAATCCATCCTGACATATCAAATTTAGTACAGAATAATTCCAACAATGGCAACATGACTAAAAGAAGCACATCCTTTTTTTACGGTGCTACAAAAAGTAATCAATCATGAAGGCATAATGGAAATAAATTACGCCCGGGGTCTTGGAATTGCATCTAACAATCAAGCTGATGCCTATGGTTTTCTACAAGGACTAAACAATATTGACTTGAAGAGGGTGCAATCTATCCTATTTTTTGGGGACTCGTCAACAATTTTGAAGCTTATGAACAAGCATCATATCTAAACAACAAATTCACTAGCTTGGATAATCTCTTAGATCAAAATCAAAGTCTCTCGTTCCAAATACATTGAGTGCTTCCACATAATATGAGGCCTGAATGGATAAGTTGATGCTCAAGCCCATCTAGCAGTCCAATTAAATGAAGGAATTTGTAAAAAAATGGTGAGATGGGATTTTTCCCAATCCCGCAAGGCTAATTTCATGAGCTATATTAATCAATTGCATTTAAGTTTTTAACCCCCCACTCCATGCTGATGATCACATAGTATCTCAAATAAGGTGAAACAAGTTGGCAACAAAGGGTAGTTAAAGGTCAAGATGGAATTGGTAAGGCACCACACATGCCTAACCTATCACTGTACCATCATTTTGAATCAATTCCATTCTTTACTAGAGCTTGAGGGAAAAATAGAGCTCAACAATGGTAACTTCAACAAGCTTGGTCTCAAGGCAATAAAATGTTCAAATTTTAGACCCATCTAGTTAACCTTCCCATTTGCCCTGCATTGGAGAAAAGATCTGTTCTCCCTCTGAATTCTCTGCTCTTCTCTCTTTTTATACTAAGATGCAAGTCTTTTCCTGTTCCACTTCTTTTGTTAATATTTGTTGCTTGAACCTCTTGGATTATTCTTCTCGTTCCTTCACAAGACCAATGACAACAAACAAGTTTAGCACAAAACACTACCATAGAGAATCTCGAATAAACTATGATATAAAAGACTTCCACACCAAACAAACAAAAAATGGCAACATACCATTTCGATCATTTGGCACTCTTTCTCCTCCTTGCGCCTCTCAATCAAGACGTTGCAAGCTAGAAGCTTTCTATGCTGTTTCTCTATGACCTCAAGCAATAGTGGGAAGTGTTGAGTTGTTTTGGGGATTTTCGCAACAAAATGCAGTTGTATAAGACTTGTAGCCTTGTTTAAGCATTTTAGAAGAATAGTCAAATGATTCCTAATCTTATCTGATTCAAGGTCATGCACAAATAAATCCACTGAGTTGCTTATAATATACTCACTCTGAAAAATAATCCATGCATAGAAGCAGAATCCTCAAAATTATTAGAGGCTATAATTATTATACAAAATAATGAGTCAGAAAATTCAATTACTTAACCTGATTTCCAAACTATACAATGCCTTTTAAATGGTCAATCTTCAACTGTACAAAATTGTACTTCACAACATCCACACTAAGCCTTTCTATAACAGCAAAAAATTAACCAGAAAATTGTATCATCTTTGTCAGGGTCATGATTTTCATGGTTTGATACACTTCTGATACTTGGAACATGTAAGGGTTAACTTTAAAAAAAAATTGAGAGTTCTGCTCTTAGCAGACATAAGAGAACTGTATACACTTCAACACCAAAAGAGTAAGAAATATATCAATTCCAATATTGTCACACCATATTCCATAAAATACTAGAGACAAATCATAGTAATAACTGAATTCCATCACATGTAAACTATAAACTCTAAAAGCAGTTCACAATTACAAATCACAAGTTGTCGCACCACTGAATATTTGAGAACATGAAAGAAAGAGTATTGGTCCAGCAGAGATATATCCAGTTACTTTTCCATCAACTTTACACAAATTATATCCACAGGAAACTTGTTTGAAGCTATCAATGTAGCCAATACACCCCTTAGAAACCCATTCTAGCAATCAACATCTTATTAGGATTATTAATCCTCCCTTGTCCAATTTGGTCATATGTCTAAATTAGGAGTCATGTCTAAAGCGGGAGTCCATCTAGTCTATTTTTAGTCACTAGCACCATTGGATCCACTTGGCCTAATTGGGGCACATGTTCCAATTACTAAAGTGTGGGGAACACTAATTGAGGCCTACTACCATTGATTTCACTTGATTGCATTAGTTTAGGAGCCTCCTAGACCAATCCCTACAATTTAGGAGCCATTGGGAGCACCGAAACCAACCAAGGTCAGTTCAGTTTAGTTGATGACTAGGAAAGCTAAGTTAGGAGTCAGTTACATTCAGTTCTAGTCCTCTACATTCAATTAGCGCTAGGTTTACATGGCTGCACTTAGGAGGGGTGCATTTCTCACCTACCACAGTCAGTTAGCCTTAGTCAACACTAAATGTAACACTTGAGTTATGTTTTAGAACTCCGATGAACTCCGGTTATGGTTTAGACAAGGTCAGTTAACTATTGAGTCCTCCGAGAGTGATTTAGACAAGGTCTTAGATACCTACAGTCAAGTAGAGTCTAATCACTTCAAATTTCCTCATGTGGATTCAAATTGCATGTGTCTGTTAAAGCCATTGTAATTCATTGTAATTATTATCTAATTACCTTTTTTATCAATGAAAGCATTCACAACTGCAAGCCATTTTTGCACTATTTCATTCTTCAATTGCTGAGTAAATTGTGTGTTCTATCTTATGAGTTATGTGTTTTTCCACAGATCTATGTGCTCAATTTAATATGGTATCAGAGCCTTGGTGGACAAGACATCTCTCCTCCTCAGATCTCCAGTTGGATCATTTTTTTGAGCAAAATCGCTCCTTCGAGTACTGCACTAGAAGCGAAGAATTTACCACATAATATCCCAAGTTAGGAAATTGTTGATCAAGCTTGCTTGATCAACTATGCTGGGTGTGAAGGAAATTCCAAAAGTGCAGACTGTTGACCTTACTTTGTATGTTTGATTATGTGACAGGTAATCAACTTTTCTTACAGTATTTGCTATAAGCAGCCCTTTCTTCTCACTGCATTCGCTACAGCAGCTCAGTCCTTCTTACTGCATTCAAAATGGTTCATCTAGTAGAGCCTCTCACTCCCTTCAACTATCACTAGTGGAAGGAAGACATGGTGGTAATGCTCCACACTAAGAAGCTCCTTAGACTCATAGAAGAAACAGAGGTAGTGCCAGCTTTAGATAATGACAAATAAAAGTACTTGAATAGGCTTGATGAAGCCCATGGACACTTGTTCTCTTTAGTCTCTAGAGATATTCGATTCCACATCCAAGGATTGAAGACTCCTAAGGAGATTTGGGACAAGATTGCCTCCTTATTTGGTAAGGAAGATGAGATGAGGATCCATCAGCTAGAAAATGATTTGATCACTCTTACTCCATCCAACTTCGAATCACTGAATGAATTCTTCACAAAGTTCAAGAACCTGATATATTAGTTGAAGTAATGCAATGTGGAGAAGGATGCAGATCGGCTCATCCTTGCCATTGTCACAAAGCTCAATTCATAATACTCAGTCTTTGTATCCACCTTCCAAACAGTAAGGCTCACTACTCCAAATTGGAAGATGCCCACTCTTTATTCCTTCATCCAATCTCTTATTTTTGAGAATGATAAATTGATCCAAATGGGGATCATTCGATCTTCCAAAGATCTAGCTCTGGTTACAAGAGGATATAAGGTAGCGAATGACAAAGGGAAGCAAAGATATGAGTCTCATGTGAAGAAAGAGCAGTCAAAAGATCCTTCAGGTTCGAAGAGAAGCAAGAAGAATGACAAAGGAAAGTTCCTCTGCTCTTACTATGGAAGGGGATTTCATTCAGAAAGCTCCTGTATGAGAAGAAAAATAGATGAAATGGCTCTTATTTTGAAGAAACATAACATTTTTGTACCTGCTAGCGCAAGGAAGGATGAATCTAAAGAAGAAAATGAAGAATACCAAAGGAAAGGCCATGCACTGAAGGCTTGCTGCACATCAGCACATGTCTTCCTCATTGATTCTAGAGCTTCCAACCATATGGCTGCATCCAGAGAATATTTCTCTTCTTTTCAGTCCTTTGATGGTCCTAGTATTCAAATGGGAAATAACAGTAAAGTCAAAAAAAAAGGGAAGGGCTCTGTTAAGATTGAACATGGAAGGTTCAAAGATGTGCTATTTGTTCCCTCCCTAGAATCAAACTTGTTATCTGTCTATCAGATGAACCATACTGGATCGCCAAAGCGAGTGATCTTTGGTCCTGACTCAGTGGAGATCATAGATATCTCTACTGGGAGAATCATAGCGAAGGGTGCTGCAAATCATGATTCAAAAGCATATGAGTTCTCACATTTCATGCCTCCTTCAGGACCAGTGCACTCTCAGCAGCCACTTGCAAGGGAAGGTAAAATAATTGCATCTACTTCTTTTACAGCTTCTACTAGTATTGTAGATCTATCTTTATCAATTTATGAGATTGAGATTCAGGGTGAATCAGACCTAGATTCAGTCCCTACTTCCAAACTGGAAGCTAGGAAGATGACTAGAAACTCACATGACACTCAGAAAGGAAAGACCCTTGCGCTATGCCATGCAATCTTACCTCCTTCAGAGAGATGCAATAGACTCCCTGTAAGATTCTATCTGGAAAGGGATCAGTTTCACTAAATTCAGAAGAATAGATATGATCATACACCTCTTCATCTAGCAAGAGACAAAGGTTACATTCCTCCTTCCTTCCATCATCATTTCTGGAGAAGAAGAAGTCTACATGCTAGGCCCTAGAATATCTGTGCACAACACACCATGCATGATGCTTCTCTACCTCATAGAGATGAATATTGCAGCAACATATTTTCAATTTTTTCAAACTTGAGACTTGATTCTACCTACTTAGATAGAGGGGGATATTTTTTACCATGTGGCTTTTGCTCCAGCTCTTTGTATTAAGCAGTTACTTTATTTTACTTGATGTAATGGGTGACCTATGATCTTAGTTACCAGGGCCCACAAATTGTCCAAGTTAACATTTAGGGGGGGTGTTAGGAGTATTAATCCTCCATTGTCCAATTTGGTCATATGTTTAAATCAGGAGTCATGTCTAAATCAGGAGTCCATCCAGTCTATTTTTAGTCACTAGCACCATTGGATCCAGTTGGCCTAATTGGGGTGCATGTTTCAGTTACTAAAGTGTGGGGAACACTAATTGAGTCCTACTACCATTGATTGCACTTGATTGCATTAGTTTAGGAGCCTTCTAGACCAATCCCTATAATTTAGGAGCCACTAGGAGTGCCGAAACCAACCAATGTCAGTTCAGTTTAGTTGATGACTAGTCAAGCTAAGTTAGGAGTCAGTTACATTCGGTTCTAGTCCTCTACATTGACTTAGTGCTAGTTTTACATGGCTGCACTTAGGAGGGGCGCATTTCTCACCTACCACAGTCAGTTAGCCTTAGTCAACATTGAATGTAACACTTGAGTTTTGTTTTAGAACTTTGATGAACTTCGATTATGGTTTCGACAAGGCCAATTAACTATTGAGTCCTTCGATAGTGATTTAGACAAGGTCTTAGTTACCTACAGTCAAGTAGAGTCTAATCAATTTGAATTTCCTCATGTGGATCCGAATTGCATGTGGCTATTAAAGCCATTGTACTTCATTGTAATTATTATCTAATTACCTTTTTGATTAATGAAAGCATTCACAGCTGCAATCCATTTTTTCACTGCTTCATTCTTCAATTACTGAGTAAATTGTGTGATCTATCTTGTGAGTTGTGTGTTTGTCCACAGATTTATGTGCTCAATTTAATACATCTATGATTCTAAAACTTCTCATGGTGGTCAGAAATTCCCCTTTTCTTGGGTAGGCAGGATAATACAACAGAAAATAAACGTGAGACTTAATGTCACATGAACAAAATAACTAATCGTACTCATTCCAGATAGGGGATATGACATATTTGGGACCGTGATAAGATGTATCCAGTAATTTAGATATCAATTTTGTGTAACTTTATAGCCATAGGAAACTAATTTGAAGATAAATATAAGACCCTACAGATATTTATCTAGTAGCTTATCTATCAAAATTATGTAACTTTATATTCACAAAAACCTCATTTATGTAATGTCCCTTTTTGAAATTTTTTTAAATGACCAATTATTTCACTTTTTCCTCAATTTTGACCTTAACTAGTTTTGATGTCTAGACCTCCAAATTGACCCAAATGCTTCCAAATTTTCTATGAAGGTACATGAATAATAATATAAATTAAATATCATGGTCATGTATGTTTTCTTACCTCCAAATTACTTCTTCAAACTTTTTTAATGTTCTGTTCAAAGTAGGAGTCTTTACTAGCAAATTGGGGCTCCAATTCCCCCTGGGTAATTACTGGAAATAGCTTCACAAATGATGCCAAAGTCACTTGAATTTATGAACATAAAATGGGTATGTGCAAGGGAACTTTTAAAAGTCTCATATGCATCATGTTTTAGTTTATACAAGATGTTATGACTCTTTCCAAAACAACTCCCAAGTCACAATTTCGACCCTTAGGGAAAATGCACCAAATCTTCTCCCAATGCAATAAACATGAGTAAAATGGATTCCAACGCTTAAGTAATGAACATTATAATTGAAAAAAAAATTAATTACAGTCCATCCATCATACATTTATCATATATACATTCCTCCATTCGAAATAATAAGCATTACCATGGCATATATCAAAATGGAGTGGAAATGGTCATTGTTTGCTCATTAAAAGACATTTTGACATACAAATATTGGGAATTTCAACTTGAAATTTTTTGATAATAAATAAAATATCATATTGAACTGATTACAATCATAAATTTCCAATGAAAGGCTCTCCCAATTCGAAATCGTCAGCATTACAATGGTTCACAACAAGATAGTGGGGAAATGACACTATTTCTTCATTGTTCAACATTTTTACATGAATTCTTTTGGGTATTTATACCTAAGAGTATTATTAACATGAAATACAGAGAATATACATCAGCACATAATATAATTGGCATTATAATCTTCCCCAAAGAGATCAATAGCTCACCCAAAGTGCAATCCCTCCATTGGCATGAATATGGTGTGAAAACCAGAAATAGTTGAGAGAGAGTGCTGCAATAGAAGAATCCAAATGATTTACTGTATCTTACACCTGAAAATAATAATCCATTAAATTTACATGAAATACCTGAGTGGCCTTTCCGAACACCAACTAAGATGGGAATCTTTCACCCTCGAAATTGGCTTAAGCAAGAAAACTAGTCATCCACTAGCTCTCACAATTCACAAATGACAATTTCACAAATGAGAAAAAGCTTCTTCTCATGGATGATCCCTGTATTTTATAAACATTATTGGTCTCCTAAGTTTCCAAATCCATCCATAATCCAAATCCAAGTCGAATTGGTGTGTCTTCTCATGCTATGCCATGTGGCCTCTCTCTTCACCTTCCCTCTTCTCCCAAATTTGAGTAGGAGCCTCTTAGCCTTCTCCAACTCCCAAATTATACCTCTAAGATGCTCTATTCAGTCCTGACATGTAATTATTTCATTATTTCAGCCTTCATATCTGACTTGTGTCATAACTAGCATAGAATCTCCATCATTTGTGTCATAGATGTCATAAATGTAAGGGGAATCTAGCCAAGTGTCCATGAAACTCCCATTTGGCTCTCCCTCTTCCATGTAAGTTACAATTCATCCAAAATTAGACCTATGAAGTATATGGATAAGTATATTAACCTTGTAATCCATCCAAAAACATTATGTTTCCCATATATTCGAATTTGCAAGAGAAAGATACCATTTAACATAGGAATTCTAGCTAGTGTGGGCCCCAGAGTCTCCATGTGTCTCCATTCTCCATAGCCATTTCATTTTTCTCTTGTATTTATTTAATAAGCTGAATTATTAAATATTTATCCTCTTCTAATTTTTAAACATAATTTATTATCCCCCTTATTCCAAATATCAAAGCTTCCACCCCCAACCTAGGAAACTAGTGATTTTCCTCCTTGGCAATTATTTGACTTTTAGCATCCCTTTGACAAATTTCATGAACATAGAAAATGTGATTTGGCCATTGTGACCCAATTAAAAATCTGGGACATTACAAATCCTCCCTTCCCAATATTTCTTGTCCTCAAGCAGTTTCAAACATGGTTGTTGAAGAACCTGCTTTCTGTATGATTCTTTGAAGTTGCCACTGAGCTGCCCACCTTGAGTCTTTGAGATTCCATGAATATTTCAGAGAGGAACCACCATGCTTGTTGTTTCACTACTTTGATTAACATAAACTTATTAAGTGGGGAATCCATCTCCCATACTTCTTGTTTCCCTAAAAATTTGGAATCAATGGGACTAAAAACTATCTCGGGGTCCCATTGCTTGCATTGCACTCCAACAATTAAGAGTGCTCTCCAACTCATACCATTAGGAAATAGAATTTCTGGATCCCATTTTCTTGTATGCATTCTTCAAAACATCATAAGTGCATAATATATATCATCAAAGTATATAACAACATAATAAGAATGTACATCAAGGAAGTGCCTCACCAAGAAATCATGAAAGTGCTTATACCTCCCAGTGAGTAGACTACCATTTTCCAAGTACATACATGCTTCAAGTGACCAATAAAATCTGCTCCAATGACATAGGTGAGTATCCCATGTCCTATAATTCTGTTCCAAAAAGAATTGATATGCATCAAAATATTCAGCCATGTATTCTTTCATCCCAGAAGTGAATGACGAATCTCCCCTCAAATTTGAACCAATTAGTGAGAAACAGAAACAAGGAGACTTCAAATGACTCAAATAAGTCTTACCCATACATCCAAAAATGAGTGAATCATAAATATATAACAATGTATGTGGCTGGTAAAAAAAATATCCTCCTATCATAAGTCTATTCACCCTAGTGTTGGATGAAGTTCCTCCAACATCAAATGAACCAAGTGTTGAACAATAAAAACCATGAGTGTTCAAGTGACTCAAATGCATATCATAGGTGCATCCAGGTAGATGTGCATCATCAGAAAGTAACAAAGGATGCTGCTGAAAATTTGAATAAGAGTGTCCTCCAACCATTTCATCATAAGAATTAAATCTAGGAGTTCCATACTCCTCATGTGGCATTATAAAAAAGAACCCTTTCACCCATACTTCATTGAGACTAATGCTGCAAAACATGGAATTGTAGGATGTAGGAGAATGAAGTAAATCACCCAAATGATCAGAAAGTACAGAATTTTCATCATGGTAAGGATCCATATTGGTAGTATCATGCAGCTCCTTAAAAAGTGTGAAACCTTTGTCAGAGATTGGTTCCAATGTAGATGAATCATGCTCTTCTTTAAAATTTGCATAACCTTCATCAAGGGACAATTCAAGTTCCTCTTCCACCACATCAAGTGTTTGGATCTCTTCAAGTTCATATTCAAACACAGCAAGTACATTCAAATTTCCAAATTTCTCATGATTCACCATGTCATGATAATCCTCCAAACAATCTATCATTTGACAATCTGAAACATAAGAGGAAAAACAAGTGTCTTGCAACGTTTCAAGAAGTTGCTCATTTTGAATTGTGATATTATGAATAAATTCATTATTCTTCAAGTAGGATTCATGTAACCATTCACTAACCTCAATGAAATTTTTTCTATCAAAAATCAAAGACATGAAATTACCTTTGATGTTGCACATTGCTCTTTGAATATTCTCCATGTCTTCAGCAAATGATGGCTCCTCCAAGAAAGTAGCTCTCCAACAAGAATTTGATACCAATGCTTGAGTGTCATGGAGTATTATAAGGGTCTCTTGGATATTATTTTCATTCATATTTAAGGACCCTTCAATAAAATTAGGCTCTTGAAAATGAACCTCCTCATCCTCTTCATTCTTTCTTGGACCAACTTCATGAAGCTCAAGTGGTGATGGGGAAGTTGATCTTGTTTCTTCTTCAATTGCTAAAAGGTATTCATTTTCATGTTTAATGGAATTTTTTCTTTCAAATTTTTTTTTAAATATTATCTCTATGTCACCAACATAGAGTTGTGAGCACCCATTAGTACGTACTCCTTCATAGTTCAAGCATCCATCAGTAGATGCTCTTTGTTTCATTTCCAAGGTAGCATGTGTCTCAAAATTATCTTCATTATTTAAAAAAAAAATTCTTCATACTCATGTGATGTCTCTCCATAATTTTCAGAGTCACTTGGGAGTGAGTTTTGATAATATTCATGTACTACTTCTTCTAATCCACCTATTTCAGAGCTAGGTGGTTCATGGGTCTCCTCCTTTTGCTCCTTCAAACAAGCTCATGCATTTTTCTCCATGGTTTTCTTAAATTCAATATATGTTATCCAAATTTGGATAGCCAAAAATTCAAATCCTTTAATACTATTATTGGTCATGTCTTCAAATATAGGTTCCATTCTTTTTATTAGCTCCTCACCATCATATGAGGTTCCTCTTTTATCCCTAGTCATTGTTTCCTCTTCAACAAAAGCACTTTTGGTTTCAATTTATAATGGTGGTGACTGAATTATTGTACTCATAAATATCAGACCACAAAATGTGCCAAGATCATGCTCTGATACCACTATAATTTTCCTTTTTTAATTTTTACTAAAATGCCCAATTTTCCAATTTTTTCACTTTTTCCTCAATTTTGACCGTAACTAGTTTTGATGTCTAGACCTCCAAATTGACCCAAATGCTTCCAAATTTTCTCTGAAGGTACATGAATGATAATATAAATTAATTATAATTCTCATGTATTCTTTTTTACCTCCCAATTATTTCTTCGAACTTGTTTAACGTTCTGTTCAAAGTAGGAGTCTTTACTAGCAAATTGGGGCTCCAATCCCCGCTGGGTAATTGTCGGAAATGGCTTCACAAATGATCCCAAAGTCACTTGAATTTATGAATAGAGGCTGGTTGTGTATAAGTTACATTTTAAAATTCTCATATGCATAATTTTTCATTTTATACAGGCTTTTGTGACTCTTTCCAAAACAACTCCCAAGTCACAATTTCAACCCTTGGGGAAAATGCACCAAATCTTCTCCCAATGCAATAAAAATGGGTAAAATGGATTCCAATGCTTAATTAATGAAAATTAGAATTTAAATACACATTAATTACATTCCATACATCATAAATTTATCATATATACATTCCTCCATTCGAAATAATAATCATTACCATGGCATATATCAAAATGGAGTGGAAATGGTCATTGTTTGCTCATTAAAAGTCATTTTGACATACAACTATTGGGAATTTAGACTTGAAAATTTATGATAATTAATAAAATATCATATTTAATGGATTACAATAATAAATGGACAATGAAAGTCTCTCCTAGTTCTAAATCATCTGCATTACAATGGTTCACAACAAGATAGTGGGGAAATGACACTATTTCTTCATTGTTCAACCATTTTACATGAATTATTTTGGGTATTTAGACCTGAGAGAATTATTAAAATTAAATTCAGAGAATATAAATCAGCACATAATATAATTGGCATTATAATCTTCCCCAAACAGATCAATAGCTCACCCAAAGCGCAATCCCTCCATTGGCATGAATATGGTGTGAAAACTGGAAATATTTGAGAGAGATTGCTGCAATAGAATAATCCACATGATTTCATGTATCTTACACCTGCAAATAAGAATACATTAAATATCCATGAAACACCTGAGTGGCCTTTCCAAACACCAACTAGGATGGGAATCTTTCACCCTCGAAATTGGCTTAAGCAAGAAAACTAGTCATCCACTAGCTCTCATAATTCACAAATGAGAAAAAGATTCTTCTCATGGATGATCCCTGTATTTTATAAAAATTATTGGTCTCCTAAGGTTCCAAATCCATCCATAAACCAAATACAAGTCGAATTTGTGTGGCTTCTCATGCTATGCCATGTGACCTCTCTCTTCACCTTCCCTCTTCTCCCAAATTTGAGTAGGAGCCTCTTAGCCTTCTCCAACTACCAAATTCGACCTATAAGATGCTCTATTCAGTCCTAAAATGTCAATATGTCAGTATTTAAGCCTTCATATCTGACTTGTGTCATAACTATCATAGAATCTCCATCATTGTTGTCATAGATGTCATAAATGTAAGGGGAATCTAGCCAAGTGTCCACGAAACTCCCATTTGGCTGTCCCTCTCCCATGTAAGTTAAAATTCATCCCAAATTAGACCTATTAAGTATATGGATAATTATATTAACCTTATAATCCATCAAAAAACATTAGGCTTCCTATATATTCAAATTTGCAAGATAAAGATATCATTTAACATAGGAATTCTAGCTAGTGTGGGCCCCATAGTATCCATGTGTCTGCATTCTCCATAGCCATTTCATTTTTATATTGTATTTATTTAATAAGCTACACTCTTAAATATTTATCCTCTTCTAATGATTAAAAATCTTTTATTATCCCCCTTATTCCAAATATCAAAGCTTCCACCCCCAACCTAGGAAACTAGTGATTTTCCTCCTTGGCAATTATTTGACTTTTAGCATCCCTTTGACAACTTTCATGAACATGGAAAATGTGATTTTTTCATAGGGACCCAATGCAAAATTTGGGACATCACAATTTAAAGCTATCAACATAACTGATACACCCCTTATATAATTCCATACTTTCAATTAACCTGTGCTTCTCTGAAGTCTATTATGGTGATCAAAAATTCTTTTTTTCTTGTATAGGAAAAGCTACAATATATCAGAAACTAGAACCACAACTGAATGTGATATAAGTAAGATTAGCAAAGGTGTCAATTACCATAAAGGAGGATTTGTATCGAAAAAAAAATCAGAATGTGTCCAATAAGTGGAAATCATTAATCAATGACTCTTGCCTTCCCTATTCTAAGGTCTTTTCTAGCATGGAAGGTTGGGATTGGCTCAAATGTCAAAGTGGGAGCTGATGCCATTATATTTTGTAACAGGAATAGTTATCTCCTTGAGGTTATTATCAATTATTTGTGGGTTAATGGAAAGTTAACTCTTAATCAGGTGGCAAATCTTGAGGAAACTACACTTTGGAGACAATATTGGTTGAGTACTGATAATATTGTTCTGGAGGATCATTTAGACTCAACTTGGGATCTCTTTCTTTCTGAACTGCATAAATATCATACTTGAAATTTGATTGACTAATGGTAATGATGAAATTATTTGTGTTTATAATGAGGCTGGCAGTTCCTATCTAGCAAAACTTGGCTACAATTCTCTAGTTGTACAGGATGATGGAGATCCTAATTGGTGGTGGAATAAGTTTGAAAAGTCAAAGATCCTAGTAAGGAAAAATTATTGATGTAGATTTCTCTTAATGGTAGAGTATTGACATGGGATCAGCTGCAAAAAAGAAGTAAAGTAGGCCCAACAATATGTATGTTATGAAAAGCTTATGATGAGGTAGAGACTATTGAAAATGTCTTCCTAAACTGTTCTTATACTGCTCAGATATGGACATAATTGGGAGGGAAGCCTAGTCTTCGATCCCTTTGGAAGGACATCTATTTGGATAATTGTCTCTACTCTTGGTTTCAAATCACGAATTTAAAGAAATAGAGGGTGCTTCCTTCTTTAACCCTCAGCGGTTTGGATCGATGGGAAATTCAATCCTCCCTACCAGGATTCAACAAATATTTGGTCTGTGCTCTCATATTTTTCAGACGTTGCTCTTAATAAAGGGCTCAGGATCTTGAGGAAGCTACCAATTGTCACTTCCATATTGTAGGCTTCTTTGGAAAGAGCTTGCTAGTAGCCAGGATCAATTGTCGACTTGGGGTTTGTTCTTATTTTTTCTAAACATGTTCAAATACGCTTCAAGGATAATTTTGGCAAGGGCACAAATAACACAGGTGACCTAAAATTCCCTGTTTTACCCTCTGAAGCACACACTCAATTTGAACATTAGTTGTATCCTACTATCCAGGTATTCAGAGACTCACTGCTACCAAAAAATTGTATTAAGGGTCTCTCACATATCCATGATATCTCTATCTCCTCACTGTCTCTACAGTTAAAACATGTGGCTTCATAATTTCAGCATATTACCTTTCATCATGTCTAGAAAAAAAACTATGAGGTCAATACTCTTTCAAAAGAAGGCCTCAGTCTCCCAGACCATACATTTGGTATAGAGTAATTTCATGATGGCCTTCTGTCAGATAAAAGGATTTCTAATTTAGATGATTTTTAGTTTCTTTCGAATACTCATTCTGGATGACCCATATTTTTACTTGCAGGCTAGTTCATATCAACTTTATAGGTATCTATTATTAATAATAATTAAATCCCATCACCTATTGTAACACTCTCAGAGTAGTTTGCCTTTCTAAAGCAGGAATGTATTGCTCCAATTGCACTTCTGGGATAGGAGAAGCTGAAGACAGTTTGTCACTAATCTTATAGAGCCTACCTAGCAGTGGTTGAACTTTGTTAGCAATATATAAAGGGTGGAATTCATTTTCCAACAGATGATACAAATCTTTCACTTCTTGTGGAACATATGTCATGACACCTTTGGAAACCTTACATTTAAAGACATCGGATACCCACATAAGAACATGTTGCCACTTCCTTTTTTTGAACCCAAAGACCCTTTAAAGTCAATATGATTAAACTATATTCACATAGACTCAAATGCTAACTGAAATTTAATGCCAACAATCAATAAGCAATAATGGAGGTACATAGAACAAAATAGTTTGGGGTGAAGGAGGTTTTGTATATTTAAAAAATGAGGTGCAAAGGTGTATATATTTAGTATAAGCTATTAATAGAAGTATCTATAGTACACATTGTCCTAGTATTGAGCCACATTCTATTCATTTATAATCAAAATCATGTAGCATTTCAAAACACACATTTGTACAAGCAAATAAAGTGCATAGCAGAATATGTATGCTCTGAATTCTCAACAAATTAAAGTAAGGGCCATGGCCTTTCAGTTTCAACAAGAAATGCTTAACAATCTGTTTACCTATTACTTACCAATTTAGAAAATGTGCCGAGCGTGACAACTGCCAAAAAAAATAATGTAAGTACACATGATGGAAAGTAACTCAAACTAAGCATAAAGCATAATACTATTATCCTTGAAATAAAAACAGAAAAACTATACAAATGCAAACATCTCACACAACGACATATGCACCCCTTTCATTAAAATACCCTACCACTTCTCTGGTGTCTTTTTTGGATTCCAAACTAAATCCCAAAAGACTGGCCATTCTCGAACTCTGGCCATTCTTGAACTCCTTTCCTTCTCATTCTCTAGTTCAAAATAGTGAGTCCCGTGTTTGTAATCATAGGGCATAATAGAAATGGCAACCAACAATGCAGATGATGCCATCAGCTGCAAATCCTTCTGTGCCAATTTTTTATTGTAGATTTTCTAGAGGATATAGAGTGTGTACCATCAATAGGCATGATACAAATAACTTTCTAATATCCAGAATATCTTTGTTTACTTTGAATAGTAAATTTCCATCATTTGAGGTTTAGGTGTCTTCTTGACCATGCACATAAGGCCATGAATGTATTCTATAGAGAGAAAATATTCCTGCACATCATATGCTATACATCATAAGAAATACTATAAGGAAAAGGAAAAATATAGAAAAATAAGCACACTAACCTTCCAGAGCTCAAGCTCAGTTCCAGCCTTCATCGACAATAGTAGTATCAAGATACTGTAGAGTTCCATCAAAGTAGTATTCTCAATATATTGTAGAGTTCCATCAAAATAGTAGTATCAATATACTATAGAGTTCCTACTTTTATAGGACTACAAAATAGCCATCAAAATAGACATTCTCCTACTTTTACATAAATAAAAAAACAAGTTACATACCAACATACACCAAGAAGAGAAGATTCAACGTCCATGTAAATAGATGACTTGTAGGCATTATCCGTTTAAAGATATTGTGTATGACTATGAAACATACCTTCCAAAACTAACTATTTGAAAAAGAACATAAATGAAGCAATTTCTAAAAAAAAATACCTAAAATGGAAAACAAAACACTATGAGCTCTAGTAGATATGCCTCTTAGCCTTGAAAAGATAAAAAAAAATATCAGGTGAAATTTAAAAAATCTTCATAAAAATGTACTTTAGAACAAACAAGAGAAGTAAAATTGAAGTGAAATACAAAAAATAAAGGTAAATCATAAATATACTTTAATTATTATGTTTGGATTGAAGAAAGAGGACATCAGTTTTTTGTTTCATATGTCAAATAATAATTTGAGAAAAGAAATGCTAGGCGGTTTATAAATTAAAATATTACAAAAAAAGAGAGATTGGGATCAAATCAAATATGTCAGTGATACATTAATGATTAAAGAAGAACATGTTAGTCTCCTACAACTTTCATGGAACAATGTGCAAGGAGGTGAAAACATAACTAGAACACATTGCAAATTCTAATATTCATTGATTAAAATAAGTAAGGTTTATCATAAGTTTGTACTTTTTCAATATAATTACCAAGTTCTTCTATATCATTATATTAAAAAAATAGGACACAAAAAAAAACATCACTTTATAGTAACCCTAGAAATTCATCTTCAAAACCTAATTCCAAAATAGTGGAGTTTGTAGAAGCATACACCAACAATTTACAGTCATAAAATTCACAAAATCATCCATAGGGACTTGCACCCATCGAAAAGGATAGTAGTCACCCACAAGATATCAAGAAGTGGCAATGTAGAAGAAGCTACCCCAACTTGAGTACCCCTCCTCCAAGGTTCATGTTGACCATCAAAATCATAGAGATATGAACTATTTCCAGGTCATCAATTTGAAAACTGACTATTTTCTCTAAATCAATTTTCATTTGTGCCAAGGATTGGTTGACTTCACTAATCACTACAATGGGAATCATAACAACCCTAAATGACATCTCCTCATTAAGCTTCTCTACAATTATATCCAAGTCTTATTCGCAGGCCTTCAACTACTACTCACATCATACCCTTAACTTTTCTAATTCCAGGTAAATATCCAAAAGCCTTTTTCACACTCTTAAGGTCATCATCCCCATATAAACTTAGTGAAAACAAAAAAGTGAATAAAAGTAAAAGAAAAAGAAAACTTCAATTACGTCAAATTCGATTATTTTATTTCCTACAATCATCCTTGAATAAAGGATGGGACAAAAGTCCATCATGTTACAAAATTGGGAGAACGAAATGTCAATAAATCCCTCCAATCCCTCTCCACCATACTACTTCTCAAAAAAATTCCCATTAAATATTCTTGAAATTCAATCATTGTCCCTTCCCCTATATTCACAACCTCCATTGCCAAAGGATCCACTTTTAGCTTTCGGTTTCTTAAAATAGGATGAAAACAAAACTAGTCAAAATCAAATTGCTTCTCTGAGTACCAACCCTCTACTATTTTACCAAGTAGCATGAAAAAGGATACAAATATGGATCTAGATTCAGTTATGCATCCAAGTAGACATGATCTGTTGAAAAGTTGAGATCTAGATATGTAGAAATGGTGTGTCTATATATATATATATATAACCAAGAACCAAAAACACATAAAATTAAGATATTCGAATATATTTTTCTACAAATTGTTTTTACAAATTCACAAATTCACTATGCTATGACAACCATAGATTTGTGTGTTTCAGGGTAAGGGAGGGGCCATTTTATAAATTTATTGGAGAGAGTTAGTGTTTTAGACTTTAGATTCTTTCATTTTTCCTTTTTAATTTTTTTGTTTATGTTTTGTATGTATTTTATTAAAAATGGTTTTCTTTGGAAGATCCACCAGCTTCATGTTTCCTGCAGGATGAAAACATATCTATGGAAATAAGGGAAGTGATCATACACCTCCAACTTTTGACCAAGGAAAATTTTAAAATCTTATCCATTCAACTAAAATGAGAAGTAGAGAGAGGTCTCTATGCATCCAAATCTAAATATTGCACTGAAGTTTTGGAAAATACCCCACACACATGAGAAAAAAAAGAAATAATCACTTTGAAAAAATCCCAAATAGTAGGAAATATGCCTATATTGCATGTGTTACAAAAAAATCTATTCATTAAAGAGCGATTATATTCAAGACCAACAAAAAATTGAACTTAGAGTTTCTCACTATTTCCCCAGACAATACAAAACACATCCACGCATTATAAAATGACCCAAATTGAATGATGAGAGGGATCAATGGAAATAAAAGTCATATGCAAATGACTATTGATAACTTTCCCTTCTTAGATTTAGAATGCCTCTAATCCAACATTGTGCCTTGGAAGCATTAAAAGGATATCCCAAAGCATCTGCAGGCAGCACATAAAAATGTAGTACAAGAGTGAATCCTTCTTTGATGGATTTATATGATGTAATACAATGTAATTTTATCCAATAGTATGCAATTAATAGAGACATATGATGAATCATTGGTAGAAATATATTCTACCATGGAAAGGGAGTTTTGAAAAATCTAAGAAAGATATCATATTTGTGATAAAGGACTAATCCACCTGGTAATGTTGTATCAAAATTGATTCTCAGCAAATGAATACATTGACTAGTTTGTTCAACCCACTCTATTTGGACGGTGATAAATAAAGGTTCACATTTCATATGTCAAGCAATTTCGCTATTTGGGTGGTGATGAATGAAGTTGATCTTTTCATATGTGAGGAAACTTTGTGGATGTTAATTTGATGGAATGGATTCTAATTCTTGTAGATGATAACTGGAATTTACTTGAAGGTGAAACTACACCATTTGAAGTGATCTAGGTGTGATATTTCATCTCCCTATCTCTCTTGTTATTTAAATTGTAAATTATCATTGTATGATGAAAAAAATAGTCGACGTGCAATTAGAGTTATGTAGTAAATTTAACCACTTTAGATGCAAGGAAAAATATGCGAATTATTGATAAAGTTGGGATAATGTGGAAGAGGTTTAAGGAATATATCAAGGAAAATTTAGTACATAAAATTTACCTTCCCTAGCACATGTAAATATGGGACCATTTAGTTTTTAGAATTAGCTCTGCTGAAGCCTACTCCCACGCTTGTAGGTCACCCAACCGTACAACTAAGAACAAATTTCACATCCATTCAAATAGGGGTTTGTTCAATGTTTAGAGGTGTTATCAGATATTTAATAAGCATCAAATGACGTTTCATAAATTCAGGAACGTATCTGGAGTGATTTGGGGCTGTTTGAATCAATTTGAGAAAAAACTAGTAGTTTTGGACCGAGGATACCCTGCGCAAAGATGATTGTCCAAACGTGGTACAAACTCAACAAAATCACTATATAAGGGCTGAAATATTTATAGGGTTTATTTAAATTCCTACATAAACTTTCTAAATTAAATTTGGATACATAAAACTTACATAATGAAGAAAACTATAAAACTAGTAGAATTCTCCTAGTCAACTTGCACGGGTATGCATAAATTGATGGATTTCAAACCAGATTCAATTCATAACTTATAATGAAGTATTACAGAGACTAATATATATTTTTTTAACACATAATATCATCTAATACTTTTTCCATTGAAAATAGTTAATTCTTATTATATTGAACTGCCAAAAATCCCACTAGATGGGCACATAAATCTCTTCTCATGATAATTTTAACATGAAAGATATCTGGGACAAGACATTACTTTCATGTAAATATCAGAATAAGTATATATCATCTATATAATTTGATATAAACTTTATGAGCTACTTCCTAGCTCAAAATTACCTGCAATAAGATAAAAAGGGGGAAGGAGAAGAGAAGGGGAAAGGGACTTGGGGCATCTCTCCCAAGAGAATGAGGAAAAACACTCATTAAGGAAGACCTAGCTTCATCAAAACCAAAATAATAATCAACCAAAACTAATCAATGGTGCTGAAAGAACCCTTAAATAAACCTTGAGTGACTTGGGTGACTTGTTGAGCAAGTCCTTCACTTGTTGATCAAGGTGCCACTTGCTAAACCTTAAAACTACCCATGAATTCTCCCTCCCTGAGGAAGCAATAAATACATAGGATTAGGTTATGTTTCCTTGTTTGTTCCCTTCATTCCAAAATGGAAACTGCGCCCTCCTTGACCCAAAATTTTCCTTCTTTGTGCCTAAATTCTTTTTTTGCACTTTCTTGTTTTGAAAACTGCCTTGCTTTTCCTTCTTTCGGTAGTTGCTATATTTTTTATGATAGTTTTCTTTTTTGGAAGTTTCTATCTTTTTGACTTGGGTTCCTTTTTATAATTTGACTGATTTGCTTGAGTGTTTCCATTTTTCCATCCTAGGCAAGTTTCCTAATGTGCCCTCCTAGCATGGCAGTCATTTCCACATGTCATTCTTTTTGACATTAATAAAATAATTACATAAAAATATACACAATTGGAAACAAACTTAGTACATGGCTCCTAAGTATGAAATTAACAATATTCCTTAGGAAAATTAATTATTCATATTTTCCCCCCTAGGTGTTTGGAAGATCAACACATTCAATATCCCTTCAAGGGAGAGACATGACATTGAATCCCTATTTCAATCCCTTACACTCCGTGTCTCAGAAAGATTGGTTAACATTTAATGGTTGTTCGAAAGGTGCATTATAATTCTTCCTCCAAAGATCGTGACCAGTGAAAATTTTAAGAACCCCCCTAGATTTATATATATAATAAATGGGGGAATCCCCATGATGGCATGAGAAAGTGTGAAGACTATTTTATCAATAATATAATATGTATATATAATTTTTTGGAGAATATTTCATGGAATTATAAAGCCTTGTAAAATATGGGCGAATATTTCATGGAATTGTAAAATCTTGTAAAATATTGGCGAATCTTTTACAAAAATATAAAATCTTGTGAAATAAGACGAATTTTTCACAACATTACAAAACCTTGTATAATATTTAGCAAATCTTTCACAGAATTAAAAATCTTGTAAATTTTGGCTAATTTTTCATTGGAAGATATAAAATTAATTCTTGACAAAATTTGACTTAATAAAATTACCTATATGATGTTGTATTTACTTTAGAATTGTCACGTACTCTTGCACTAGAACACCTTGTAAGGAAAATCAAATTTTCAATCTAAATTGTTGACTTTATTCATCACAACTACTTTTATACTACTAAGTTCAAACCTTCTTAGAGATAAAATGGAGAGATGATTTCATAAATATTTCAAATTTACATTAGAACATTTTCTCAAAGTGTGAAGATCATTTATCATACTACACTCAATGTACAATCAATTTTCACAAAGTATGTTGGGCCCAATCATCCCCCTCAATCTAAAAAACTTCAATGGATGGTTGCATAAAATCCACGTTGACATTAACATCTTTCTAGCAAGAATGCCCTCATTTTCTCACATGACCTACAATCAAGGTGAATAATTTGTATAAGAGAAATATAATAAGGTACCTCACGAAACATTAAAACGAAAAATAACACATTTTTTTAGTTTACAAACTTTCCATAAAATACAAATGCTCATCATGTATGATTCACAATAGGGAAAATTTTAGAAACATGTACCTCAACATATTCTTTCAAGATTTATTTATAAATATGGCCATAATCCTAGAGGATCCATGTAATGATCTTTTAGTCATCAAATCAACAATAAAATTCAATTAGATGAATGTCGGTTTCAATGTCAATAGGTCTCCTATGATGAATGCATAGGAACCTAGTAAGCCAGTGCAGAGATCATTTTTCTCTTCACTTAAAAACTCAGTCATTTCCATTTCTAAAAACCAACACATATTTTCAAATAAAATATAAAACAAACATAGTATATTCTAAAATTAAAATGGTGAATATGCTTAAGTCATGCAACAAAGTGAAATAAAATACAAGCATCTTTACTAAAAACATTGAATATTTAAAAAGAACAATAATAATTATAAAAAAAAAAAACATTCAATGCTACAAAGGGATACAAAGGGCTCAAATAACAATCAAGTATCAAGGGAATAAAAATATAACAAAAATAAATGCAATCCAAATTTAAGAAACAAACAAGCCATTTATGAAACTAATCAAGCTAGTACACAGGGCTAAAATTGCAGTCAAGTATCAAGGGAATAAAAATAAATGTAACCAAAATAAACACAAACTTTCAAATTTGAAAAAATGCTCCAAATGAAAGAAACAACATACCATTAATATCTTCCAAGATATGAAAGTTAAAAAGTTTTAACTTTTGACTGAGTTCGTTATTGCTAACCAGAAGTATTGTTAAATTAATTATTTAACCTTTAACACTAGGACACTATCTATAAATAGATAAGTCCATACTTCATTTCCTATCAAATATAATAGAACAAATGTGTTAGTTAAGTATCAAAACATCAAACTTCAAATATATTGCATCAAGGAAATGTAGCTCCAATCATATTATATTTAATACAGAGTATAGACTGAAGAACATATTTTTACCTGAAATGAAAGTTAAATTTTATATATGGTAATCCTTCTCATGTCTTGTGGGATATTAAATTCTCATTTCTCATGTCTATCCTCAATTTTTGCATGTTGAACATGAACTTCTGTAGATTAAATATCATTATGAGCCTCCAAAACATTATGTTCTGTATCAATTCATTGGAAACATTTTTTATATTGCACTCTCCTCTTCTCTCACAATCTGATCACCAAAGTGCTAGAGCTCTATTGAATTACCAATTGGTAATTCCATACTTTGTTACATATAATATTAAAGAAGTATCCACATTCTTATAAAGCTTGTTCCTCAACTTTGACTTCAAGAATGATAATCCACTAAAAATTCTCTCCTTCTCCACTAATCCCAAAATCATGGTTTGACATAAATCCACTAATTTGAAATACTCTAACATGTTTTCTTGTAAAAATTGACTTTCACATAAAATAGTCCATACTTTGATTACTGCACCATATTTTATAGTTTTTTCCAAATCAAGATATTGATCTAACATTTTTTTAGCAAAGCAATTCTGTTGCTCATATAATTTTGATGAATCTAATATACCTCCAATTTCTTCTCCTTGTACCTTGACATTCCTACCAAAGTGGTGCACTAAAATACTCAATTTTTCTGAAAAGTCAACTATCAAAGTGTCTATACCTTTTTCCTTATTCCAATATTGAGGGTATACCGTAGACATGACCTCCAATAATTTATCTCAAGGAAATCATTCTCTTATCTATGATGATAATGATTGTGCAATTTGTATCAAGTTGTGTCTCACTAAAATCATAATATCATTGAACTAATCTCTTGACACACGACACTCTTTGGTGGGTTGTCCCATCTTACTAACATAATGAAAGGGAACCATATACCCACGCAATGCCATACATAGTCTCCCTTTTTCACCAAATTTAAAATAATTTTCAATCTTTTCTATAATAATGAGAGTAGTCCAACCATTAAACGTTGGACTTGTAAAATACCCTGGCATCATATAGAAATTATCCAATGCAAGGAATGCTAATTTCCTTTCATTTTTGTACTATGTAATATATATTGTACAACTCACAGCCATTTTGAAAAGGACATTAATTTCATGAAGCAAAGGAAGAATTCCAACCAATGTTAATAATGTCTCTATATCAGTTAGTCTAAAGAGAAGATATTGAGCTTTGTCTACATTAAAGTGATGTTCATACATCACCCCTACCAATGATTTATACTCATTAAATAGTCTTTGATCTGGTCCATTCAATGAAATCCATCTTGTATCAACATCTTTTAATAGTTTTTTTCCATCTGTAATACTGTCTAGAAATTGTTGAAACTCTATAAATCGCTTAGGAATACGACAAAAGTATGCATGAGTCTCACATACAAGTTCTTCAACTTTTGAAACCAGTGGAAAATTGCTTACTATTTTAAATGCAAGATTCATCCTATGAGCCATACAATGAATACTAATCATAAATGATGAAGCTAATTTCTATAGTTTGACACAAAGCCCATTTCTTTGTCCATGCGCGATTGATGCTTCATCTACTCCAACACCTACCAACCTTTTTGCGATCATTAAATCATCTATACCACTAATTTCTTTCAAAGTCGTAATAAAAAGTTCATAAATATTTATAGCTGTAGAACTCTTCTTCATTTTTTGAATCCCAAGTAGATATGAATGCCTAATATGACCATTAACCATATAAATACTCATTCATACCCATGAAGTATTATCAATAGCTGTAACTTCATCCAAAGATAGTGAAAAAAATGGCATTTGCAATATTGTCTTTCAAATCATCCTTTTCTAATTGAGCTAGATATTTTTCCCATTCCCAACCACTCATTACAGACCAGTGAGAAGATGGAAAATTTGATGCATCTAGAAAATATACATAGTTATTATAATCTGGATAATATTTCATACGATGACCTTTAGATAAAATGTGAAATACAGTGCTTAATTACGTCATCTTGGATAGTAAATTTCTTTCCATTGTATTTTCAAATAGAGATGCGATAGTCCCTCCACTTTCCTCAAATTTACTCCTACTTATTAAGTATTTATTATATTGTTCTTGATATTTTACATGTCAACATTTCTCAGAATATTTCCATTTGGTAATAGACTTCTCCTCACCATTTTCAATTTGCTTGACATAAATCTTTCCCACATGCTTCTCTATTGTATCTAACTTCATTTTAAATTTTACTGTCTTACCCAGTTTCCAAGTACATACAATGCATTTAAATTCTCGTTGAGATTCATTCTGAGTTATTGAAGTTATTGGTTCAATAAGAGGAAATCTTGAGGCCCATTCCGATTGGAACCGTCTCCTTGTATCCCATTGGCATTTCTCCCTTTTTCGTGATTATGAATGATTTGTGTTTCCTCCCAAGGAAAAACCTTCAACATTACCATTGTCAATTTATGGTTGAATTGCATTTATCTCACTTCGTTCACTAGGGGAACATGTTTTATGATTTGTTATATGGTTATTAGATGCATTCACAGAAGTGTTGATATCTCTCTCATTGATGGGTTTCTCAAAAGAGTTTGAATCATGAAGAGAATCTGGATTCTTGGATTGAGGCTTATGAAAGTATGATAATGCATCCCTCTATTTTGATGCTTTCTTTCCACGGTCAGTGTTTGACATCTCGTTGAATATTTCACAATTGAAATATCAAATAAATCTAGAAACCCAAAATGAAACCTGCATAAGAAAATAGAAATAATGATCAATCCAATTTGTAAGATATCTATGAGGACATGAATTCTATAGGCTAGAAAATTTAAACCTATTAATCTAAACCCATCCATGATTAACTTCAAAATTAGGCTCCACTGTAACAGATGGAGGAAGGTTTTTCAATGTTTTGGACCTACGAAGAGGTTGGTCCTCCACAACTATAAATTTCACTCACACACCTAAAGGCCAACTAAGCACAAACAAACAAAATAGCACACACTAAAAATATCATAATTAACAAAGACACATTAGATAAAAGATACACCTTCCAAAGGAAATCGTGGGATGATTAGGGCCTAGGTCCAACCAGTAAAGATTGAATGATGGTTACTTAGCGTCTTGTGAAGAGTTCTCGAGGTGCAAGTGCTGGAATCACCCAAAGACCCTCCCAAATTTTCAACCTAGGTTACCTTCCAAGTCCATCCTAGGTGTATAAGAAATATCCTTCCAATACCACCTGTGTAAGATCCTAGTCTCTGGAGACTAGGGATACCAAATCTATACCAAGAATCTAGCGGAACAGTCACTAGCTTGATTAATGTGCATGGGCAGGGTAGCTAATCCCGAAACCATATAAATATTGGCACCTCAAGAGAACTAAGAAGTGGTATTGATAAGATCCCCAAACACACACCAATCCTGGTAAATCATCGAGCAAGGAAGTGGAGGGGTATCTCCGCAACCAAGCTCTCACGCGACCTCGTGCTTAAGTCCTGTACGAGAGGATATTTTCGTATTATCTCTTGTATAAGTGGATTTACCTAAATATAGGCCACTACGTTTGAAATCAAAGTGTTTTTGGACAGTTTAAATCTCCTAGTTCAAAAACCTATCCTAAGCTAGTTGATCCTCGAACCTATAAAAAATAAAATTACTAATAGATTTTAAGTTAAACATTCTTTTAATGGTTGTATTACTCAAGGTATTGAAATGATACTGGATGGTGTTATAGACTCAACAAAGTGAAATCGAATGATGTATAACAATTTGAAAGTGAATGCAACTAACAATGCAATTTTTTTTTCTTTGTAAATGAAAACTAATGAAAGCTTTTTTTTAACAATTTGAGAAACTACAATACTTAATTTTTTTTAATTTTTTTGAAAATTTGTGAGAAAAATAACTAATGCAAAATAAAAACTTCCTTTTGTCTTTCCATACACTAATGAAGTGATAATTACATCCTAATCTAGGAAAGTGACATTTAGATAATGGAACATAATCCCTTCAATATCTCAATCATGTCCTTGTTTGTTTAGTGAAATGTTTGAAGGAGATTGATCTAGTTGCTGTGAATTGATCTATTCCACATAGAACTCCACCACAACTCCAGAATCCTTTGAAAAATATTATACCATTACCTCATTAAATAAATCAAAGGAATAAGCAAAATAGGCAAACATTACTAATCAAATTTCAGGATATTCATTCAACAAATGTGCATTAGCTTTTATGAAGTTATATTATAATGTTTATATAATTTATGCAACTTATAATTTTATTCCTGCCTAACAATATTTAGTTATAACCAAGATGGAACAAAGAATGTGCCATTTACATGGCCCATCATACCCCTAAACTCTAAGGTTTTGCATGTCCTCATGCAACAAAACTATTTATTGGCCTCATGCTTACATTTCCTCTTACATGCTCATATTTTAGATTCCTCCACATATTCCTTGTAGTCATATGCTTCAACCTTCCATTAACACCTTCCATACACACATCCTCACCTTCTACAAAGGAAATATAGTTTCTTTTAGAAAATTGTGTATTGGAAAGTGTTATAGCTTGTAGTTTCTATAGTAAATCAAACATCTTAAAAAAGATAGTTGTTCTCCAGCTCATATATGTTGTTGCAAGATATCCTTTGTTGCCACCCCAAAATACAATGTCTTCTTCATTAAATTCCTATTTTTGGGTGATGTTTTTTATATGGTGTTCACCAGGTGTTACGGCTGCCTAATTTGTTGCTGTAGCTATTGTCATGAGAGTTGGGGATGCAATTATATTCCTACTATTGATTCCTTCGCTCTGATACAGAGATTACACCATTGTGATTTTGTCGATTTAAGAGGATTAATTCACGTAGTGGTACTATATATGCACAAACTAGACTCCTATAGTTTAGACATCATTCTGAAGTGCAAGCTAATCAAAACCTAAATACCATATACCACTTTGTTGTAATTTTCTGAGTGAACAACAAACTATCAAGGTTTTTTCATGGGATTCTAAAATATATTAAATGAACTTTGATTTGCAGTAACATGAGTTTCTTCTTATAGGAACAATAGAACCATCAACGAACATTCCATTTGAATTGACTCCATCCTATTGTTAGAATATTCCTCTTTATTTGATAAAGATATAGATATGTCAAAATGTTCAGTATTTTTCATGCAAATATTTGTTTTTGTAGTAATGTAGGTATTGCTTCCTGACATGAGAGCTATATGCCTACAAAACATGATTTTTCTAACATGAAATATATTCGCCTCATGAAACCAAATTCATCTTGCATGAAAGAGAAGCTTGAAAGCCCTAATTTCTATAAAGTATCCAGTTCAAGCCTTCCTAAGCAACTATTCATGGAAATATTCATACTAGTTAGGATGATTCATGTGAATCTATAGAAACATTCATTTTTAATAAAATGAATTTGTCATATCCCCTCTTTCCTAGGGATAAGAGGATTCAAGGCTGCCATTCAGACCCAACTGAAAGAAGAAGAGGTAATCTTATGTGAGACTCGTAGTGGCTATTGTATGCCTAAACAAGTTCGCAAAATACTTCCTTCCTTTAGAGAAATATTAGACAATGCATCTGAAACTTAATGGAAGAGTGAATATTAGGAGGTAGCCAATGAAGATCAAATGACAGTGGGGATGTGACATATGTGTGTAGACATGGTAGAATATGAGAGGATGTCATAAATTTATATGCAACACGTAAAAAAAACTCGAGGATTTGAGAAATGTTAGAAAGGACAAATGGAAAAGTATATTGTAATGCATCTTGACATAGTCTGGAAGGAACGAGAATAGAAAAATTACAAATATAGATGTCATGTGGGAATTGAATAGAGGAAAATTAGTTTCCACATTAGTGACAGGGAATCATAGCATCAATAACATTCAAAAGAATAAGAGATTGAAGGGGCATACAGTTCTGTGTAAAACCCAATGTGATTTAGAGAGGGAAAATGTTGAGGCCATTACAGTTTTGAAGAACTAGTGTTAGAGACATTAAATGCATGAAAAGGATACAAGATGGCACGGGATGGAACAACCATGAAAATTGTGAAAAAAAGGAAATGCAAGAAGGCCAATCACAGAGGCAGCAAAATAAAACCAAGAGAATGAGTTCTATTAAGGGATATCAACAAGCTTGAGATTCGAAACATCCATAGAGACATATTAAGTTGTCATAACATTCATCCTGGAAGCATAGAGTATGTAGATACATGTAAATGAGTTGAGAGCAGGCCAAGTGGCCCAACGATATTTGTAAATCTGTTCTATTTCTAGTTTTCAACTTTTCATTAAGGAAGGAGGAGATTATTTTCCAAATATTTAAATGAATGTCTGTTAAAGATAGTTTTTTCTGAATTTTAAGAGCTTGAGACTGATGGCTTTAAGAATGTTTTTATACGATGAGAATGTATGTATGTATGGTCATATTTTTCATGCACATACACAATTGTATTAACCTAATTGGCACATTAAAATTCTACAAAATAACTTATAAGGCTTTCAACCTTTATATGAACTGCATATAAGATGAAAATAACTTGTATCATCATAATAACATGACATTATGTAATTTAACTTGATCATATACTCTTCATCTTACCAGGATACGTATTTAACTTCAATTTAAACCATCTGAATGAAAATGTAAGCATCTTGATAAGATGAAGAAGATATTCATGTAATTGAAGGACAATGAAAGGTTGCATTAATCTGAATTTAGGCATTGCATAAAACTACAATTTGCAAGCAATGACTAGTAAAACACTCCAAAAAAAATAGTTAGATACAAAGACGCCAGCTAGAAGTTTATCTTATACTATTAAGCTAAATGGGATTTGTATTTCACAAGGAAAAAATTCAAGCTATTGGAATGCAACAGTAAGCATCTCGGTAAGAAAAGGAAGATATCCATTCGATTAAAGGATAGACAAACGGTGATTAATCTGAAGTTATGTTTTGGAAGAAAATATGACTTGCAAATAATGAGTATCAAAATATTCTAATACAAAACAATTACAGATAGACAACAGATAGAATTTTCCATTATGTTTGTTCAATCAGAAATTCCCATCATACTTAGATAATAGTGATCTATTGAGCCAACACAATAAACTCATATAGAATTTGTATTTTTGCACTATTTGTATTTTTACACTATTTCACATTTATAGAGAAAACAAATTCAAGACAAGAACAAACAACTATCTTCAAGAACTACTGGAAATTGAAAAGCTAAAAAGACTACAGAAATTGATGATAAGATGAGATAAGATAATTTTATTAGTGTCTAACAAACGACCATTAAAATTGGGTTAATGGGACTAAAAGAGTACATGAGTACATGGTGGGAGTGTAAAATTAACTCCTATATTGACACTATCAAAATCCAAGAGAAAAATTTGTTCATATTCAGCACATTTTGTTTGTTTCCTAATTGTATTTTATTTTCCCAATGGGTATTGGAAGTCGGAGACCTGCTCATCCCATAGTGCAAGCTGTGTGAAATGGTTCACATATTTAAGATATTGATTCTAGTCTTATTAATTATTCTTATTTCTATGAAAGTGGCCTAGATTTCGATTCATATAACATTTGTAGCATTTCAACTTACATTGTTAAAGGAGGACCTTGCCAATTTGAACTGGCCCCTAGTGGCACGTAACTAGACAAATTCAAAACAACATTGATGACAACCATTTTAGCTCACCCTTGGGATATATTTCTTAAGCCTCTTTTCATGATAAATTCCTAATAATTTCTTCTCCCATGGTCTAGCAGAAATAGGGAGTGTTATAGGAGTATGCTCTCCTCCGAAGGGAGCTTCAAGAGTGGGGGCATCCCATGGGGCACAACTAGGATTCCATGCATTGTTTCCAACCTATTCATGTTGGCACTAGCCATATTTGCAATGATAGGAGTGAAAATATCTCTCCTATAGGTAATGGAAACTCCAACATATTCTCAAAGGATGGAATAATACCCAAATGTAGGTTCTATTGGTCTTGTTACTTGGGTAATCAGTAAATTTAGTAGTTTCCCAAATAGTGGGTAGCGTTTGATCTATGAGAGAAACATTATCTCTGTAGTACTCTTCGGTATCTTTACTAATGCTTACTCCCACATTAAGACAACAAACAAGAATATTCAAATTATGGTAGTCAAGTTAAACTTTTAGTTAAGTCAAGCAATAAACATGATAAGATGTTGAATGACTTATGTTCCAGAACTTATATATGCCTAAATCTTCACAAGTGAAATTGTTTTAATCTTCTTCATAAAATTATAATAGTTGTTCTATTATTCCTCTAAAAGTTTAAGTGATTATGGAGTTAGAGGTGATCCTAAAGAGCTAAAATACTACCCAAAGGTTGACCAAATTTTTCAAGAGTTGTCCATACAGTCAAATACGTTGTTTCCAGCACCAAAAAAGGTGAAGGAAGTAAACAGGGTATTATCACACCCCTAAATCATGAGGAAGTCGAAAATGATAGTGAATTTTCTTTATAAGCAATGCACTCTATAACTCCTAAAGTACCTACCCCTTAGACGACTGAATAGAAACCCAAATAAGTCATAGGAAATAACGTCGAGATCTGACTAAGCAGACCGATAATGAGTCAACAAAAGCATATTTAAAAAAACATTTTCCCCGATTTAGAAGAGGTCTCCTCCTCAAATCCATGGCTGCAAAATAAATTCCTCCACAACAAAAAAATACTCTTCCACAATCAAAGAAACCATGAATAAAGGTGTTACCCCCCATTTTGCATGGGTTTCCACTTGTGATCTTCATCACACTTTCAATGGGGGGTGACATGTTCATACCTTCATTGAACATGATGTTTCTGTTGGTGACTAGACTTACCATCGATTTATGACCTAGTTGGATGCTTATGTGATCATGCCCTAAAATATGGTGACTTGATTTGGACTAGAAGCTATGCTTAGTTTTATTCATTGTACTTGAATCGTGAATATAGGATTATTTCCATCCTACAGTTGAAGCCCTAATAGGAGAGATTTATGGAAGCCAACAATGAAATCAAAGGTTAATTTGTGGTAAATTTATGGTCACCTGTGCACGTTATGGAACCTCCATGCTTGTCTATCTTTTGCAAGATATTTGCGGCCCTATTTTATGGGTAGGACCTGTGACTAAAAACAATAGTTTACCCCCAAATCTAGGAAAGATTGTGGATAGAAATAGTGATAAGATGACCTCATCTACAATTTAGGTGAACCTTGCCATATTTCATCCCATTAATAGCGATAAAAAACACTGAGTCTCCAAATATGTGCATTATTTAGTTACCAAATGATGAAACAACCACAAAACAAAGGTCTGGGCACATTACAACCCTCAATCATAATCCCAAATAGTCATAGAGAGGTATTTTATGGGTGAAACAATAGCAACTCAGCATCACCATTATATCTTGGAACTTTAGACAATTCTGAGTGCAAATAGCGATCAAAAGTCACATCACAGCCCAAAAATGATAATCCACAACCACCTACAACATTTCTGGGCATGAATTTAGCCTAAAAGACAAATATTGGATAATTTCAGACCCTAAAAACCTAGGTTGAGCCAATTCTAAGAAATTTTGGGCACGTTGCAGCCCTAAAAAATTAACTAACAGCCACAAAAGAAGGAAGATATTCATTGTTGGCTAGATTCTAAACATTTTTGGTGATTTTTTACATAGTAGGAGTTAAAGAACATTCTTCAAAAATTTTCCAAACCTGTGCACGAGAGCTATAGCAGCCACAACAACCCTAAAAATTAATTAACTCTGCCTCACCTTATCTTCCTTTATGTTCAAGCTGTGCATTATGGCTCTCTGCTCTAGTTTTGGTAATATAAGTGGGATTGTGTTCAATGTTGTGGACTCGGTTGTTGATGCAGCTATTGTGAGAGACCGAGAGTTAAATACCTAACTTCGAATTTCCAATCAGGTGGGATAAATTGGTAAGTTTATAGTGGTTAGATATCTACTTTCAAACTCATTGAAAATTATTTTTGGAACTTCCAGATCGTTGTCTTAGTTAAAATTGTAGGAGAGCAGTCTACACTGCTCACCCTCCCTCCTTTCTATAAACTGCTCTTTATTTTTTAATCCTGAGAACATAGCATGCTCATTGAAGGAGACTGAGAAAGAGATGGTTCATTCTCTGAACTTAGAATGGATAGGGGAGAATCCCTCAGTGAAATTATGAACATTAAGAAGATTTTGAAGAGGATGAATGCCTAGATGGAAGGAATGAAATAGTCCATTGACCATATGAACAACCATATGGAGCATCAGAACAAGAAGTGTGATGGGCTTGAAACCAAAGTTAGGGCACAAGGGGAAAAGATAGAGAATCTTTTCAATGAAATATAAATGCATTTCAATATGATCTCAAGTTTCACCCAATGCAACTAGTCTTATGTTGGGCATTCCATGTTCATAAAAGAAATCAAAGAAGAGATATTCCAACAGACTACTATGGGAATATTTGAAGGTCGAAGCTCCCAGGTCCGGGCTCAAGCTCAAAATGACCATTACATGGATGAAAACCATAGTGGCCATGTTTTCTCATAAATATGTAATGATTATATGTTTTTTAGATGCATATTATTACTAGGGAAATTTGTTAAGAAGTGTAACCGTATGAACTTTCTGAAAATTTTGTATGCACTATGGGCCTACAAGGCTAAAGGATTTTTGGAAGAATCGGCTGAACTCTAGGCATAAAATTTTATTTTTGAAATTACTGTAGATAGTGGGATGTTTAGATTCACCTTAGCCTTTCAATATGAAATATTATTACCTAATATTGTCCAAAAAAATGGATATCCATTGGGATTAGACAAAAAATAATCCCCTAAACACACAAAAATTTAAAAAACTCAAATAATACACAATTTTCAAGATATTCTAGGATCGAACGGATAGGGAATCTGTAACTTAATTTGAATGTGAATGTTATGGCCTGCCCCTAAGAGGTCATAGAAGTGATGCCACAAATAACTAGGGCCATAAAATATAACACTCCTCTGCCAAGAGTTTTCTTTTTTTTCTCCCACTGCTCTACTCGCCCGCCTTCACAGAGGAAGAACAGTGGCAGAATAGTTGGTGGAATAATAAACACCATTAACAGGAAGACTTGTTTTGTGACATTCACAATGGAATGTATGGAATTTAATCTAGTCACTCCATGCCATGAGGAGAGTAGTTCTCATTAGAAGCATCCCATCCCCATCACTATTATTCACTAGAAACCCAATACATTCAACCGTGGTGATAGTGTATAGAAAAATGCTGAAATAGAGTATCCTTAAACAACACTGTCCTTTATGTGCTTTGTTGTGCCTATTTTTTTTTCTATATAGAGAAGAGGATAGGTCGGTCTAGCCATTTTGTTGCTAGGGTTTAGGGTTTGTAAATGTGAGCATTCTCATGATAATTAATTAATTTCAGTTTGCTTAAATAGTTAAACATTTTGACTACAATTTTCCTTAGTGTTCTTGTTTTATATGGAGTATAAAAAATATGAAGTATCTAGCCAAGTGAAGGCATTGTTTTCGTGTGCAGGAACAAAGAAGGATAGAGGAAAGGAAATACATACACAAATGGGTAATAACATTGGATTTTCCATTTGAGGAACGTCTCAATAGAGCTGGAAATAAGATAGCTGCTGATATTTATGCTTTTCTTCCTACATAAATTGTCACTAAATTTCCCTTTATAATTCAAGCATATTTGTTACTTGCTACTTCTAGGGAGGGTATCATTTTTTACATGAAGTAAAAAAAAGGAATACTCAACTGCATTCCATCAGCTTTTTCCTCTGCCTTTATTTCCCTTTTGCACTGAGTGGAATCAACAACTCCCATGTCCAGATCACATTTTTTAAAGTACTTACCAATTGATATCCCCTGTTACCCATGGCTAAGAGGAGTTAGGGCTGCCATTCATACCCAGCTGAAAGAAGAAGAGGTAATCTTATGTGAGAGTCATAGTGGCTATTGTATGCCTAAACAAGCTCACAGAATACTTCCTTCCATTAGAGAAATATTAGACAATGCATCTAAAAGTGGCATAGAGAGCCCTAGTTTTCTATAGTAAACTAGAGTATCCATAATACATTCATGCATGGAGTAAGATCAGTTTCAATGCATCTTGAAATTATTGGGGGTGAGCTATGTGCCTTTTTAGTGGTACTCCCATTGCATTCTTCGTAGCTCTGGTTGGGTTGTAAATATATCAGAGTGATTATATGTGCATCTTCTATTCTTTCTTGTTAAATACTGGGAGAAAGGAATTTCAACTTCTCTCCAAAAATTTCCCCTATTTAAGTTTGTTGATGATAACAATAGAGTGGATTGGGCTAGTTTATGAGATATATATAACATCCACAAACAATATTTTTACTCTAAAGAAGAACATATTTCACGGTTGGGAAGATGGAGTGGTGAGTTTGGACATGTTTCAAATTTCAAATTCATTCCCAGTGACACTCAAATGGCCATGATAGAATTGGATTCTCAAATACTTTCAATGTTACGAGGATGGTTAAATGGCTATCCTTAGATCACTGAGCTTTCTGTATCAATATTTAGTAAGAAACTTGTAGAACAAGTTAAGGTTTCTAAGAGTACTAAATATGTTGTCACTGTTACTTAGTTTTTGTATTTTTCCTATGCCATGGACCATATTGACTGGACATATTTTTAGACATTATGTTCAGATTTTCTAGTAGTCAATGACTCCAGATATATAGTTAAGAGTTATAAAGAAAAACTTGTTCCAGCATCCATAAGCAAGTAGGAAAATATATTTGGAAGAAATCCATGGGTTGAACATGAGCTTGTTACCTTATCAAGGGATTACCTAAAACCATCGACTTGTGCTTATGGGTTGGAAGGGGGAGAATATATTGAGCCATTTATCAGAAATGAGCTTGGAGCAGTAGATATTCCATTTCTAAGACCACCAGATGTTTTTTTTCCTAGATTATCATCTTCTCTTGATAAAGAGAAAGTAATTTTTGTCTTAGAGTGGATAGAGTATTTGACGATAAACTGTATTAAGACATTCCCTAAAGTATTCAAAAGAAGCATACCTAAAGGACAATGGATAAAAATACATATGGGGTACCAATATCCTAGCATGTCTTTTTTATTCAATTCTGATTGGCAATCTGTTGGTTTTCAGTTAAATGACCTTCCCGTCATTGTTATTCTATTCTACAGCAAACCCATTGACAACTTCAAGAGGGCCCTCCAACAATTGGGAGTGACTGTTGAGTTTGGGAAGGGACGTGATGTTATCTCCAAACACATCCAAGTGCACATGGATATGCAAGCCATAACCAAGATTTATGAATATCTTCATCGCTTTTAATGGAAACCTGTCGACACTAACTCTATTAAAATTAGAATTCCGCTGGATGACGGACTCAAGGGTAAATGGTAGGATTCAAAACAATGTCTAGTTCATGATGAAAATGGCCTCTTTGATCATATATTAGAAATCCTAGACAACTTCTATGAAGAGGAATTGCTTACATTCTTTTCTTGTTCTCTTGGTGTGTCTCTATATCCTACAATTGGGCATTATTATAGATTGTGGCTGGATTGGGTATCCACTGATCTTGAAGTTTCTGTAGTAGAGTGCCACTTAGTTTGGAGAAAAATTCTAAAACAATGGAACAAATTATCTAAGAAAATAAAGCAACGTCTTAGAAGAGTACCTCTTAAATTTCCATCTTACACAAGCATTGGAGATATCTAGCTAAGTACTACAAATGAAACCTTCATTCCAGATGATTTGAAGTTGAAAGAGTTGTTTATGGGAGCTTCTGCAAGCCCAAAATTTGCATTGAATCCTAACCCTTACCCCAACATACCATTGGATTCATTGTTCCCAATTTATATCCATCTTGGAGCTAAGATCATATCCCAAGCAACAAAAAAGGTTGATATCTATGTTTCGAATAACATCGGTTTGCAAAAGATTCCAATAGGAAGGGGGATGATCAGAATAGGACCAAGTGGAGTACAATGCTAAGGAGGAGTCAGGACTAATGGAGTCTATTACCCCCCATTTCATATGGTATAAATTGAGCACATAGATATGTAGACAAACACACAACTCACAAAATAGATCACGCAATTTCTTAGCAATTGAAGAATGAAACAATGCAAAAATGGCTTGCAAATGTGAATGCTTTCATTAATCAAAAGTAATTAGATAATAATTAAAATGAAGTACAATGGCTAAATATCCACAAGCAATTCGAATCCACATGAGGAAATTTGAATTGATTACACTTTACTTGACTGAAGGTAACTAAGACCTTGTCTAAATCATTATCGGAGGACTCAATGGTTATCTGACCTTGTCTAAACCATAACCATAGTTCATCGGAGTTCTAAAACACAACTCAAGTGTTACATTCAGTGTTTACTAAGGCTAACTGACTATGGTAGGTGAGAAATGTGCCCCTCCTGCATGCAGCCATGCAAACCTAGCACTAACTGAATGTAGAGGAATAGAACTGAATGTAACTGACTCCTAACTTAGCTTGACTAGTCACCAACTCAACTCAACTCACCTTGGTTCGTTTCGGCACTCCCAATGGCTCCTAAATTGCAGGGATTGGTCTCGGAGGCTCCTAAAATGATGCATGCAAGTGAAATTAGTGGCAGTAGGCCTCAATTAGTGTTCCCCATGCTTTAGTAATTGAAAAATGTGCCCCAATTGTGCTAGTGACTAAAAATAGACTGGATGGACTCCCGATTTAGACATGACTCCTGATTTAGACATATGAACAAATTGGATAAGGGAGGATTAATAATCCTAATACCCTCCATGATTTCTAACTTGGACAGTATCTGGGCCCTGGTAATTAAGACCATAGGTCACCCATTACATCAACTAAAATAAAGTAATTGCTTAATACAAGGAGTTGGGGAAAAAACCACGTGGGAAAAAATCCCCCCCTCTATCTAAGAAGGTAGAATCAGGTCTCAAGTTTGAAAAACTAGAAAATATGTTGCTGAAATGTTCATTTCAATGAGGTAGCAAAGCAGCATGCATGGTGGGCTATGCATAGGTATTCTGGGGCCTGGCATGTATACTTCTCCTTCTTCTCCAAAATTGATGATGGAAGGAAGGAGGAATGTAACCTTTGTCTCTTGCTGGATGAAGAGATGCATGATCACATCTATTCTTCTGAATGTAGTGAGATTGAGCCCTTGCCATGTAGCATCTTACAGGGAGTCTATTGCATCTCTCTGAAGGAGGTAAGATTGCATGGCATAGTGCAAGGGTCTTTCCTTTCTGAGTGTCAGGTGGGTTTCCAGTCATCTTCCTAGATTCCAGTTTGGAAGTAGGGACTGAATCTAGATCTAAATCACCCTAAATCTCAATCTCATAAACTAATAAAGATGGATCTACAATACTAGTAGAAGCTGCAAAAGAAGTAGATGCAATGATTTTACCTTCCCTTGCAAGTGGATGTTGAGAGTGCATTGTTTCTGAAGGAGGCATGAAATGTGATAACTCATATGATTTTGAGGCATGATTTTCAACACCATTTTCTATGATGTTCCCAGTAGAAATATATGTGATCTCCACTGAGTCAGAACCAAAGATCACTCACTTTGGAGATCTAGTACGGGTCATCTGATAGATAGATAACAGGTTTGAATCTAGGGAGGGAACACATAGCACAGCTTTGAACCTTCCATGTTCAATCTTGATAGAGCCCTTCCCTTTTGTTTTTACTTTACTATTATTTCCCATATGAATACTAGGACCATAAAAGGACTAAAAAGAAGAGAATGATTCTCTAGATGCAGCCAAATGGTTGGAATCTCCAGAATCAATGAAGAAAAAAAGGGGTGATGATGAGAAACAAGCCTTCAGTGCATGTCCTTTCCTTTGGAATTCTTCATCTTCTTCTTCGGAGCCATCCTTCCTTGCACTAGTAGGTGCAGAAATGTTATGTTTCTTCAAAAGAAGAGCCATTTCATCAAGTTGTCTTCTCATACAAGATCTTTATGAATGAAAGCCCCTTCCACAGTAAGAGAAGAGGACCTTGACTTTTCCATTCTTCTTGCTTCTCTTCGAACTAGAAGGCTCCTTTGACTACTCTTTCTTCACAAGAGACTCGTCTCTTTGCTTTCCTTTTTCATTCGCTACCTTATCTCCTCTTGCAACCAGAGCTTGATCTTTGAGAGATCGGATGATCCCCATTTGGATCAATTTATCATTCTCAGAAGTGAGAGACTAGATGAAGGCATTAAGAGTGGGCATCTTCCAATTTGGAGTAGTGATCCTTATTGTTTGGAAGGTTGATACAAAGACTGAGTAGTCTGTACTGAGCTTTGTGAGAATGGAAAGGATGAGTTGATCTTCATTCTTCTCCACTTTGCATTGCTTCAACTGATATATCAGGTTCTTGAACTTTGTGAAGAATTCATTCAGTTATTCGAAGTTGGATGGATTAAGAGTGATCAGATCATTTTATAGCTGATGGACCTTCATTGGCATCCTGCTTATCAAATAAGGAGGCAAGCTTGTCCCAAATCGCCTTGGGAGTCTTCAATCCTTGGATGTGGAATCGAATATCTCGAGAAACTGAGGAGAATAAGTATCCATGAGCTTTGTCAAGCCTATTCCATTACTTTTATTTGTCATGATTTAAAATTGGCACTGCGTCTATTTAATCTGTGAGTCTGAGGAGCTTCTTGGTGTGGAGCAGTACCTCCATGTCTTACTTCCACTGATGATAGTTAAAGGGAGTGAGAGGTTCTACCATATGAGCCATTTTAAATGCAGTAAGGAGGACTAAGCTGTTGTAGAGAATGCAGTGAGAAGAAAGGGATTCTTGTAGCGAATGCTGTGAGAAAATCTAATAACCTGTCATACAATCAAACATACAAAGTAAGGTCGATAGTTTCCACTTTTAGAATTTCCTTCACACCCAGCATAGTTGATCAAGCAAGCTTTATCAACAATTTCCTATCTTGGGATATTAATTGGTAAATTCTCCGCTTCTAGTGAAGTACTGGAAGGAGCAATTTTGCTAAAAAAAATGATCCAGCTGTATATATGAGGAGGATAGGTGCCTTTTCCACTGAGGCTCTGATACCATATAAATTGAGGACATAGATCTGTATACAAACACACAACTCACAAAATAGATCACACAATTTAATCAGCAATTGAAGAATGAAACAGTGAAAAAATGGCTTGCAACTGTGAATGCTTTCATTAATGAAAAGTAATTAGATAATAATTATAATGAAGTACAATGGCTAAATAACCACAAGAAATTCGAATCCACATGAGGAAATTTGAATTAATTACACTCTACTTGACTGTAGGTAACTAAGACCCTATCTAAATCATTATTGGAGGACTCAATGGTTAACTGACCTTGTCTAAACCATAATCACAATTCATAGGAGTTCTAAAACACAACTCAAGTGTTACATTCAATGTTGAATAAGGCTAACTGACTGTGGTAGGTGAGAAATGCATCCCTCCTACATGCATCCATGTAAACCTAGCACTAATTGAATATAGAGGACTAGGACTGAATGTAACTGACTCCTAACTTAGCTCGACTAGTCACCAACTCAACTCAACTGACCTTGGCTAGTTTCGGCACTCCCAGTGGATCCTAAATTGTAGGGATTGGTCTATGAGTCTCATAAAATTATGCATGCAAGTGCAATCAATGGAAGTAGGCCTCAATTAGTGTTCCCCACACTTTAGTAACTAAAACATGTGCCCTAATTAGGCCAAGTGGACCCAATGGTGCTAGTGACTAAAAATAGACTTGATCGACTCGTGATTCAAACATGACTCATGATTTAGACATATGACCAAATTGGACAAGGGAGGATTAATAATCCTAATAAATGGGTGTCCAGTAATGCATATGGGAAAAATTGATGGACTGTCCAAGGGAGTTCTAGGCAATTATCAAGGTCAAAAGAGCAGCTCTAGGCACTAGCAGTAATGTGAAAGTCACCTACGTAGAATTTTTATTGGTGAAATTGAAGGTTTACAGTATTCCTAATCAAACATATATGTTGGTCTTCTGTACATAATCATGTTGAAGAAAAATATGCATTCATATTTCCATCAAAATGGTTTTCCTTATGACTGTTTCATCTTCAAGTGTCTTGACTTGAGGATAAACTTAATCAGCATGATGTTCCTACCTTGAGAATATGGACACACTGAAGGAAGTAATGTGTATCATAACTCATAAATAGGGTTGTCCTAAGGAATCAGAGAATTATAGCAGCCTTGAAAAGTAGCACTAATCAGAATCATGGTCATTAATACTTTAATAGGTCATTAATAATTTTGAGAACCCTTATGGATTCGACCGTAAGCACACTCTTTTGTGGTAGTTGAAAAATAACACTTCTAGCGTTTCAATAATTCCAAAATCCATGAAGTGATCAAGCATCACATAACATTAGTAGTTAACAACTTTGCATATGCCTACACTAGTTCTGTAAGTGAAACAATCATAACTTGCAAGTAGTGTTGGAGCTTACTAACTGAAGAAGTAGTGAGAACCTCATTCACTACCCAATATCCATGCAACACTTTACCACAACCACCTCTACATTACTACCTTAAACGATAATATTGATCACTGGATTGGAATTTGTTTTCGCTAACCCTTGTTGATGTTTCCTATTCCACCTTGGCATGTTCATGGACTATTGTTAAGGCTAAAGAAATTTGCCATTGGAAAAAGATAATGAGAGTAATAGGATTCCAAAGAACATCAGTGAAAAAAAAATAGAGATCCTAGAGTAATAGAATTCCACAGAACATGACATGATTATCTCTGGCCAAATATGGGACTGTCATGGATGAGGGTGAAAAAGGTGGAGTGCATGGCACCAAGTAGGTGGAGTGCATGCATATCCTTTGTTTTTAGTCAACAGTAATCCAAAAAGCATTGTTGATAGTCAATTTTGTTGGTAAAATGTTCACATTCAATCAACAGTCCCTATGCCTTTCAGACAATTTTGACAGAAGTCTCATAATCCCATGCCTAAATGCACTTTGCAGATAAACTCTTCTGTAACATCATGTTGTACTAAATTTCATGAATGGAGAAAAAGGGCCTCCATGAAAACCAATAAGCAGAGGATTAACCAATAGAACCAGGGTGATGGAAACACACTTAATATAAAATTTTAGTTACAGTAGTTGCCAAACGATGGTACTTAAGTTTATGATAATTTTGAGTAAAGGAAAAGGCCAACAAAGAAGAAACTTTATAACTAACCTTATGAAGGGAAAGAATGGATAGATTTGGATAATGAGGATAGGTTTATCTAGGAGGATGACGCTTTGGGAGTAAGCACCAACATATTCTAGATAAAACAGTTGGACCTGGAAGTCTTGAATTCATAAAAAGACTAGTCACAGTATTGTGCATTCAAACATAAATGGTTTCTAGTTTCTGTACCATTTAATATGAAGGTGTTATTATGTTTAAAATTTGAGTAAACTTACTTACCCTATATCAACATATGGATTTTCCATAAAATAGTTTGCATCAATCCTTGGTGCCACTGCAAACTACTCAGACAAGACCTCTAATGTATTAATGCATCTTCAGCCAAAATATTGGATTCCTATTGACCTCAGGAAGGACCTCCAATATATTAATTCAACTCTATCACCCAAAATATCTAATTCTTATTGAAATTTGTAACCAATATGATATAATTTTTGAGAAAAAATACTTACCCTATATCAACATCATATGGCTTCCAGCAAATAGTTTGCATTAATCTTTGGTGCCAGTGCAAACTACTCAAGAAGGAGCTTCAAGCCAACATCTGGCTTCCAACAAATAGTTTGGATCAATATTTTGTGCCATTGCAGACTACTCAAGTAAGACCTCCATTGCATTAATCCATATTCAGCCAAACTATTGGATTCCTATTGAACTCAGGAAGGACCTCCAATAGATTGATACAACTTCTTCAGCCAAAATATCGAATTCTTATTTAATTTTGTAACCTATATGATACAAACATATTATACTTATATGTAATAGTCATGGGGAGGGTGAAAATTTCTCATTAGAAAAATAAACTCTTGCATGTGTTAGTTAAATGAAGAAATCAACAAAACAAAAGGCATCCGAATATCATAAAATTTGCAAAGGAAGATCTAGAAGGGTTGTTTCAAAATGAAAATAACAATCTATAGGATCTCAAGGATCATCAAAATGAAAAGGAAATGCTAGAAGGGTTGTTTAAAATGGAAAACAACAATTTCATAGGATATTATGGCTCAACTCCTACAATCAGAGAAAAAAGGTAACACATATTTACAGACAAAACTTGCTACAACTAAGGAGTTGAAGCAAATGGAGGAATGATAAAAAAGAAAATCAAGTGTCACTAAATTAAGAGCTTGAACTACAACTTAGGGATGATTGCACTGAGCATGCATCTCAGTGGCGTAATACCCTACATAGGTAATATCATGGAAAATTGAAAACCTAGATACCAATCACAGGTTGGGTGATTGCAGATGGAGGGCCAGATCTTACGTATTTATGTATAGAATGCTATTAATATTTCAGACACAATACTGCACAATCTAGTAAAAATATATGATGGTCTTGCAGAAAGAAGGAACCACTCAGAGTTATGTCAGAAGCATATTGTCAACTGTTTTTGCGTGTTCTTTTAGAGACCTAGTGGAGTAAGCACTATACTCCACTATCATGAAAAATTTAAATCATATAAGATTCCAATCATAGGTAATTGGGTGATTGTGGATGGAGGATTGTATGTAATGTATGTATGTACAGAGTGTCATTTATATCATTGCCTAAAATATCTGCACAAAATTATTTAAATGTATGTATGTACTTCTAGATTCTTTTAGAAATTCTATAAATAGGAATTAGACTCTTTTCCAAAAGAAAATGAGTGGCATTTTGAATTTTAAAGTTTCTTGTATAGGTTATTCATATTATTTTCAGATATCTTCTTAGATATTTTTTATACCCTTTGTTTTCAATATTCAAAGTAGTTGTATCCAAGCATTTTCTTGTTTGATGATCCATTCACACACCTCTATTCTATGTTGTTTGGTTATTTCAATTAAACCAACTTATATTTTTAGGGAACTAGTACATCTAGTGTCGACAAACTTCCTCTGTAACCTTAGATTATCTCTAATTTTTGTTTCTTACCTAGATTTACTCCTAGGATATAGATCAATAGTATTAGAATAAAATAATCATGCTCTTACCATATTTGTTAAGTGGTTTCAAAGTAACTGTTCACATTGTTGAAGTCATGAGTAAATTTAAATCAATAGAGCTCTGCTCCATTTAGAGAGTTGTAGTAGCTAACTGAATTGTGGTAGAAACATCCACATTATGTTAAATGCAGATTCAGACAATGTTAGGTTATCAAAAGAACATGATTCACCTTACACCTTCTTTATCTATTTCAACATTGTTTCCAGTAACAAACACCAATTAACAATAGTTCTAGTGCTATAGCAATTCCCTGAGCATCTATCAAGTCCATGGTTGATGAAGATTTGCAATGCTAGATAGATGAGATATATGATTAGTTAGTGAAACTAATGATATGTTTTCATGTCTCCTTCACCTCCATTAATGTACAGAAGTGGATTATGTGATTCCCACTTCAAAATCCAAGTCAACCTAGATATTTCACAATTTGAGGGTAAGATCAACAAAAAATCCTTAGGGAAGCTGTTTGAGAAGATCAAAGCCTATTTTGATGATATTTTTTTCACAAATGTGAAGAAAAATGCCTTTTGTACTCGAGATACTATACCTATAGCATTTTTCTAGTGGGGGGGATAATATAGTAGGCACTATATCAACAAATATCATCCCATTGATACTTAGAGTAGGTTTTATAAGGCCTTATGGAAACCATTTTATGCTTTGAATTATTATAAAGATAAATATATCAAGTGGCAACTTGTGTTGGAATATATTGATAAGTTTCCATAATCTCATGACATGTTTAAGCATCCAGAACTCAAAACATGATAAGAACCTCAAAGTGTTCTTGCATCCTATATCTAGCAAAACTTATAATTCTTAAATACTAATTGCCTAGGTGATGTGTATCATTTGCAAACAAGATTGAGGGAAAATTCAAGGCAAAGTAGCATGCCAAGGATCAACTTATATCTCAATGCAATAAATATTCCAAGACCAAAGGTTCTAGTAAATAATCAGTTGGAATTTTCAGCACCAACATTGTAAGATAATGTGTAGAAAGCTCAAGGTAAAGGTCGATGGTTTGACTAGAAGTAGAAGAAATAAAATTGGAGGTGGTGCAAATTCTAGAAATAAACCACTCACCCAAATCAATTGTGTTCTGGAGGGAAGACACTTTTTCCATAGGCATAGTCTACATCCATGAAAATGCAGTATTAAGGTAAGTAGAAAGTTGGATCTATTTGAAAAGTGACCTATTTTTCTATCTCAATTGCATTAGCCAATCCAATTGAGCTCAAGGAGGAAAGAATAAAAAAATTTATTTGCATATGTGGGTCAATAAATACCATTGCAATTGACAATGGATAATGGCGGTAAGAAAAAAGTGATCATGTTGGCTTACCACTCTCAACATTGTATTGTTGGCTATTTAACCAAGGGAAAATAATTTAATACTAGATGAAGTTATTTTGAGATAAAAAGATCATGTGTTTATAAAAGAAAATAGTGATAATAAGATTCAAAACATCTGGTCAAGCCCTCAAGGCTAGATTTAGGCAACCAAGAGACTTCTACATGTCACTGATTTTATTAAAAAATAAAATACAACCAAACCATGTACTTGAACATGTCTTTAAACAACGTCATTTGAGGCAATTGCTTAAGAACATAAAATCAATTCCTTGAAAAGTATCTACTAAGAATTGTTTCATTCTAGATGAACATGTACAGCTGCATATCATTTGCTTAAGATTTGTACAAGATTTTTATGTCTAATACCAGTACAAGATGGTTGAAGGAGTGAATCTTTTATACCCTACCACAAGGAATCAGATTTATGCACACTTTAGAAGGTGGTTGAATGTTCCTTTCTTGAGAATCTGGACATGTTGAAGGAAGTAATGTGTGTCCTAACTCAGAAATAACATTTTCCTAAGGAATCTAGCAATTATAGCAGCCTTGAAAAGTAGCACTAGTCAGAAGCACAATCATTAATATTTTAATAGGTCATGTACATACCTGAGAAATTCCAATAGCCTCAGCATAGGAAACAACCTGTTAATAGTTGATACAATATTCAATATGAACTAGAAGGTGCAACAATAACCTCTAGTCAATGCAGCATGGAGCTCTAGTTGGTGCAGCTAGAAACCTCTTGTGCCAAAATTACTTATTTCCAGTCGATCATAGCCCATCAGATTGTGATCCAAACTTACCAAAATAGATGTGTACCCTATGGGAAGAGATGTCCCTTATCATTCCTACATAACCACCAAGACAAGATACCCATGCACCATATGATATAATAGATAACTTCCTAAACCCACCTAGAATTAATAATAGTAGGGGTTTTCTAAGGATGTCAGAGACTCACTAACCCCCCTTTTTTATATAATAAGGGAAAGGTCGAGCCTGAATGGAACAACCATACTACCAGGTTGTGCCCCTATAGAGAGTCTGAGCCTTGCAAGAAATTGATGCACTATCTATCATAAGATACACTATGGAATATAAGGAGTAACTCTAGTATAATTAAAATAACATCAACAAAATCCATGAAAAAATGCTCAAAATTAAACTAAAATTTACCAAATTGAAGGGAAAATGACTGGGGAAAGAATCTGAGATACATAACAGTTCACTATTACTAACCTTTGTAATGCACTGTGCAAACTCCAAATTGGAATCTTGAAGCAAATTCACAGAGTCTAGACCTACATTGAATTGATCTTCAGATTCCTGTGGGCTATGGCATTATATAGGGATTTTTCCCCAAATTTTTGGTTGAAATGGTCAAATTCGTAGTGATTGAAGGTAAAAATCACTACGTTAAGTGGAATTTTAAAAAATCAACCGATATTCCGAAAAAATGCTCCTAAGATCCATAAATTGATTGCGAACCAGCAATTTTTTTCTCCATCACCGATAATCAATGGCAAACTAGCAGTTTTTTTCTCCATCATAGAAAATCAGGTGTGAACCAACAATATATTTCCTCCATCACTGAAAATCAGAGGGAACCAGGAGTGGCTTTTCTTGATTACCCGAAAATCTGGGCGAGTGCACGATTTCGGGTGTCATTTAAATGACGATATTTAGTTTTGCATTGTTGACAGTATTGGCTAATATATTTAATATAGTTAGGGGTTTTATAAAAAATGGGCTAATATATTAAAATTAAAAAAACCTTTGTTATGTTGAAAAATCGCCCTCTACTTTTTGGTGACCCCTCTAATTTCTCCCATGGGATAAAATTTTCCCTGATCACGACTCGGGTAAACTTCACTGTAATTTTAATTTTAAATTATTTTTATTATTAATACTCAGACTGTAGTGAATCTAACACATTATTTGGTCGCATCTCTCAAAATTCCAGTTCTTTCAAAGTTACGTGTCTACCCAAATGTCCTCGTAAGGAATACAATAGTTTGGAACCATCTTCCTTCATTAATTAATGAAATTCATGAGGATTTGTTGGTTGTTTACCCTACAACTCTAAGGAATGTGGAAGGGTTGTGTAGAACATAAGTTTTATCATTTTTTTTTTCTTGGTAGGAATTCTATACCAATAACTTGAGAGTACCTTAAATGGACTTTGTGTTCCTTGTTAGGAGGAAATTCATGCTTACTTATACAATAGATGGTGGGTAGTTTAGGGTTCTCCTTAATTGTAAAGCTCGATTAGTTTTACTACTAGCAAGGTTTATCAAATCCTGAAATGGTTTATAAATGTAATTAAACTCTTCAAGATGTAGGACCATACTATAATTTTGAATGAGAGATATGGATCGTAGTTAATTTAATGCACAATGATGTTTCAAGTACTTTGATCTATTTAATTAGGATGGATTTCCCCAATAAGTTAAATTAACTAGGAATTCATTGGACAAAATCTATTTCATGATTTCAGAGCATCCAATAACGAGTTAAATTAAATGCACTGTCGGGTGCATATATAAAGTAAGCTAATCTCTTATAAAAACCACTTTCTTTCATAAATTTAAGAAATTTACTAAAATTCTAAAATTCTATCATATGTTAAGATTTTCTTTTGTGTAATAGATTTTGCACAATCTTTAATAAACCTAAGAGGTCTGAATAAAAAAAACTTGCACTTTGAGTATCCGTCTGAATGTTGAATTTTAAAAAAATGAACTTTTATGTATCTCTAAGTTCAAACAGTTACAAAATTATAACATTAAATGATTAAATATATTTAGTTTCACTCCCACCAAAAGACCATCTTAATAAATTGATTATAATAAATAATACAATAAAATATGTGAAAGATTAAGAATTTTCTTAATAAATTGATGAAAGTACACTAAAATGATATATTTTAAGGAATGCGAAAGATTGGGAATTTAAGATTTAGTTAGACAAGATCAATATATTTGTGAAAAAACCTATTTTTTATCATCATTGTTAGAAGGAAAAAAATGTAAAACAATATAACTAGAAGGAAAATATGTAAACTTTGAAATAAAATACCAAGAAAGAACCCTTGTTTCCATGGCCTTGACCATGCTCGAAGAGAATCCTTTAACTATTGCAATCATCCCTAGAAACCATTGTTGAAATCATCTTGTAAAATTACCTCTAAAAAAAAGTTATCTTTTACTTTTGCTTCATACCATCAAGCAAATGTCTTAAATCCTATGTTTATAAAAAATATAATATGACTAACTCACCCAAAAAGTTTTCAATCTCAACAAGGTGAAAAGTTTTTTCTGGTTGAATTATTGTATACTTAGCTAATTGCTAACACCATTTATTGTTTGTTTTTCCAGGTGAGGCTATCTATTGAAGGGAATAGAACTTATTTGATTTTTGGTTAAGAACAAGGTACTTTCATTTATATTATATTTCCTTATTACCATGTTCTTAAACACTAAAGCTTTTACTTAGTTAATAACTTGAATTGCAGGTGGTATAAAAACTAAGTGGAGGAGTTAAGAAGTGACCAAACGCTTTTGAGTCATTCCAAGGGTGAAAAGAGTTTTGAGACTTCAAATCTCTAAACTAGTCTAAAGGTTGTAACAATCCTAAACTATCTAACGAGCTTTCATAAATGAGGTGCTTAACCTTATAAAAATATCTATTATGCATCTCCAGAAGGACAAATCTCAAGTTGTATGGTTTTTTGGTGGAAAGCCGACTTTAGTAAACTTGCATTATTGATGCAGGAGCATCTAACTCAGATTTTTTGGGTTGATGAGTCAACATGCGATGTAATCACTTCTATATGGATAGGGTTCATTGTTAGATAGATAGGATTAGTTGTATTTTGTAATAAGCGGCATTTTGTCCTTTTTCTCCTTGAACCATACGAGGAATTCTCCAAGGATAGATCTTTGTTGATAGGATTTATTTTATTGGGTGTCCAGATCCAAGCTATTCGGATCTGACAGGTTTGTTGAATCTTATAAGAAGAATTGAATGTACAAGATAGGATATGATAGGTGTATGCATATATGGGTGCAGAGAGTTAAATATTGTAGAGGGTGTGCAATTATACTTCAAGTTAAATTGAATGAAGAACAGAGTTATTCTGCAAGTCAACTTGAGTGATTATGCCTTCATCTCAATCTCCGGTAGTATTGTTGTAATTTATGTATGTGTATGTGTATGTTTGCATTCCGGAATTTGATATAAGTAGAAGAGGTGAAATTGCCTATGACGAGAGCTTTGCAAGAGGGAATTGATCCTTTCAGTGATCAATTCAACGAAGATTACAAAGCATTAAACGACACATATCTTCAACCGATCTATGGCTGAGATCAACAGATCTATGAATGAGATTAATTTTTCTGATGAAAGAACACCTAGGATAAGGATGCAAAATCGGAGGTGATCGCTGGAATTAGGATCAAAATCAATGGCCAAGATCGATCGACGATGGACAATGAATTTGCTGGGAGAAGTTGCATGGTCCAAAGAAATTCTGATGTGCGAAAAATATTTATGAAATGCACTTCATTATTTTTGGATTCCACCGTTGATTTGGTGGGGACACTGAGTGAACAATCCACAAGCCATTTCACAGATTTAACAAGCAAGTTTGTTAACATTCTGGCTGGCTACGAAATTTTGTTTATGAAACGAAATTTATCTTGGATTTGAAATCCGCAAGTGATTTGGACGATAGATCGTCCACTTGGTGAGTTGATTAGATCAGTTTTTGGGTTGTTGATTGGACACACATCTCCAACATGGCATCAGGTTTAGTATCAGAGCTTGGGTAAAGATGCCCCCAAGGCGAGGACAAGAACATGGGGTTCCTATAGGACGTGGTCGAGGAAGACAACCTGCAAAGACTTACGTGCAGAGAGACATGAGAAGACTGGAAGAAAGACTAGAATCTATAGAAAGAAAGAACCACTCGGATAGTTCAGATAACATTGATGAAGAAGAAGAATCCCCTAATGAAGAAGAATAAGATCGTGAAGAAGTCAGATTTTTGAAGATGATGATGAAGGCCATTAGTAGACCAAGAGTGGAGGTACCTATGTATGAAGGTAACTTAAATGTTGAAGAACTCATGGATTGGATTAAGGCTGTGAATAAATATTTTGATTTTGAAGAAATTGAAGACAAGAAGAAAGTAAGATATGCAACTACCAAAATGAAGGGACATGCAGCCATCTAGTGGGATGAACTCCTGATCCATCGAGTAGGAAGAGGCAATTTAAAAATAAACTATTGGGATAAGATTCTACACAAGATTAAAAGTTAGTTTATGCCTAAGGACTATCAATTGAACCTTATTATACAATTAAAGAACCTTAGACAGAAGACCATGACTGTAAAAGAATACACATAATCTTTTTTAGACCGAGTATTAGAGCTAGACACACAGGGAGGTTTAGAAAGGGTAGCTAGAAATATCAATGTATTAAGATATGATAGACAAGATGAACTCAGTTTATAAAATTTGAAAACTATAGAAGACGCATATCAAGTAGCTTCAAAGGTAGAAGAAAAACTGTTAAGAAAATAGAGCGAGAAAAATAGAGGAAAGAATGTAGTAAGAGGAAGAGGATCTCCTATTAGTGGAGGTAGGACTTCAAAAGTTGGAGTTGAGGGTTCTAGCAGTTAGACATCCTAGAGAGGAGGATTCAGAGGAGGCATAGGAAGAGGCAGGCATATAGAGTTAAAATGTTATGCTTGTGGAGAGATGGGACATATGTATTGGAATTGTCCAGGTAATCAGTCTTCAAGTCAAGGAAGTGTGAATGTCGCAGAGGCTTAGGAAGAGTCAAGAGAAGAAATAGAGATGAATAACCCTATAGAGGAAGGAGACTCTCTTATGTTGAAGAGAGTTTTGGTAAAATTAGAGAAGCAAGTACATGAACCAGCTCAAAGGAAAAGTTTGTTCAGAACAAGGTGCAAGTCACAAGGTAAGTGTTGTAAAATGGTTATTGACAGTGGTAGTACATATAATTTGGTTTCCAGTGAGATCATAGAGAAGCCAGGATTGAAGAGAATGAAGCATCCCACTCCCTACAAAGTTTCTTGGTTACAGAAAGGACATTAGCTCTTGGTGAATGTGCATTGTAATGTGGAATTCCATATTGGTACTTACAAAGATGAAATATTATGTGACATAACTTTCTATAGGTGTGTGCCATATACTCTTAGGGAGGCCAAGGTAGTATGACAGGAAAGTTGTTCATGATGGGAGGAAAAATACTTATTCTCTGGAGAAGGATGGGAAGAGACATACTTTATCACCCTTGGAAGATGAAGTAGTTCATGAAGGTTCAGGATCAAACATTTGTTGACGTCTAGAAAAGAACTGTTGCAAGAAGTTCAAGAAGAGGAGGATCTAAATTTTTCCCTTGTTGGTAAGCCAAAGGTAATTTTAACTTCTACAAATTTAGATGATTTTTCTGTTGAAGTTAAAAATTTGCTTGATGAGTGTGCTCACATTATTTTGGACAAGTTTCCAAATGCTTTACCCCATGTAAGAAGTATTATTCATCACACTGATTTAATACCTGGTGCAAGTTTACCTAATAAAGCAACATACATATTATCTCCTTAAGAAAATGAAGAAATCAAACAACATGTACATGAGCTGTTGGAGAAAGGATTGGTAAAAGAAAGCTTGAGTCCTTGTGTAGTACCCACTGTACTTAGTCAAAATAAATATGGTGAGTGGAGGATGTGCACTAAATCCAGGGAAATTGACAAGATCACTATCAGGTATAGATTCCCTTTACCTAGAATTGATGATCTAATGGACTGTTTAAGTGGTTCAAACTATTTTTCCAAAATAGATTTGAAAAGTGGATATCATCAGATTAGGATAAGGGAATGGGATGAATGGAAAACAAAATTTAAAACTAATGATGGTTTGTATGAATGGTTAATGATGCCATTTGGGATTACTAATGCACCAAGTACCTTCATGAGATTGATGAATGAGGTTTTGAAAGACTTTACGGGAAATTTTGTGATAGTGTATCTAGACGACATTTTTATTATCAGTCAAAATAGAGAGGAACATTTAAGACACCCTAAGTTAGTGGTGAGGACTTTGCAGAAAGAGAAGCTCCTGATAAATTTGAAGAAATGTAGTTTCATGAAAAAAGAGTTAGTTTACTTGGGATTTGTAAGTTTCAAAAGAAGGACTGAAGATGGATCCTGAGAAGGTACAAGTGATTTTAAATTGGCCAGTTCCAAAGAATGCTTATGATGTAAGGAGTTTCCATGGACTTTCTAGTTTATATAGGAAGTTCATTAATAATTTTAATCATATATGTACACCTTTGATAGATTCTTTCAGAGGAAGTAAACAACCTTTCAAATGGACAAAAGCAACTGATAGAAATTTTAAGTTGCTGAAGAAAAACATAAATGAGAATCCTATTTTGGATTTTCCTAGTTCTGACAAAGTGTTTCAAGTAGAAATATATTCTAGTGGAACAACAGTGGGAGCAGTTTTAAGTCAAGAGAAGAGGCCTGTGGCATACTTCAGTAAAAAAAATGAATGAAGCAAAACATAAATACTCTTCATATGATAAATAATTTTATGATGTTGTGCAACCTCTTAAGAAGCAAAGACATTATTTGATTCCTAAGGAATTTGTGTTGTATTCTAACAATCATCCTTTTCAATTCATAAACAATCAGCCTAAGTTAAACCAGATATATATTAAATGGGTAAATTTTTTGCATAACTTTACCTTTGTTATCAAACATACAAGTTGTTGATGCTTTGAGCAGGATAAGTCTGGTATTGCAAGAAGTTAAGGTCAGTACTTTGGGATTTTAAAAATTGATTGATATATATAAAGAACAAGATTATATCAACCCTTGCCTATTCCAGCCAGGCCTTGGGATTCTATAAGCATCGATTTTGTTTTGGGTTTACCTAAAAATCAGAGAGGCCATGATTCAATTTATGTTGTAGTAGATAGATTTAAAAAAATGGATCATTTTATTACATGTAGGAAGACTAATGATGCAACCAATATTGCTAATCTATTCTTTTAAAAATTTGTAAAATTGCATGGGCTCCCTTTGAGTATTGTGTATGACAGAGATACAAAGTTTGCTGGTCATTTCTGGAGAATTCTATGGAAGAAATTGGGAACTAATCTCAGCTTTAGTTCTTCTTATCACCCTCAAACTGATGGCTAGACTTAAGTGTTAAATAGGAGCTTGGGAAACATACTGAGAAGTCTCATGTATGAACATCCAAAACAGTCTAACTTGGATCTTTCTCAGGCTGAGTTTGCATACAATGATTCAACCAACAAAAGTATAGGCATGAGTCCTTTTCAAATTGTTTATGGGATGCATCCAAGAGGTGTATACGAACTTAGAGATTTGGGAAAACAAGAAAGGAGAAGTTGATCCAGGTCATGTCCAGGTGCACGCTAGGGACAATAGTTGATTGAATGATTTGGGTACTATTATGGTGGAAGCTTATAAGAAGAGTCAACAAAGCAGGAAACACACTAGGTCAACAAGAAATATACACATAGGCAATATGCAAGAATTTGAACCAATTTATTATGTTTTCTCCATGAAAGATGAAGGATTCAGATGATGATCCAAAATATGTTATATTATGTTAATGTACATGCTTATGTAGGATGTTGAGACGCTTGGGTGACTACCTACTACGTTCATTTACAAGAAGTTATAATGGGAAAAAGTTAAACCATTGCAGAGCAAGTTGGTATGATGTATTCGAGGAGGACCTATCGAGGGAAAACTTGCCGAATGCAAACTTTTCGATTGAACATGTTGAGGAAAAACTATTGAAGGTGAACCTATGGGTGAAAGTGAAGCCATCGAAGGTGAAACTGTCGGCTTCCAAGGAAAATCTGTCAAAGGCAAACCTGTCAACTTCTGGTTGGATCATTCCTCCTTCCTTAAGAAATAATGGCATCCATTATGTATTCATTTAGGTGAGGAAAATTGTCGATGACTTCATTATCAAAGTACCATTTTCCTTGTGTGGGAAGCTGTCCATATTTAGCCACTTGAAACAAGGGAATGGAGTTCTTCCTTGTAATGTGTATGCGTCATCCAAAAATGGTGTCACAAACGAGAGGTTCCTGAACATTTGGATGGATGTCTTCGGGTTCTGTTGTGTTCAAGTCATTCTATTCCAACAATGGTGCATAATATGGTCGAAGCAGATCTACATTGAAAAATGGATGTAGGCCAAGGCATGCAGGAATGTCGAGCTGAAAACCATTTTCTCCAATATGTTTAAGGATACTATATGGACCATATCACAAAGGTTTCATATTTATGTATGGACCAATGAAGCGCTCCTTCTTTAGATGTAACCAGACCTCATCCCCAATTTGGAATGAATGAGGAATACGATGCTTGTTGTGTCAGGCCTTAGCTTTTGCATTTGCTCATTGAAACATTTCATGTGATTGCTTATAAATGTTGTAGATTTGTTCTCTGAAATTCAATTCTTTCTCCACTTCTCATCCTTCTAATTCGGTATCATTGGACTGTGTCGAGGAAATAATTAAGTCGATAGGCACTGAGGGTTAAAATCGATAATAGATCTCAAATGGAATATTTCATGTAGAGTTGTGTTGAGAATGATTGTACTTCTGTTGTACGTATGGAAGGATGTCATCGCATGTTCGACGATGCTTCTGGTTGTACATGCGAACGAATTGCACAACTAAGAGATTTACAACCTTCATATGTCTGTTTGTCTATGCATGGAAGGCTGTCGACAAAGAATGTCTCATGTCAATATGTTTCCAGTGAGTGTGCCAAAATGTGCTAACAAATCTATCATATCTATTGGAAATAATGGTCGTCGGGAGGCCATAATGTTTCCACACATGTTCAAACAAGAGCTGAGTAAACTGATGTGGTGTCATAGTCTTCTTACATGGTATAGTATAGCCATCTTGCAAAATCTGTCGAATACTACTAGTATCACGTCATGTTGATGTTTAGAAGTAGGATATCTCGTCAAGTAGTCCATATAAATAGATTCGCATGGCCGACTAGGAACTAGAAGGGGTGTATACAGTCCTTGTCATCAATTCGGTGGTTTAGCAATGACACAAACCATGCACGATTGAATGTACTTGTTGATGTCAGATTTAAGTTAAGGCTAGTAGAAATAATTTTGGAGGATAACAAAGGTTTTTGTGACTTCAAAATGTCCCGTAGTATTGTTGTAGTGAGGGTTCCAAATGATCTTCTGTCGGTGCTCACCATTCGGTACACAATTATGTCCAAGCTTGTATAGCAAGATTTCCTTTAGGAAGTATTTTGCAGTTGAAAACTTGTCGGTCTGAAGCTATTGATAGATTGTAGAAAAATTGCTTTCTACCGAATACAATTGCGGCTAAGTAGTGGTGTCATAACCATGCATACTCATCACTATAGACAGTAGAGTAATGGGTGGTCTGCTGAGAAAATCAGCTGTGGCATTGGATTTTCCTTCTTGATACTTAATTACCTACTGAAATTGTTGTAGGTAATTAATCCACTTGAGTTGTTGGGTTGTCTATAGTTTCTATTGAGTTGGAGTGAATTGCAAAGGATTATGGTTAGTGAGGATCACTGTTTCCTTTCCAAAAATGTAGTGTCTCCATTACTTGAGAACTTTCACAATGACGTATAGTTCTTTTTCATACGTCAAGTACCTTCTGACTGTGTCACTGAAAGTATCAGAATGAAACTCAACTCGCTGACCTAACAGAGTGATCATAGCGTCGAGGGCATAGTTTGATGCATCCATCTCAATATAAGAGGGTTGATGCAAATCACGTAACATAAGTACTAGTGCAGTACAAAGCTTGTTTTTTATTTGTTCAAAATATTGTTGTTATGTCGGTGTCCATTTGAAGAGGCCATGTGATGTGGTTGAATCCAAGTACAAATTCTTGATAGAAATTAACCAAAGAAAGAAAAATTCTTAGTTCTTGAATGTTTTGAGGAATGGGTCAGTGTTTGAGCATCTGTACTTTTTCTAGGTTAACATGAATTCCCACAGAGTCAATTACATCCCCAAAATGCTTGATTCTAGTCATCGTAAATGAGCATTTGTCCATGTTCAGATATAGCTGATGTTGCTGGAGAGTGTCAAAAATGTGTCGAAGTTGTTTGACATGTTCTTCCCGTGATCAACTGAAAATCAAGATATCATCGAGATAGAGAATGACACATTTATCGATGAAAGGTTTTAGAAGGTTATCCATATATCTCATGAAGGTTGCAGGTGCATTGGTTAAGTCGAAAGGCATGACTAACCATTCAAACAATCCTTCCTTAGTAATGAAATTCGTTTTCCATATATCAATGGAATCGATTGGAATCTTGTGGTATCCTAACTTGAGGTCGAGTTTCGTAAAGAACTGAGCACCTTTTAGATTGTCAATGAGTTCATCAGTCCGTGGAAGAGGGTATATGTTCTTTACTAAACTTTTGTTAAGAGCCTGATAGTAAATGCACATGCACCAAGTCTTGTTTTTATTGGAACTAAGACGATTGGACTTCTACAAGGAGAGGAGTTGGGGTGGATATGACCCTTGTCGATGAAATCCTGTATTTTTTTACGAATCTCTTCATTTTCAAGAATGGATCTTTTGTAAACATATGTGTTAGGTAATGAAGAACAAGGAAAAACTTCAATGGAGTGTTTTACCTGACAGTGTAGAGGTACCCCATCTAGTGCTTGAAATTGTTTCTTGTATTCTTCAAGAATGTTGTCAATCTGTTGTTGTTTTTAGGAGCTACGTTGGTTGGTGATTCGACTCATTGCTACAGTCTTCCTAGAATGTTGAGGCTTGATCATGATTAATGCAAAATTTTGAGCATGATTGATAAGCTTCTTTGTTTGTTTGGAAGATGTCATAGCAACCGTCGATGTGGGTTGTCTCTCTGGTATGACATACCATTCACTTCGGATTTTGACAATCAACTTCTAAGGCTGTGACTAATTTGTACTATGTCAATCCCATAGGAAGGGTTTACCGAATAGAATGTGGGCTATAGAAATGATTACATGTCACAGAGTAATTCAGCTTCAAAAGGCTTCATGAGGTAAGAGAGTCAACATTGTTGTGTGATCCTTAGTTCCTTCCCATCCTTCATTCAACTGATATTGTAAGGCTAATGATGTGGAGTGTTGACAAGACCTAATTTCTTCACAAGATCTTCATGAACGAATTTCTTCTGGCTACCATTATCCATAATTAGATGTAATAGATTTTTGCTGAACCCATATCCGTGAATGTAATAGGCGCTCACGTTCTTCCTATTCGATGATGGTCAAGGCTGTCGAAGTGGTCGAGGTCGAAGGAAAAAGGGTTGATGCATCTGGATCAGATTCTACTAGGGTTCTGTCGAACAAGTTGGATGTTGACAATTTTTCCAAAAATGTCTTCCGAGCTTTACATTCAGACGTATCATGCCATGCTGAACTAAAACAATCACAACATTTCTCGGAGGGATTTTTTTTGCTGTGATCCCTCTTGTCTTTCTGAAAGTTCTTATTTTTATGATCAGAAAGATGCTATATTACATTAATGTACATGCTTATATAGGATGTTGAGATTCTTGGGTGACTACCTGCTACGTTCAATTACAAGAAGTTATAACGGTCAAAATTTAAACCATCACAGAGCATGTTGGTATGTTGTATTTGAGGCGGACCTATTGAGGGTGAACCTGTCGAATGCAAACTTGTTGGTTGAACATGTCATGGAAAAATTGTCGGAGGTGAACTTGTCGGTGAACGTGAACCTGCTGAAGGAAAAATTGTTGGGTTCCAAGGCGAACATGGCATGTGTTGGTTGGATCAGAATTTTAGAGGGTGAATACTTTTCAATTAGCATGCATGAGCTGCAGGAGAATATCAAGAAGAGATTATAGGAAAGTGGAGGAAAATATCAATAGAGGGTAGACTTGAAGAGAATAGAAGTAAACTTCAAGGTTGGATATTTAGTGATGGCCTATGTTAGAAAGGAAAGGTTTCCTAAAGGAAATTATAATAAATTGAAGCTTAAAAATATTGGACCTTGTAAAGTTTTAAGGAAGTTTTTTGCAAATGCTTATGAGATTGAACTTCCTTCAGACCTTCAGATTTCAACAATTTTTAATGTTCCAAATTTGTATCCTTTTAGAAATGTAGGCATCCAAACAGATGGTATAACTTCATATTGAGACGATTCAACTATAGATTGGTGAGGACAACTTCCACAGAAAGAACAAAATCATATTGAAACCATCCTTGACAAAATAATTCTAAGGAATACCAGGGAAAAAAACTTCTTTCAATACTTAGTTAAATGGAAGAATCAGCCTACTAAAGATGCAACTTGGATGAAAGATCAATAAATTTCCAAATACAATGTACAACCTGAAGACTTATTGAAGAATTCTTTTCTTCCCCAGGAGTATGATGCAGGATCATCCAACTTAGATTTCTTGGGTTGATAAGTCAACATGCCATGTAATCACTACTAGATGGATAGGGTTCCTTGTTAGATAGATAGGATTAGTTCTACTTTGTAATAAGTGGAAATTTCCCATTATTCTCCTTGAACCATGTGAGGAATTCTTCAAAGATAGATCTTTGTTGATATGATTTCTTTTCTTGGGTGTCCAAATCGAAGCTATTCATATCTAATAAGTTTGTTGAATGTTATAAGAAGAATTGAATGTAATAGATAGGATATGATAGGTGTATGCATAGACGGATGCAGATAGTGTAAGAGTGCAGAGGTTGTGTGTAATTATACTTCCGGTTAAATTGAATGAAGAACAAAGTTATTCTAGAAGTCAATTGAGTGAATATGCCTTTGTTTCAATCTCCATGAGTATTGTTGTAATTTATGTGTGTCTATGTTTATGTTTTCATTCCAGAATCTGATATAAGTAGAAGAGGAGAAATTTCCTATGATGAGCTTTGTTGGAGGGAATAGATCCTTTCTGTGATCAATTCAACGAAGATTACAAAGCATTAAAGAGTGCATATCTTTGACATATCTACAACTAAGATCAACATATCTATGACTGAGATTGATTTATTCGATGAAAGAATGCCTAGGACAAGCCTATGAAATCAGACGTGATCGCTGGAATTAGGATCGAAATCAACTACCAAGATCGATCATCTAAGTAGATAGATGACAGACATTGATTTTGTTAGAATAATCAACCCATAGTATTTACCCACTTAGACATTATTTCATTTATTTTGTCTTATTTTCCTAGTCCATGAGTCCCACCATGTGCAAGTTGCTATTTGCCTATCCATAGAGGTAAAACTTGCCATTATTGACTCATGGAGCGCTTGGGAAAGCCTTGGGAATCAAATCTGCTTTATTCCTGGCCTCCTAGGTTCCCTTCTGCTTTTTCTGCTTTATTGCCTGCTTTTTCAGTGTTTTAAGGCACATAGGAAAGAAAGACTAGGTGAGGTGAATCATCTTTGTTGCCTCTTCCTCCTCCACTCTTTCCTCCATGAAAAAGCATGTATGAGCTGCCATTTTACCACTATTTATCTTGCCCATGCGCCCTTGCTAATTCGTGGGATCCTTGATAGACTTGGGATCAGCTTTTTACACCTATGGGGGATTTGCCTATTTTGGGTAAGCCTGCTTTATGCTAGATTTGGATGCTTCCTTATGCATTCAATTTGCTCATGTATTCTATATATTCAGCAGCCTATGATATTACAGGGTTGGCTATTGTACACTCAGTTAATATAATTTTGTGTTACAGCTCCATATTCAGTCTCCATTGTTGATAATTTGCATGATCAATTGTTAATTGCTGTGAGTGAAATTAATCTACTGCAGGCCTGAATTTCTACAGATTTCGATGGGAGAAGTCGCACGGTACAAATAAATTCTGGTATGCATGAAATATTTATGAAATGCACTTCATTGTTTTTGGAGTCCACCATTGATTTGGTGGGGACACTGATCGAACGGTTTGCAAGCCATTTCGCAGATTTAACAAGCAAGTTTGTTAACATTATGGCTAGCTGCGAAATTTTGTTTATGAAATGGAATTTATTGTGGATTTGAAATCCACGAGTGAGTTAGACGATAGATAGACCACTTTGTGAGCTGATTGGATCGTTTGTTGGGTTTCTAATTGGACCCGCATCTTCTAACATCCATCAATTGTCATGGTATGAAACTATGTGATCACTATTCCTATCCTTACCCATACATTTCCAAGTCAACCGTAACCTTTCCGTATTCTCCATATCATTTTTTATAATACATTAATGGATGCATTTTCGCTCATTTAATGTTGACGGACTCACTCTCTTCCAACTGTGACCTGTGCGAATCACATTAAAGGAGAAAGGATCTTCACATTTCGTTGAGGCCAACAAAATCGTGTTGGAAGATGAGTTATTACTCCATTCTATAGTTTCATACTCACTCTTTCAGTGGCTTGAAGGCATCGAATTTAAAGGACTTGTTCCGAAGTCTATTATGCTTCTCCCTTGAGAGATTGAAACTCCGCGAGAAGGGTTTTTCTTTTGGGTTTCACACCCCACTTCTAGTTGAACTGGTAACATGCACTAAAGGAAGCTGGTTTTCTTGTTGGTTGTTCCAATCGTGGAAAGAAATCCTACCAGATATGCATCTATGCTTGCTAAAGGTCACGATTCATGTAACCACTCCTATCTTCTTCAAATTTGTCTTTTTTTTGTTATTAGATTTTTTAAAACCATTAAATATAACTATTTCCTTTTGTTGTAGGTTCTTCATTTTCAGTTCTACCAGTGTTGCACCATCTACCAAAACGTTTGGTAATAAATTATACGACCTCCTAATACCATTTTTCTTCGCTGATGTTTGAAATATATATGGGGATTCGTTGGTTTCCTCTGATGGAACCTGCGTGGAAACAAACTTTGGTATCTTGCTGGGTTCTTGTCATTATTGTTGGCCATGTAGGAATATATAACTGCCTATGTTTTAAGTGGGTTGTGTGTGTTCTGTGACAGAAAGGAAGTCAAGATGACTTTCCCTCTAATCGATGGAAGATTTTAGGGTTCTTCTTTGGAAAAGACAGGTCTATCTAACCTTGGCTGCATTGTAATAATTTATTTTGCAAGACAAAGACCATACAAAAGTTAGAGCTATAGCTCAATAAATTTTAATGAAGATTGTATTTATTTAAAGAAATTTAATCTTTACTTATACTTGAATCGTCTAATATATCCCTACAAGTTTTTATTGGTATTTTCAAACATTGTTTAGTATGGTATGCATGTCACTTTTTAATCTGTTTGATTTAAAATAAAATTGGTACCACATTTGTATATTGAGGTTTTGCAACCTTGAGCTCAGGTTTGTAACTTTTATAATTTTTACTGATCTACTAAGTTATAAAAATATTAAAGTAATTTTAATCTACGATACGGTTTACCCTGTAAAATACCTTTTGATGAAGTTGTCGATTTGATCTATTGTCGTGTTTTAGTGTAAATTAGTTATTTACTTTATTGGCGATTTGAGTTGTTCGCATATACGAATTGACCTCTATTCTCTTTTAATATTTAGTTTACTTTAATTTACACTGATATCCATATGTAATTAAGGTTTAACCTCTATTCTTCTTGATATTGAAAATACGTATTGATGTTGTGATTTGTATGGAGCGAGGATTTAACCTTTGTTCTTCTTGATATTTAATATACTTATTTATGATGTGACCTGTATACAACTCAGGTTTAACCTCTGTTCTTCTTGTTATTTGATATACTTATTTATGTTGTTTGACGAGATTACTCTATACTACATAAATCCTTCATTTTGATGACACAGGTTCATGTATAAAAAAAATACTTGATGATAAGAGTATGCACTATTGTTTACCCTATGGGAGGTAGAGGCTAAGGAAAGGGATTTGTGTAAATTTTATGTACAACAATTTATTTAACAATTCTTTTCCTAGTTAAGGAAATATAGTTTCCTTTGTCGAACATCGATTGTATTCTTTTCCTAAACCCTTCTTGATTCTTGTGCTTTATTACTTAAAATTATAACTGTTTTTATGTATGTAAATAGTTTACATTCGGTGAAAGTCATAAATATACCCTAGGCAATATGCCAATCTGACTAAGTTTCTTAGATACAATGTTCGGTGGCCATACTTAGTTAAAATGATTTCCTTGTTCTATCTAAACAATCATTCTTCTATATTCCTAGAGTAATTCTTCTGCGAGGAATTTAACTTGAACTTGTAATTCTCATTCTATCATTTTTCAAGATTAATAATAAAAAGATACTACTTTATAATTACCATATCCCACTATACTATGTAATTCTATTTTGATCATAATAGATGAACTTATTTTTTTACATAACACATCCATAGGTACTTTATCGAAACCTTCTATTTTAATCCCCTTGTTAGGGCTTTAGCCCCTTTTTTGGGATTTAAGCCCCTTTTTGGAGGTTTTATCCCCTATGAGAGCTATTTTGGCTCTTTTTAGGGGTTTTTAAGCCTCTTTTCATATTTTTGAGCCTTAGCAAGGGTGTGGGGGTCAAATGGGGGTCGTACATAGATGTATTTGGGTGGTGTAGGTCATGTAGAGCTCATTGACGTATTTTTTGGGTTAACGGATTGCCCCCTGATGTGTGAGGGTAGGAGCTCATCATATGGCCAATGAACATCATAGGATTTTCTGGGCAGAGGTGGTGCTTCTTGGGTTGGGGCATGGTGGATTTTGGTTTTTGTATTAATATGGTTCCCATTAATGGGTGAGATACAAATAATGTGTGACATGTATATGGATGAGGTGGGCATCCCCATTCTCATAATGATGTCAAATTAATAATGTGATCTAAGCTCTATAATACAAGAGATGATCATGTACAATAGTGGTTGCCTCAATGAGAGGCTGAATACAATACTGATATGAAGAACTACTACATTGGACCCATCGAATTCTAATGGAATGCTATATCTTCATGATTGACGGCCTGCTATATCTAGAATGCTAGATAGTTGTAGGGACCCACTGACATAGAATCAGAGTCTCTATGGTACAAATATACTGCATCAATCATAAATCTATATAGAAGCACTGCTGGGCATTCTGAACACTGTCTCCAATGCAACCCGAAAATCACAAGGGACATGAACATGTTGGGGTCCCTCAAATAGACTCATCAATGTGCTAGATTCAGGTGAAATCCAGGGTCTCTGACCAAATACTGCATGGAACAATACCCTGTATGAATCTCAACGGTGCGATGATGTAGCTGGAGCCGAGCACATGAGAAACAACCATCCCGACAAGCACTAAGGACTCCTCTCAAGTGTTTCAAGGAACTCATCAATGAGGTTAATGAAACCAAGATATAGGGACCTCTGGGTCTATCCTATAGAATATGTGTGTTGTCGTCGATAGAGGGAGACTTGTAGCTGGCCAAGGAAATGGTGTTTCCTTAACCAGAAGCATGAGGGAGATAACCGAAATATGTGAAGCAATCTGAGGACTGGCCGACTGAATGGGGGAAGGGGAGGGGGAGGAGTTCAAAAGGGGTAGGGAATCACGGGGGACTCAAACTTCCTTTGTTCAGACTAATACAGTAGGGTGGACAAGGCAGCAAATGGAACTAACTCATGGGAAAGGGATCATAGATGTAATACCTGGAATGCAACTGCAGATGGGAAATACTTGGGGAAGGTAGATAATTCTGGTATTTATGGGATCTGTTAAGTCATGATTTTTTCTTCCTTAGTTTTATGCTTTTATTTATGTTTTTGGAACCTTGCTAGTACTTTTTTTTTCTAGGAAATTTTGTTTATAAATATAATTAGAGTTCAAACTTTTAATTTTCATGATTTTGATTTTTTAAGCCTGCTTTTATAAAAAATTTGCTTTGATTTCATTATTGAAGGGTTTTACAAGGCATATATGGATTAAATGGTTTTATAAATGACACGAAGGTTGAGATTAAGCACATAAACCAAGTTTTAAACTTTATTAGTGGCCTAATGATGTGAAATTATTTGATTGGACTTTCTTGTAGCGCAAGAGAAAAATTAATACACTAGAGCGCTACAAGAAAGTTGCGAATGTTAAAATCATCATTTTTTCAGTCCGATTTTCGAGTGTCTTGTCTCTGAGGTGTTAATCACATCAATTGATGCATTTGATATGTGTCCTGCATAGTTTTATCATTGAAATAGGTGGATGATCATCATAAGAGGTAGATCGTGGCGATTGCATGTAGCGCAGGGTGAATGATGACAAAGAGTAGAATGAGACATAGTTTTTCAGGAGTTTGTTCCTTATCTGAAGGACACGAAGGATATTGAAGGTCGTGGTGAGAAGACACTGTTGAGAAATTGGGATTTTTTCAACTAAATGAGGAATTAGGGCTTTTCAGCAGCGACTGTTTGAAGCGGTCTGAACAGATAGAGACAGGTGGAACATGAAATTAGACACTTAATGATTGAATTGATTGCATTCCAGCCCTTGTATTGGTCTTCTAAATAGGTAGCCTATGTGTCATTTCTAGGGTTTGCTTAATTTGGGGCTTTTCTGATAAAATCCTTAATGTTAAAACTTGAAGGAGGAATATGATTTTTTCATCTAATACACTGTGAATGATGAATTATTAACAAATAGATCCAAGTATTCATCATTTAAAATAGTAAAATTCAAAGCAGAACTGTTGGAGTTCCCTGAACTCTGTGTTTAGGTCAGACTTTAGCAATTTGGCACAAAATATTTCTGAACTGTGTGTTAGGACAGACTGTTATGATTTGAAGATAGTTAGATTGTGGGATATCGACAGGTGCTATTAAACCATAGTGAATATGAAGAAAAGTGGAAAAACAAATAGAGCTAAGCCCACTGACCTAAGCTGGGTAGACAATTTTTCAGAATGTGCAGAGTTATTTCCAAATGTAGGATGGTCGACATTTTTCAAAAAGATTGATGGATTTCATGCAAAGGTGTCTCATAAATTTTCTCACTCCTATGATAAAGATATTATGTCTTTTGATACTTTACAAATCAAAATGACTAAGGAGTTGGTACCTGAGGCAACATGCATCTTGAACGTGGGATAATTATGGTTTAAGAAGGTTCCATTCACCTTCAATGCACAAAAGTACTTACTTCCTGGTGTAATTGCATATTGGGGTAAAGATGTACACTTCATAACTTCAAACCTTAATGGATAGAGCCCATTAAATTTTTACAGAGTTATATTACTTGTGAGGGTATATATGCCTTTGTTTTCAAATACTACTTCAGATTTCTTCAGCATCTCAGTAATGAGTCCAAGATGAACTTACCCTTCTTCTCTATGAAGAGTCTGCAAAACATGTCATGCAGAGTTACGGAGCACCAAAATCATACTAAGGAGTCCATTTTCCATCACGGACTCATCAAACTCATCATAAAAATTGTTTTGTAGAGTAGGGGAAATACTTGGGAGTATTTCATTTTCTTGTCAGGTTTTTAAAATGATCAAGAAGGATAGTCTCACAGAAGACAAGCTGATAAAGGGAAAACTTTGATCAAAAAGCTTAGGTAGAAGGTAAAGGTCAAAGATGAAGACAGGGTTAAATTAGAGGAAGTTTCAGATCATGCAAACGAAGACTTTGAATCTAAATAACACCTTAATGACAATGAGAGCAAGAATTTACAGTCAGATATTAAGGAAGCCGAGCCTATTGAAAATGTTGTACCTACAGAGACAATTTCTGCTAAAAATGTTGCACCTGCAGAGACAATTTCTGCTAAGAAAGAGGATACTGAAGTTCAAAGACAAAGTCCTATCACACTTCTGTCAGAAGATGAGAAATGCATATTTGATGATGATAAAGTCCCTGTCACTGATGCAACTAGGGTTTGTACTGAGAAGGAATTTCACAGCCAGCGTGATGAGGTAGCATTACCAAAAAGAAAGAAACTAAAAGTTGTTGAGTTTTCCTTAGTTACCCATCAAGGTAAGACTCTCAAATTTTTGGGGGAGATTGCTCCTGTGTGGAGACCAAAAACCATACCTAGAAATAAACTCTGACTGAATATGAAGAAGTTGTTGAATCCTAAATTGAACAAAGAAAGAGTAACAGTGATAGATGATTCTTCATCTGAGGAAAAATTGAATGATGATAAGGGTGACAGTAATGGTAAAAGGCCAATGGAATCAGAAGGAGAGTCTGTCCTGACTGATACTAAAATATCTGATATATTTCTAGAGGTACAAAGTCAGATGTTGCAGGAACAACAAGAAGGTGAGATAAAGGTTCTTACTCAGAAAAGAATGTGATGGTTGAGGAAAAGGTTCCATGTAAAGATGAGAGTGAAGAACACCTAAGTTTTCCTGAAACACCTATAGAATTGTTGCCAGAAGATGAAGAAATTTATAAGAGATTGAATATTCCATGGATTCCAAATGAGATGCAAACCATGATAGGAAATAAAACCTTTGATTAAGAAAAAGAGAATTTACAAAGAAGTGTAAAACAATATAAGTATTAGGTTGAGTACATGCAGGAGACAAATGATGGTTTGGTCATGGCAAACAGAAGACTTAGAGAGGATTTGGAGGAGGTGAACAAACATTATCAGGAGCTTATTGCAGTTTCAAGAGAAGCATTGAAAAGGAAGAGGAATATAGAAGGTCAATTCACAATGTTGAAGCAAACCATCCGGGACATGCAACAACAAAATGAAGAACTAATGAGGAAGATTGCAGATATGGAGGCAGATCAACTAAAGGCAAGAAGGAAGGCTCAATACCTAGAAGGGATTTCCTTGTTAGCTGAAGCTATAAATTTGAGCATATAGATCTTTAGACAAATACACAACTCACAAAGTGGATCTCACAATTTACTCAACAATTGAAGAATGAAACAGTGTAAAAGGCTTGCAGCTGTGAATGCTTTCATTAATAAAAAAAGTAATCCGATGATAATTACAAAGAAGTAAAAGGGCTTTAATAGCCACAAGCAATTCGAATCCACATGAGGAAGTTCAAATCGATTAGACTCTACTTGACTGTAGGTAACCAAGACCTTGTCTAAATTACTATCGAAGGACTCAGTGGTTAACTGACCTTGTCTAAACCATAACCGAAGTTCATCGGAGCTCTAAAACACAACTAAAGTGTTACATTCAGTGTTGACTAAGGTTAACTGACTGTGGTAGCTTAGAAATGTACCCCACATGTGTGCAGTCAAGTAAACCTAGCGCTAAATGAATGTAGAGGACTTGAACAGAATGTAACTAACTCCTAACTTAGCTTGACTAGTCATTAACTGAAGTGAACTGACCTTGGTTGGTTTCGGCACTCCCAGTGGCTTCCTAAATTGTAGGGATTGATCTAGGAAGCTCCTAAACTTATGCAATCAAGTGCAATAAGTGGCAGTGAGCCTCAATTAGTGTTCCCCACACTTTAGTAACTGAAACATGTGCCCCAATTAGGTCAAGTGGACCCAATGGTGTTAATGACTATAAATAGACTGGATGGACTCCCGATTTAGACATGACTCCCAATTTAGACATATGACCAAATTTGGACAAGGGAGGATTAATAATCCTAACACCCCCCCTGAATGATAACTTGGACAAATTGTGGGCCCTAGTAACTAAGACCATAGGTCACCCATTACATCAAGTAAAATAAAGTAACTGCTTAATACAAGGAGTTGGGGCAAAAACCACATGGAAAAAAAGCCTTCCCTCTATCTAAGAAGGTAGAATAAGGTCTCAAGTTTGAAAAACTTGAAAATATGTTTCTGCAATCTTCATCTCTGTGAGGTAGTGAAGCAGCATGCATGGTGTGTTGTGCACATGTATTCTGGGGCCTGGCATGTAGACTTCTCTTTCTTCTCCAAAAATGATCATGAGAGGAAGGAGGAATGTAATCTTTGTCTCTTGCTGAATGAAGAGGTGTATGATTATATCCATTCTTCTGAATGTAGTAAGACTGAGCCCTTGCCATATTGCATCTTACAATAAGTCTATTGCCTCTCTCTGAAGGAGGTAAAATAGTATGACATAGCGCAAGAGTCTTTCCTTTCTGAGTGTCAGGTGAGTTTCCAGTCATCTTCCTAGCTTCCAGTTTGGAAGTAGGGACTGAATCTAGATCTGAGTCACCCTGAATCTCAATGTCATAAACTGATATAGATGGATCTGCAATACTAGTAGAAGTTGTAAAAGAAGTAGATGCAATGTTTTTACCTTCCTTTACAGGTGGTTGCTGAGAGTGCACTGGTTCTGAAGGAGACATGAAATGTGAGAACTCATATGCTTTTGAAGCATGATTTGCAGTACCCTTTGCTATGATGCTCCCATTAGAGATATCTGTGATCTCTACTGAGTTAGGACCAAAGATCACTCGCTTTGGAGATCTAGTATGGGTCATCTGATAGACAGATAACAGGTTTGAAGCTAGGGAGGGAACAAATAGCACATCTTTGAACCTTCCATGTTCAAGTTGGATAAAGCCCTTCCATTTTGTTTTGACTTCACTGTTATTTCCCATATGAATGCTAGGACCATCAAAGGACTGAAAAGAAGAGAATGATTCTATGGATGCATTCATATGGTTGGAAGCTCCAGAATCAATGAGGAAGACAGGTGCTGATGTGCAGCAAGCCTTCAGTGCATGTCCTTTCCTTTGGTATTCTTCTTCTTCTTCAGAGTCTTCCTTCCTTGTGCTAGCAGGTACATAAATGTTGTGCTTTTTCAAGAGAAGGGCCATTTCATCAAGTTGTTTTCTCATACAGGAGCTTTCTGAATGGAATCCCCTTCCACAGTGAGAGCAGAGGACCTTGCCTTTGCCATTCTTCTTGCTTCTCTTTGAACCTGAAGGTTCTTTTGACTGCTCTTTCTTCATAGGGGACTCATCTCTTTGCTTTCCTTTGTCATTTTCTACCTTATCTCCTCTTGCAACTAAAGCTAGATCTTTGGGAGATTGAATGATCCCCATTTGGATCAATTTATCATTCTCAGAAATAAGAGATTGGATGAAGGAATTAAGAGTGGGCATCTTCCAATTTCGAGTAGTGAGCCTTACTATTTGGAAGGTGGATACAAAGACTGAGTAGTCTGCATTGAGCTTTGTGAGAATGGAAAGGATGAGTGTATCTTCATCCTTCTTCACTTTTCATTGCTTCAATTGATATATCAGGTTCTTGAACTTTGAGAAGAATTCATTTAGAGATTCGAAATTGGATGGATTGAGAGTAATCAGATCATTTTCTAGCTGATGGATCCTCATCTCATCATGCTTATAAAATAAGGAAGCAAGATTGTTCCAAACCTCCTTTGGAGTGTCCAAGTCTTGGATGTGAAATCAAAGATCTCTAGAGACTAAGGAGAGCATGAGTCCAATGGCTTCATCAAGCCTATTCATGTACCTAGCTTTGTCTTTATCTGATTCTGGCTCTTCCTCTCTTTCTTCTATGAGTCTGAAGAGATGCTTGGTGCGGAGCAATACTGTCATGTCATCCTTCCAATGGTGATATTTGAAGGAAGTGAGAAGCTCTATTTGATGAGCCATTTCGAATGTAAGAGGAATAACTGGGCTGCTGTAGCGAATGCAGTGAGAAGAAAGGGCTGCTTGTAGCGAATGCTGTAAGAGAAGTTGATAACCTGTCACACAATCAAACATACAAAGTAAGGTCGATAGTATGCACGTTTGGAATTTCCTTCACACCCAGCATAGTTGATCAAGCAAGCTTGATGAACAATTTCTTAACTTGGGATATTAAGTGGTAAATTCTCTGCTTCTGGTGCAGTACTGGAAAAAAAAATGATATGGCTGGAGATCTGAGCAGGAGAGGAGTCTTGTCCATCGAGGCTCTGATACCATGTAAATTTGAGCATATAGATCTGTAGACAAATACACAACTCAAATAGTGGATCTCACAATTTACTCAGCAATTGAAGAATGAAACAGTGCAAAAGGCTTGCAGCTGTGAATGCTTTCATTAATCAAAAAAGTAATCCGATGATAATTACAAAGAAGTAAAATGGCTTTAATAGCCACAAGCAATTCTAATCCACATGAGGAAGTTCGAATTGATTAGACTCTACTTGACTGTAGGTAACCAAGACCTTGTCTAAATCACTATCGGAGGACTCAGTGGTTAACTGACCTTGTCTAAACCATAACCGAAGTTCATCGGAGCTCTAAAAAACAACTAAAGTGTTACATTCAGTGTTGACTAAGGTTAACTGACTATGGTAGGTGAGAAATGCACCCCACATGTGTGCAGTCAAGTAAACCTAGTGCTAACTGAATGTAGAGGACTTGAACTAAATGTAACTGACTCCTAACTTAGCTTTACTAGTCACTAACTGAAGTGAACTGACCTTGGTTGGTTTTGGCACTCCTAGTGGCTTCCTAAATTGTAGGGATTGATCTATGAGACTCCTAAACTTATGCAATCAAGTGAAATAAGTGGAAGTGAGCCTCAATTCGTGTTCCCCACACTTTAGTAACTGAAACATGTGCCCCAATTAGGTCAAGTGGGCCCAATGGTGTTAATGACTATAAATAGACTGGATGGACTCCCGATTTAGACATGACTACCAAATTAGACATATGACCAAATTTGGACAAGGGAGGATTAATAATCCTAACAGAAGCAACTAAGGATTTGTAAACTTTGTTAAGATAATCAGTTATTAGTTAGGTTTGAAAGTTACTTTATTTTTGTAAATATTATTTAGATGAAACTATTCGATGGGTAGACTAAAAAAAACAGTTAGGGTTCAGTTCCTTCACCAATTTTGGAGAATGGTATAAGTGTAAGTCTGAAAGAAGACTAATGTTCGATTTTTTGGCTGGCAAGAGGAGGTCTTCAAACTTGTTCATAAGCTAAGTAAATGACTCTTATGTGTATTTGAATGTCTGATTATGAAATATATGCTCTATTTACCCTTCATTTTGTTCTCTGGCTTCATTTATAACTTGTTTTAGTTACTCAGTTGGTAATTTCATTGCTGGTTTAAAGTTTTTATACTTGGAATGCTTGCCATCTGTGGATGAACCTCAGTGTTGTTTTCTGTTGGATTATGGTTATTATGTTATGCATCTCAGCCTTTCTATGCTTATGATTTAGTGTTTATTTGGATTTATGAATGAATTCCCCCTTTTCATCAAACTTCTCAACCCAAAAAACCTTGAAAACCCTAAAAATCCTATTTTGTTTTATTGAGATTATTGAGATTGTGTTGGCTTGTTCTCTTGTAGTCTGGGAACAATTTATGGCATAAACATCTTTGGCATCGTTGTTGGGGAACGAAGTTGAAAACATATTTTTCCCTAGGATACTTATCATTTCACTGGTTTTAAGAGGTGAACTTAAACCAGCAAATCTTAAAGACTACTTTTCAAGAGTTTGCCACAGTGGCTACTAGGGGAATTGGAACTAGAAACAAACCTATTTCACCTTTGTAGTTTGGTGTTTCAAACTCAGAACAGATACTAAAAATAGCAAGGAATATTAGAAGGTCTCAGTCATCACCAGCCCTATATAACCCTGATCAGTTGGATAGTTCATCACCTTTTTTTGTTTTGAGAAAAGAAGAAGAAACTTCACCTTGGTTGAATCCTATAATTCTTGTCAGTAACTTTCAAGTTTTCACTGATCCTCAATCCTTCAAAAAGGCAAAAACAATATCTCCTAGTAAAATTCCTCTATTTCATCTGAAATTTGGTAAAACCCCTTTTTAGCCAAGTTCCATTCAAATCTCTCCATCACTAAAATCAGTCAACCTTAAAATGGCAGCCCAAAATCAGCCAGTAGATATTATGGACCGAATGGTTGCAGCTAGGTATGCACCCTTAGTTTTGTCTCAGCCTTTGAATGCACTTCCTGGAGGTGATTATCAAAAATACCTGCCTAGTTTTAATGGATAGGGTGAAACTATAGCTGAGGAACACTGGGAACCATTTCTCAGTTATGCTAATAACCAGAATATTGAAGCTAAGCATGTATGTATGAGGATGTTTGTGTAGAGCCTTGATGGAGATGTCAGAAAATGGTCTAGGGAGCTTCCTGCAAATTCTATCACCATCATAGAATAGCTTCAGGACCTCTTCATGAGACAATGGGGTGACACCAAAGATCATAATTATTATATAACTAAATTTGGAGCCCTTAGCAGAAAGAAGGATGAAACCATCGCAAACTTTTCAAAGAGATTCAATAAAATGTATGGCATAATTCCTGCAGAGATAAAACCTTCAGAAACATCTGCAAAACTCACATATGCAAATGTTTTTAACCATGAATTTTCTTTACTACTAAGAGAAAGAAGACATGTTTCTTCATTGAACATGCAGGATGCAACATTAGAGGTGGAGTCTAATATATTGGCTTCCAATAGACTGAATAAGGAAACAACTCAGCAGATGTATGACAGGAAATGTAAGAATGAAGTAGCTCCAGGGGTTTCAACATCGCATTCTACAAAAGGTAAAATTGATGAGATGGCCAAGCTAGTTAAGATCTTGACTGCAAAATTAAACAAGTTAGAACTAGAAAGAAATTCAAACAAACCTGTCCAAGAAGGTGAAAGAAACCCTAACAATCAAAACCAATTCACAAGATAGTTTGCTCCTCGCTTCATACCTAGAGAACGAAGAAATAATGATATACAACGAGAAAGGAGAGAGATTGAGGATCAAAGGGTACCCCCCCCCCCCCCCCCTCTTCAGAACAATGTTGTTGATGAAGAATAGATTGAAGAGGAAGTGTTATTTGAAGACACAGATCAAGATATGAACTATTTTGGAGAACAGTTCACTGAGAGTTTTGTCACTAAAGAAGAATTTTTAAATGCAGAATACTATGATGCTGATATGTTTGAAACAGAAGATGATTTAAATCTGAAAATGACTGCTGTAACTACTGATGTATATTAGAATGAACCAAAGAAGACTTTGAATTTGAGGTCAGGCCCAAAACAAGTAGTACAAAACCCAAAGAACAAGGTAGTTGTACCTACTAAATAGAAATCTGATCCTGTGTCAGAGAAAAAACAAATTCACGATAAGCAAAATAAGAGTATGTAGGTTGAAGAGGTAAATAAAACTGTGCAGAATTTTAATCTGGAAAATGAATTACACAAAATAAAAATTCCTATGCCTGTTACTGAATTAATGAAAAAACTTTCTTACAAAGAATCAATTCTTAAAATGATTGGTTCAGCAAACAGTTAGCCTCTTTCTGATACAATGAATCTACAAGACGAAAATCCTAAGATCTTTATTGGATCAGCTTTGGCTGAAAAAACTGAGAATGAAGCATGTGCTTCACCTCCATTTTACATTACACTGACTATCCATGAACAAATGATACATAACTGTCTTTTAGATTCAGGAGCATCACATAACCTAATTCCAAAGGCTATCATGGAGGCTTTAGGTCTGAGTATAACAAAACCCTATCATGATCTGTATGCTTTTGATTCACGAGCTGTAAAGTGTTTGGGTGTGATTAAAGATATGGTTGTTAGTTTGGCTTAGTTACCAATGAAAAGTGTGATCATGGGTGTGGTAGTAGCATATATTACACCTAAATTTGGATTACTTCACTCTAGGTCTTGGGAAAAGAAAGTTGGTGGAACTTTACAAATGGATTTAACATATGCTACTATTCCTATGCTTGGAGGAGAAAACAGAAGGCTATACAGAGAGCTTCAATTTGCCCATATTGTGACAGATGACAAGAACCCTACAAACCATCCTCTGTATGTTGTTGATAAAGATTTGGGTACTTGCATGTTACATTTTAGTGATGATGATAATACTGTTGGTTTGTTACAGGTTGAAAAGGAACAACCAGTTAAATGCAGTAAGGAACAAGAAGATGAGCTTTGGCAATTATATTTTGATGGATCATCTTGTAAAGAAGGTGCTGGAGCAGGGGTTCTTCTCATATCCCCTGGTGGTGAAACAGTAAAGCTGATGTATAAATTAGAATTTATTAATATAAATAATACTGCTGAATATGAAGCTTTGCTGTTAGGTTTGGAGGCTACTAAAGATTTAGGCATTTAGTATATTTCTGCATATGGCGACTCCGAGTTGGTTGTTCAGCAGGTGAGGAACAACTATCAAGTGAAACAGGATTTGCTGAAAGTCTACCGAAATGAGGTATGGGATATGATTGACAATTATTTTGTAGCTTTCTACATTACCTATATTCCAAGGGATCATAATCAGACTGCTGATTTATTGGCCTTAGCAGCTACACATTTTAGAATTCCCAAAACCACACAGTTGAAATATCCCATTGAGGTTAGGTACAGAACTTTTGTACCTGATAATGTAAAGTAGTGGAGAGTGTTTGAAGATGACATTGAAATTAAGAGATTTTTGGAGCTTACACATGAGTTTTCTAATTCCTTGATTGATCAAGAAGAAGATGATGAGGATGAAGATGTTGAAGAGATTGCTGAAAATGAAATCGCTGGCCACAAGATTATTGAACTAAAAGGTAATTTCATCCCAAAAGGTTTGGTACCTTTAGAAAGGATATTTTCAAAAGACGACAAACCTATAAAACCTTTTTATAGTCTTCAGAAGAGAATGTAGTGGATTGTAACATTGGTACTGTAGAACATCCAAGAATGGTGAAGATTTGAAAAGCACTCACAACAGAACAGAGAAATAGGTACATTAAGTTGTTAAAGGAACATGTTGATGTCTTTGCATGGTCTTATGAAGAATTGAGAACATATGATACTGGGATTATACAACATAAAGTACCTTTAAAACTAAATGTTAAACCCTTTTGACAGAAATTGAGGAGGATTAATACATCCTTGTTTCCTGTTATTGAAAAAGAAGTTAAGAAGTTATTAGATGCCAAGATCATTGTTCCTCTCAGGTACTCTTCATGGGTTGCTAATCTAGTTCCTGTCACGAAAAAGAATGGATAAATCAGACTGTGTGTCGATTTTAGAAACTTGAATAGATCTTCACTAAAGGATAATTACCCTCTTCCTAAAATTGAGCAAATATTGAAGAAGGTTGTTGGGGCACAAAGGATTTCTATGGTTGATGGATTTTTAGGATACAATCAAATTTCTATGCAACCTTATGATAAACAAAAAACAACTTTTACTACTCCATGGGGAACTTTCATGTAAGATAAGATGCCTTTTGGTTTGATGAATGCTGGAGCAACTTTTCAAAGAGCTATTGATATAGCCTTTGTTGGGGAAAAATACAAGTTTGTAGTGATTTAGTTAGATGATATCACTGTCTTTCCACAATTAGATGATGAACATCTAAAAAATTTGAAATAAACTTTCCTAAAATGCAGAAAATTTGGTTTATCCTTGAATCCAAAGAAGTCACACTTTGTTGTACAGGAAGGCAAATTATTGGGTCATTTAGTTTCAACTGATGGTATAAGGATTGACCCAGAAAGGGTGAAAGCAATACTGAAGATAAGTCTACCAAGGAGTAAAAAATATGTCCAATCTTTCATTGGTAAAATCAACTTTCTGCGTTGGTTTATACCAAATTTTGTTGAGACTATCAAGCAGATTATAGCCATGCTAAAGAAGGATCAAGAAGTCAAGTGGACCACTGAAGCAAAGAACTCATTTGAAAAAATTAAGATGGCTCTTACCGAAGCTCCAGTATTAATAAGTCCAGATTTTACCAGAGAATTTCTAACCTTTTCCTTTGCATCTGAAGATACATTGGCTACTGTTCTGTTGCAGAAGAATAAGGATGGTCTTGAACAACCTATTGCATTGTTCAGCAAAACTCTTAGAGATTCTGAATTAAAATACAACATCTTGGAAAAACAAGCTTACTCTTTGGTAAAAGCTTTCAAATTTTTCAGAATCTATGTTTTGCATTCCAAAGTTATTTCATATGTGCCTAATGCTGCTGTAAAAGATGTTTTGACACAGCTTGACAACGAGGGAAAAAGAGGAAAGTGGATTGCTAAAATCGTGGAGTATGATGTAGATATTAGACCTACCAAACTAGTAAAGGGACAAGGTTTAGATAAGATGTTGGCTGAATCAAATTGTCAAGCTCTAGGATTGCATTTGATGGCAGAAGAGCCAGCTCAGGAAGAAAATCAAGCAGAGCTGGAGAAAGAGAAGATTATGGATTTCTATTCAGCATCCACATGGTATGTAGACATTGTATATTTTCTGTTGTATTTGCAATGTCCTAAACACTTAGATAAAAAATTTGCTAGGTCTTTGAAGCTAAAAACTACTAAGTACTATTTGGTAGAAAAGCAGCTATTTTGGAAGAATCCTGGGGGCATTCTACTCAGGTGCTTAGATAAACTTTAAATTGGAGGAGTGATTTCTAAATCTCATGAGGGTGCTTGTGGAGGTCACAAGTATTGGAAGGAAACTGCATACAAAATATTAAAAACTGGATACTATTGGCCCTCTTTATTTTCAGATGTATATCAACAGGTAAGAGCATGCATCCCTTGTTAGAAATTTGCTGGTAAACAAAAGTTGTTGTCATTACCTTTAAAACCAATTGCAGTAAGTGCCCCTTTTTAGCAGTGGGGTCTGGACTTGATAGGATAGATAAATCCATCTTCCTCAAGACAACACAAGTGGATTTTGACTGCAACGGATTTCTTTACCAAATGGGTGGAAGCTATCCCCACAAGGAATGCCATAGATAAAGTGATTATGGAGTTTATCGAAGAAAATATTCTCAGTAGGTTTGTATGTCCTCAGAGAATAGTAATAGATAATGCAAAGGATTTTAAGTCTAGGGAAATAGGAGCATTTTGTGAAAAGAATGGCATCTTGTTGAAACATTCAACTCCTTACTATCCTCAAGGTAATGGTTTAGCTCAGTCCTCCAATAAAAATATCATTGAGAGTATCAGGAAATTGCTGAAGCATAATAAGATATCATGGGATTCTATGCTGGAATATGCATTATGGGCTGGCAGAATAATAGTCAAACAAGCAATTGGAACTTCTCCTTTCCAATTAGTGTATGGTACAGATGCATTTTTTCCTGTTCAGTTGGGTATCCCAGTGATGAAGTTTTTTCAGGATTGTCAAGAAGAACCTAATGATATGCAGAGAAGGATTTATGCAATGATAGAGTTGCAGCAGAATAGAGAAAAAGTGGAAGAAAAGGAACAGCTATATAGATTGAAGATAAAAGAAAGATTTGACAGGAAAATCAAAGATAATACTTTCTCAATAGGAGATATGGTTCTAAGATGGGATGCTAGGAAAGAGAAAAAAGGGAAACCTGGCAAATTTGATAACCTTTGGTTTGTCCCTTTCCTAGTATCTAAGTTTTTGGAAAATAACACTTTTGTTCTACAGACTTTGGAGGGTGAGGAATTGTCAAGTCCAGTTAATGGACGATTCCTCAAGCATTTCTACAGTTTTTGAGGTGAATTTTAGTTTTCATTGTATATATCGGTGTGAGTAAAAAACAATAAGGACTCCATAACCCACTGGAAATTTTGCAGATTAGCAGGTAGCAGTATAGAAGGCACTGGTCTACACGTTCTTGAAGTGTCACAAGGAGGACTTCATCCTGCAGCAGGAGCCAGATGTTAAGTCATGATTTTGTCTTCCTTAGTTTTATGCTTTTATTTATGTTTTTTTAACCTTGCTAGTACTTTTTTGTTTCTAGGAAATTTTGTTTATAAAGATAATTAGAGTTCAAACTTTTAATTTTCATGATTTCGATTTTTTAAGCCTGCTTTTATAAAAAAATTGCTTTGATTTCATTATTCAAGGGTTTTACAAGGCATATATGGATTAAATGGTTTTATAAATGACAATAAGGTTGAGATTAAGCACATAAACCAAGTTTTAAACTTTATTAGTGGCCTAATGATGTGAAATTATTTTATTGGACTTTCTTGTAGCGCAAGAGAAAAATTAATACACTAGAGCACTACAAGAAAGTCGCGAATGCTAAAATCATCATTTTTTCAGTCCAATTTTCGGGTGTCTTGTCTCTAAGGTGTTAATCACATCATTTGATGCATTTGATATGTGTCCTGCATAGTTTTATCATTGAAATAGGTGGATGATCATCATAAGAGGTAGATCATGGAGATTGCATGCAGCATAGGGTGAATGATGACATCGAGTAGAATGAGACAGAGTTTTTTGGATTTTTGTTCCTTATCTGAAGGACATGAAGGATATTGAAGGTCATGGTGAGAAGACACTGCTGAGAAATCGGTATTTTTCAACTGAATGAGGAATTAGGGCTTTTCAGTAATGACTATTTGAAGTGGTCTAGACAGTTAGAGACAGGTGGAACATGAAATTTGACACTTAACCATTGAAGTGATTGCATTCCATCCCTCATATTGGTCTTTTAAACAGGTAGCCCACATGTCATTGCTAGGGTTTGCTTAATTTGGGGCTTTTCTGATAAAATCCTTAATGTTAAAATTCAAAGGAGGAATATGAGTTTTTCACCTAATACACTGTGAATGATGAATTATTAACAAATAGATCCAAGTATTTATCATTTAAAATAGTAAAATTCAAAGAAGAACTGTTGGATTTCCCTAAAATCTGTAATTAGGTCAGACTGTTGCAATTTGGCACAAAAGATTTCTGAACTGTGTTAGGAAAGACTGTTATGATTCGAAGATAGTTAGATTATGGGATATCGACAGGTACTGTTAAACCATAGTGAATATGAAGAAAAGTGGAAAAAAAAATAGAGTTGAGCCCGTTGACCTAAGCTGGGTAGACAATTTTCCAAAATGTGCAGAGTTATTTTCAAATGCAGAATGGTTGACATTTTTCAAAAATATTAATGGATATCATGTAGAGGTGTCTCATAAATTTGCTCAGTGCTATGATAAAGATATTGTCTCTTTTGATACTTTACAATTAAAAATGACTAAGGAGTTGGTAGCTGAGGCAGCAGGCATCTTGAACGAGGGAGAATTATGGTTTAAGAGCGTTCCATTCACCTTCAATGCACACAATTACTTACTTCCTGGTGTAATTGCAGATTGGGATAAAGGTGTACCAATTAATAACTTCAAACCTGAATGGATAGAGCCCATTAAAGTTTTACAGAGTTATATTACCTGTGAGGGTAGATATGCCTTTGTTTTCAAATACCACTTCATATTTCTTTAGCATCTCAGTAATGAGTCCAAGATGAACTTACCCTTCTTCTTTCTGAAGAGTTTGCAAAAGATGTCATGCAGAGTTAAAGAGCACCAAAATCATACTAAGCAGTCCATTTTCCATAATGGACTCATCAAACTCATCATAAACACTGTTTTGTAGAGTAGGGGAAAGACTTGGGAGTATTTCATTTTCTGGTCAGGTTTTCAAAATGATCAAGAAGGACAGTCTCACAAAAGACACGCTGATAATGGGCAGACTTTGATAAGAAAGCTCAGGCAGAAGGTAAGGGTCAAAGCTGAAGACAAGGTTAAATTAGAGGAAGTTTCAGATCATGCAAATGAAGACTTTGAATCTAAACAACACCTTAATGACAATGAGAGAAATAATTTACAGTCAGATATTAAGGAAGCCGAGCCTGTTGAAAATGTTGTACCTATAGAGACAATTTCTGTTGAAAATGTTGTACCTACAAAGAAAATTTCAGATGAGAAAGAGGATATTGAAGTTCAAAGACAAAGTCCTATCACAGTTCTGTCAAAAGATGAGAAATGCCTATGTGATGATGATAAAGTCCCTGTCACTGATGCAACTAGGGTTTGTACTGAGAAGGAATTTCACAGCCAGGGTGATGAGGTAGCATTACCAAAAAGAAAGAAACTAAAATTTGTTGAGTTTGCCTTAGTTACCCATCAGGGTAAGACTCACAAAATGTTGGGGGAGATTGCTCCTATGTGGAGACCAAAAACCAGACCTAGAAATAAACTCATACTGAATATGAAGAAGTTGTTGAATTCTAAATTGAACAAAGAAAGAGTAACAGTGATAGATGATTCTTCATTTGAGGAAAAATTGAATGATGATAAGGGTGACAGTAATGGTAAAAGGCCAATGGAATCAGAAAGAGAGTTTGTCTTGACTAATACTAAAATATATAATATATTTCTAGAGGTACGAAGTCAGATGTTGCGGGAACAACAAGAAGGTGAGATAAAGGGTTCTTACTCAAAAAAGAATGTGATGGTTGAGGAAAAGGTTCCATGTAAAGCTTAGAGTGAAGAACACCTACGTTTTCTTGAAACACCTATAGAATTGTTGCCAGAAGATGGAGAAATTTATAAGAGACTAAATATTCCATGGCTTCCAAGTGAGATGCAAATCATGACAGGAAATAAAACCTTTGATCCAGAAAAAGAGAATTTACAAAGAAGTGTAAAACAATATAAGTATCAGGTTGAGTACACATAGGAGACAAATGATGGCTTGGTCATGGAAAATAGAAGACTTAGAGAGGATTTGGAGGAGGTGAACAACCATTATCAGGAGCTGATTGCAGTTTCAAGAGAAGCATTGAAAAGGAAGAGGAATACAGAAGGTCAATTCACAATGTTGAAGCAAACCATCCAGGACCCGCAACAGCAAAATGAAGAACTAATGAGAAATATTGTAGATATGGAGGCATATCAACTGAAGGCAAGAAGAAAGGCTCAAGCCTTAGAAGGGATTGCCTTGTTAGCTGAAGCAACTGAGGATCTGTCAAGTTTGTTAAGATAATCAGTTATTAGTTAGGTTTGAAAGTTACTTTATTTTTGTAAATATTATTTAGATGAAACTATTCAATGGGTAGACTAAAAAAAAACAGTTAGGGTTCAGTTCCTTAACCAATTTTGGAGAATGGTATAAGTGTAAGTCTAAAAGAAGACTAATGTTCAATTTTTTGGCTGGAAAGAGGAGGGCTTCAGACTTGTTCATAAGCTAAGTAAATGACTCTTATGTGTATTTGAAAGACTAATTATGAAATATATGCTCTATTTACCCATCAGTTTGTTCTCTGGCTTCATTTATAACTTGTTTTAGTTACTCAGTTGGTAATTTTATTGCTGGTTTAGAGTTTTTGTACTTGGAATGCTTGCCATCTGTGGATGAACCTCAGTGTTGTTTTTTGTTGGATTATGGTTATTATGTTATGAATCTCATCCTTTCTATGCTTATGATTTAGTGTTTATTTGGATTTATGAATGAATTCCCTCTTGTAATCAAACTTCTCAACCCAAAAAACCTTGAAAACCTTAAAAACCCTATTTTGTTTTATTGAGATTATTGAGATTGTGTTGGCTTGTTCTCTTGTAGTCTAGGAACAATTTCTGGCATAAACAGGATCCAAGGAAGACACATCACAGAGTACTCTGAACAAAGGCGACCCAAAGTGGGAATGCTTCCAAACTGTTATTTATGGGGTGGTGTCTAAAGACACCATTGTGGTACGATATCGTGGATTTTTAGTGAGCCCAAGAAAGTAAATGCTCGATGGTGCTTTCAATTTTAGAGAGTCTGAAATCATGAAGAAGAATCGAGTGGGGGATATTTTTTGTTGGTAGTCTCCTGTGCCTGAAAAAGGATAAAAGTACACATAGGAGAGCTCTCCCATCCTTTAGGGGATGAGAGACTTCCTTACCATTGGTAGTTCAATCAGGCCAAAAAAGGTTGAACCTGTACTGATTGGACCGTCATTCAAACACTTTTACGAGCATGAATGAAACCAAGTTTGCTCGACGATATTTTCTTGATGAGAAGGATGGAAAAGAGCTTAATGAAAACCCATAGTGAGCTTTTTTGTAGAGTTTGGCCCCTCTGCCTGAGAAAGCATAAAAGGATGTAGAGGGGAACAATCTTGGCCTAAATGTGTCAAGGTGGTCCTTTTCAGATGATAGTTTAAATAGTCCGCAAAAGGAGATAAATGAGACGATGTAGATTCCATTTTGTATACTTTAATGAGCGAGAAAGGAAGTAGATGTGCTCGACAATCTTTTCATTCTTTTAGGAGTCAGAAAAGAGCTTAAAGGAAAATCTGGTATGGTCAACCTATCGAGGGGGCACTGATAGTGCCCCCATGTCAAGACAATGGACAGTGGTCCAAAAGTCATCCATGCAGTATGGATGGAGAAGGTGGCTCTTAAACATACCAATACATGCATGGGATAGATCGTGTCAGAGGCACGTGAGTTGGTACAGAAGTGGCATGCAAACCGAGGTGGCTCTCAGAAAGAGCTTAGGAGAGTCGTGTGTGAGTTGTGGTGGATGGACTTGATTACATATGTTATGAGTCCAAGTCCGGAGGTAGTTATATGGAAAATAAATGATCCTCCCTCCGAGTGGTGGTCCGGAGAACCGCGTAAGGTGCAGTGGATGGATTAGACAGTTATATGCTGAAATGATAAAATGATGTGCCTTCCGGGGAGATGGTCCGGAGTCCAACATGAGTTGCAGTAGGCAAGTGTGATGCAAGTACTAGTCATACCACACTTGTATCAAAATGTCGTACGTAAACCGAGGTATCTTTTGGGAAGTGGTCTCAAAAATTACTTGTTAAACATGAGACAATGGTCTCATTAGTAAATAGAGGGTAGAATTTCGAAAATAGTGGTGCAAACAGTGTCCCAAATGGACTCAGTATGGCTTGGTTATGCGAAAAGGAATAAAATAGGTAAAATGGGGCCTATAAATGGGTGGGGACCACTGTGTGAGGTGTCATTGTCACTGTTCACTACTAAGTTGGAGAGGTGATCCCTGAATTTCTTTTGCTGATTTCTCCCATTTCGACCGGTGGTTTCAAGATCCGTGACTTGTAGGTAAGAGCTCTTACAAAATATATCCTTTTCAGTGGTTTACATTTTGAATTTTCTTACCCAGGGGTCCTCTATGAGCCTGTTAGGGTCTCTACGAGCCAGGTCGCACCTTTAGTGGGTAAAAGAGTGACTGGGTTGCACCTATGAGGCTGTTTTGAGTGACTTGATCGCTCTTTTTGGCTAGACAGGTGCGACTTGGTCTTTGGGTGGCCTTTTTTGCTGAAAGCTGTGGCTGCCACCTATTTTTTGCTTATGCAAGATGCCTGAGATTAAGTGGCATGAGAGAGACTATAAAGACCTCCAAGATGCGGTATTATGGGACGGGAATGCACGTGGTGCACTGGCCCATTATGGATTACTGAATTTTATGCGGATTCCTCTTATGAAGAGCTTGTGTCTACTACTGCAAACTCTGGTAAGATTTTGGGACACTGGGGAAGCGGCCTTCATGAGCTAGGGGCATTGTATTGAGATTATGTTGTTGGATGTATAATTTTTGACTGGGCTCCCTATGTTGGGAGTTGTTGGTGACTAGGCATCGGTGTTGTCTCGGGGGGAGATTTTGGAGGAGTTATGTGATAAGCACTATTACGCTACTGCGTATGTGTGTGGATCACACATATTGATGTGTGACATTGAGGACTTGTCGAAACGGGTGGTGACGACACTATTGCTACATATCTTGGGTTCCATGGGGAGCCACAAGATATCTAGAGGGCGGCTGCAGTTAGTAGAGAATGCTATGATGGGAACTTACTATGGGTGGGCCTGGATGTACCTTCTGGCTGTTCGGTTTCAGCTGAAGAATGCGAGGGCATCTGGGGGAGTCTTTTGTTTTGGCTCATTTTTATGTGGTTTCTTTTCTGAGAAAGTACCTACTCTGTGTTTGCATCGGGCAGTGCAGGATGGTGGTCCACGGGAGACGTGGATGCGTAAGTGGTTCCAGATGATGGTATGATAGCGCATCGACAGAGTGGTCCATTTCTTTATAGAGGAGTGGCTAGAGCACTCACAAACGCTTCCAGTCGTTATTGAGGAGTGACCTTATGTGAGTATAGACTATCATGGGGACCCTGATATGGCCTGACCTCCAAGCCAGGCATGGGGACCAGCTGGTATGTATGTGTGATGTTTTTGTATTCATCTTTGTATGTAGTGTAGTTGAGCTAGTTGATACTTATATGATTATATGCATATACTGATGGCGTATTTTTTTGTGTATGCAGATATTGGTCCTCACCCATTTCCTGGGTTTCAGAGGTGAGTGCTCGTGGTTGCAAATGTGGAGGTCCTTGCAAGGAACCCTCGTCGGCAATGACATGACATGGAGGACATTTTTTTGCACTTGGTGTGGCTTGCTGAGGGGATTTTCGGTGACGGTGAGCAACGTTTAGACAATGCGTTGATTGTAGCCATTCACAGTGTTCCTCCAGAGTGGACCTCTGTGATGAGGAAGATGGTCGTGGCCTATGATTACATTTGTCAGGCAGCACGAGGGGATCTTCCTACAGAGGACGATGAGTCCTCTGAGGAATACGATGATGATACTGAGCCAGATGATGAGTGTTAGCACTAATTTATTTTCACAGTGGTTTCTATTTTCGTCATCAAATTTTCAAACATTTCATGGGTGATTTGGCAGTGTCAAGCTTCCGAGCATTAAATAATTTGATGGGATTGGTATGAAGAAAAAGTTTCAAAGAGCCTAAGAATTACTTTCAAGTTAAGTCTTGGATTTAAAAGATAATTCATTTTCTCTATAAACTTGAGTTCAAGGGTTCATTATATTTTCGAAATATGAAAAGGTTTTATTTTATTTTATAAAATAAAATACACGGTTTTATTTTATATAAAAGAGGTTGTATTGGCACAATTCCAACTTTTAACCAAGATCAACACCATGAGCTATTGGTCATATAGGGGACACCACATCAACACAATACTAGTGAAACTCCTCCACCAAATTCAAAGTGTCAAAGTTCACGAGGTGTATTATATCATTGTGTTCCTTGATATAAAGTGAAATCATGGATGCATATAAATAATGAAAATATCTTTCACCTTATGCATGTGGGATATATTACCATGAAGATTTGAAATTTTTACGACATGATATATTATAAATGAAAAATTTATGCAGGATAACGTGGAAATAGTTCACCAGTTGGTTTCATGCGGAAGTATTTTCTTTCATTTCAGCATCCAAGTTGAGAACTTTTGGAAGATGATGATTTTAAACAACAGAAATATTTGAAATTCTATAAGTGTTTCTTGCTAGAGCACAAGAGATATGGATTTAGTTATGGTGAAGAAATGAATACTCTCTATCGATAATGATTTTTGTCAACCTATATGGATTGCAGAAATTTATGAAATGGCTTCAAGTGTAGACATGCATAACCACGCTCTCTTCAAAGATTGTTAATCAATGCAAAAAACAACATATACGGGGCAAGAAAGGAAAACTCTAAATACAAGAGGCGTTTTTAAATATTATCCAATGCACATTTTTTATGTTCCTGATGTTCAAACTATTCGTGATACTGTCCTAGCACTGTATACTTTCCCGAAGAAGCATTCTTGCATCATAAATGGTTGCCTAAACCTTATCTAGTGTATTATGTGCTAGAGATGAATACTTTCTTCACGTCTGCCGCCCAGATCAAGTGTCAATATCATCCAACTCTGTGTAGTCATTCTGCTAAATAGAAGTGCAGACAAGTTAATTTTTTAACAATTTGCAAAATAAACTTGCTCGTGGTCAAATTGGAAACACGTGTTCAACATCCATCGCTTAGCTAAACAAATCCATGGATGAGGAAAATTCCTCTACATCAACATCCAAGGAGAAATTAAGTTTTGAGATTTGTGGAATTTCTATACCGTGTGAAAGTTTTGACGCATTCTTGGTCAGTGATGTCTTGACTAAGATATCAACAGTATTAGAAAATTTTGCATATTGAAAGAGCACTTTAGTTAAAATTCCAAAATTGAGCAGAATTTTATATAGTAGGCAAGTTAAAACAACGTGGAAGTTTCAAATGATTCTTTTTCATGGGATACACAAATTTTGATAAAAAAATAATTAATTCTATTAATCCAAGTCAAACAGTTCATTTTAATGTGAAAGAACCATTGCTAAATATAAAAGTTGTTGATATTTTGGTACTTTACCAATCAACTTCAAAGAACTGTTTTTGGCAAAAAAAAAAGGATTTTCAAAAACAGAAAGTGGTTTTTCATAAAAACATGATTAGATACAATAACCTCTCTCATTTTTTACATAGGTGCTAAGGATTTGGAGAATCAAAGTCATCTTCAGAGGGAAAATGTTCAGATTTCAAAATGACTGTTCTAGTCATCAAATGCAAAGAATTTTTTACATCAAATGAAGATGAATTATGAAAAACCAAGAGACAATTTTCTTCACAACATGCCTATCCACAATAACCTCTTTCCATTTTCACACAGGTGCTATGAGTTAGGAGAAACAAAGTCCGTTTTACAGGAAATGTTTCATATTTTCCAAAGGACTATTTCAGCCATCAAATTCAAAGAATTGTTTTAGAAAAATGGAATTTAATTTTACAAAAATGAGATAGGTTTGTATCCCTAATAGTCCTATCATCAAAAACCTCCTTCATTTTTTACACAGTTATCACAGGTTGGGAGAATTTAAAATATCTTCACAAGTTGTTTTTTCTAGAAATTTACAATTTTACTATCTGAGTCATCAGTTTCAAAGGCAGATTTTGAGGATCTGGAGGTGAATTTAGAGAAAATAAGAAATATGTTTTGTCGGGAACATGTCCAATTAAAAAAACCTCTCCCATATTTCACACGGCTATCACCATTATAGATATGCAGGAGGGAATTTGAAACTTATTGTTTAGTAGTCTGCATCGTGAAATGAAGGAAATTTGTTGTAACTGTTTCTATTTTTAGAGTTCAGTTAGGTTTTGAATTCAAGATTAGGTAGAGGTTATTTTTCTATAAATTCAAAGGTAATTTATGTATCAAGGTTTGGAACCCAAAATCTTGGACCGATGTTTTTGAAAACTTTTGATTTTTTAATAAGATTATAGAGACGAATGCTATTTGATCTTCAAAGATTCATGTGTCGTTTATGTTGCAGTCTATGCCTTCTTTCCTTATGATTGTTTCATAAGTGTTTACCTTCCATTATGTTTTCTTTCATATCTGAACATAGTGTTTAATAGTTTCAGAATTCATACATGTTATGCTCTCGCTATTGTTTCAGGTATTCAACAATATTTCCTATAAAGTTGATATGGAATTCATCTTGTGATGCTTTATATTGATGGAGTGTTCATGTTTCTCTCCTATCGCCTGAAAATAAATTAATGACTGTAACTGAATGATTATCTTTCCTTTGTTGAAATTCTGTGTATGAAGCTTCAGATTATCTTTATCCTTTTTGACTCCATTACCCAATGGTTATATGTGTTGTTTCAACCATCTACATAACTTAAATTGTTGACTATAATATCTGGCCTTGTTAAATTTATATCTGAGAGATCCATCTCTGGAAAGAAAAGCCAATTTATTTCTAAAGTGGTTTTTGCTGTTAACTTAAGATTACCTTTCACAACCTTGGGTGTATTTTGAGCATTAACAAATTGGCGCCGTTACCTGAGAACAAAGGTTCAAATATTCCCTCGGTATGAACGACATAGTTTCAGATTTGATTTTTGATGGTGAACAATAGTCAGATATCAGCAAGGTTGTGCATCTTTCACTTGGGGAATCCATCTTCGAAGAATCTAGTTTTCATAATCCCTATGGTTAGTCCGCTGTGAAAAAATTGCAAAGTTTGAAGAGTTGATTCAGTTTATTCATTTGTCGAGATGAGTTCTTTCTCTACAAGGTATGCTCCTATGAATCATGCTCACATTCTTGGTTTTCCAAATCGAATACCTAAAGTAAATTGGAAAACATGTCTTCCAAAGTTTAAATATCAAAATAATGATGATGCTGCCCTTCATTTTGTTATATTTCATATGCATATACATAAGTTGGGAGTTGAATTGCATGAGGATTCTTTAATGAAAATGTTCATGGCTACTTTAGAAGGAGATGCAAGGTCATGCTATGAAGGGTTACCATCAGAAATTTTGTTTTCCCTTAGTGATTTTCATACAATATTTCATGAACATTACAAAAAGCAATACCCCTCCTTGTCGCTGGTTCAATATTGTTGTACGCATGTTCAATATTTCATTGGAGATTTGGAAAACATGTATAGTGATGATGAGCTAGTGGATGAAGAGATTTTAGAAATTTGATATGAGAACCCATTTCAAAAAAAATAAATACAAATTAGTTGTCTTCACATTCAAGAAAAATCTCAGCAGTTAATAATTTCTTCCTCAACTGAAAGAGACATGAGCCAAAACTCTGATTCAATCAGCTACATTTATTTTCTTGAAGTAGATGATAATTTGCAGCAGTCTTGTCAATCTTTGTGTGATCAAGAAGGAAGTTGGGATGGTCAATAAAACCCTTCTTCATATTATTCAACTTCCAAAGTTTTGTTTCAAGATGAGGCTGCTTATTCCCAATCAGAAAATTCCTTTTTGGAGCAGCAATTTCCTCTAAGTTCTAATGCTCCTATGGGTGATTACATAAAGAATTCTGATTTTGTTAATTTTTCAGTCTTACAGTTCATGCACATATTTATTTTCTGAAAATGCAACTAAAAGGAAATCAGACCTTGGATTAGAATTGGAAAAAAGATATGAGCATGAAGATGATCAGCCTAGTGATGCGAAAGAAGAGGGTTATACTCTCAATGGTTTTTCTGAAGATTGTGGTCAACTTGTTAAAAATTATGTTAGTGATGGTTTTAAAGGAATTTTTTGTCTACTTGTATATAATGAAAAGGAAGAGAAATCATGCCATCAATCTCAGTATGTGAAAGAATCAACAGTGTGCAATAAACAAAGGGATCACAAAGAAGGAGATGAGGACTCTCAATGGGATGTTTCTTTAAATATTTCCCATTCAGAAACGTTTTGTCAAGAAGACATATTTCTACTTAATCTTATTGAAGAACAAAATGATATTCCTCTTGAAGTGCTTGAGAAGAATGGACTTGCAAATTTAAATATATTAAATGAAGTTGCTGATATATCATTTAAAAACAATCATGATAATTCCTTTCAAAGCTCTTTTAAAGATCGGTTGGACGGTATGCAAGAAGAGTTACTTTTTGGAAAGCCTTCTAATGGTAAGAAAATGATGGAGTATATTGAAGGTTGTCATGCTTTTTATAATCTAGTAGTAGAATACATGGATAAATTTTTCAGATGGGGTAGATGGTTATGCGTTTGCAGCAAAGGACAAATTTTTCATCATAACCTATTGCTATTTTGTTCTTATGTTCTAATTTAAATCAAGCATGAGGAAGTAATGGAATTATTGAAACAAATGCTTGATTGGCTTCATTGGAAGTCATATTTTACTTGATTGGGCATTGGTTCTCAATAGAGTAGGGTAGGTAAGTAGGTGTAAATAAGTTTGCATGCTGAGCATTTCTTTTAGCAGTTTCAAGTTTGATTTGAGTTACAATTGGTTTCAGTCTTCAGAGAATGGGTGACAGTTTACAGGTTACAGGTTGATAGGAATTTGTTTGTAGAAGTGGTTCAGTTTATGGTTCAGATTAGAACATGTTGAGGATTTCAGAAAAATATTGAGAGCAACCCAATGGATTTGACACTTGGTCTGCGTGGTTCTTTACTACCTCACAGGGAGGATAACATCCCAAGTGGAGCCAGATGTTAGCACTAATTTATTTTCATAGTGGTTGGTGTTGTCGTCATCAAATTTTCCAACATTTCATGGGTGATTTGGCAGTGTTAAGCTTTCGAGCATTAAATAATTTGTTGGCCAAATTTTAACCAAGCTCAACATCGTGAGCTATTGGTCATATAGGGGCCACCACGTCAACACAATACTAGTGAAACTCCTCCACCAAAGTCCAAGTGCCAAAGTTCATGAGGTGTATGATATCATTTTGTTCCTTGATATAAAGTGAAATTGTGGATGCATATAAATAATAAAAATATCTTTCACCTTATGCCTATGGGATATATTACCACGGAGCTTTGAAATTTTTACAACATAATATATTATAAATGAAAAATTTATGGAGGATAACGTGGAAATAGTTCACCAGTTGGTTTCGTGCGGAAGTATTTTCTTTCATTTCAGCATCCAAGTTGAGAAATTTTGGAAGATGATGATTTTAAACAACAAAAATATTTGAAATTCTATAACTGTTTCTTGGCAAAGCATAAGAGAGATGGAGTTGGTTACGGTGAAGAAATGAATACTCTCTATCAATTTGGTCATATTTCCTCATAAATAATCTCAGCCACTTCATCTATAATGAATTCCGTCACCCTATATGGATTGTAGAAATTTATTAAATGGCTTCAAGTGTAGACGTGCATAACCACGCTCTCTTCAAAGATTGTTAATCAATGTAAAAAACATCATATACAGGGAAATAAAGGAAAACTCTAAACACAAGAGGCATTTTTAAATATTACCCAATGCACATTTTTTATGTTCCTGATGTTGAAGCTGTTTGTGATACTTTCCCAGCACTATATACTTTCCCGTAGAAGCATTCTTGCATCATAAATGGCTGCCTAAACCTTATCTAGTGTATTATGTGCTGGAGATGAATACTTTCTTCAGGTTTTCCACTGAGATCAAGTCTCAATATCATCCAATGGTGTGCAGTCATTCTGCTAAATAGAAGTGCAGACAGATTAATTTTTTAACAATTTGTGGAATAAACTTGCTCGTGGTCAAATTGGAAACATGTGTTCAACATCCATCGCTTAGCTAAACAAATCCATGGATGAGGAAAATTCCGCTACATCAACATGCAAGGAGAAATTAAGTTTTGAGATTTGTGGAATTTTTATATCGTGTGCAAGTTTTGACATGTGCTTGGTCAGTGATATCTTGACTAAGATATCAACAATATTAGAAAAGTCCGCATATTGAAAGAGCAGTTTAGTTAAAATTCCAAAATTGAGCAGAATTTTATATAGTGGGCAAGTTAAAACAACATGGAAGTTTCAAATGATTCTTTTGCATGGACTACACAAATTTTGATAAGAAAATAATTAATTCTATTAATCCAAGTCAAACAGTTCATTTTAATGTGAAAGAACCATTGGTAAATGTAAAAATTGCAGATATTTTGGTACTTTACCAATCAACTTCAAAGACATGTTTCTGGCAAACAAAAAAGCATTTTCAGAAAATGAAAGAGATTTTTCATAATAACATGATGATATACAATAACCGATCTCAGTTTTTACACAAGTGCTAAGGATTGGGAGATTCAAAGTCATCTTCAGAGGGAAAATGTTCAGATTTCAAAATGACTGTTCTAGTCATCAAATGCAAAGAATTTTTTACATCAAATGAAGATGAATTTTGAGAAATTGAGAGAGGATTTTCTTCACAACATGCCTATACACAATAACCTATTTTGTTTTTCACACAGGTACTATGAGTAAGGAGAAACAAATTCAGTTTTACAGGAAATGTTTCATGTTTTCCAAAGGACTATTTTAGCCATCAAATTCAAAGAATTGTTTCAGACAAATGGAATTTAATTTTACAAAATTGAAAGAGGTTTGTATTCCTAATAGGCCTATACCCAAAATAATCCTTCATTTTTTACACAATTATCACAGGTTGGGAGAATTTAAAAGATCTTCACAAGTTATTTTCCCGAAATTTACAATTTTACTATCTGAGTCATCAGTTTCAAAGGCAAATTCCATGGAGCTAGAGGTGAATTTGGAGTAAATAAGACATGGGTTTTGCCAAGAACATGGCCAGTTAAAAAAAATCTCCCATATTTCATACAACTATCACCATTATAGATATGCAGGAGGGACTTTGAAAATTATTGTTCAGTAGTCCGCATCCTAAAATGAAGGAAATTTGTTGTAATTGTTTCTATTTTTAGAGTTCAGTTAGGTTTTGAATTAAAGATTAGTTAAAGCTTATTTTTCTATAAATTTAAAGGTAATTGATGTATCAAGGGTTGGAACCCATAATATTGGACCGATGTTTTTGAAAAATTATGATTTTTGAATAAGATTACAGAGTCGAATGGTATTTGATCTTCAAAGATTCATGTGTCGTTTAGGTTGCAGTCTATGCCTTCTTTCCTTGTGATTGTTTCCTAAGTGTTTACCTCCCATTTTGTTTTCTTTTATATCTGAACGTAGTGTTTAATAGTTTCATAATTCATACATGTTATGCTCTAGCTATTGTTTTAGATATTCACAAATATTTCCTCCAAAGTTGATATGGAATTCATCTTGTGATGGTCTATATTGATGGACTGTTCATGTTTCTCTCCTATCACCTGAAAATCAATGAATGACTGTAACTGAATGATTATCTTTCCTTTGTTGAAATTCTCTGTATGAAGCTTTGCATTATCTTTATCCATTTTGAATCCATTTCCCAATGGTTATATGTTTTGTTTCAACCATCTGCATAACTTAAATTGTTGACTATAATATCTGGCCTTGTTAAATTTATATCTGAGAGATCCCTCTCCGAAAAGAAAAGCCAGTTTCTTTCTAAAGTGGTTTTTGCTGTTACCTTAAGATTACCTTTCACAACCTTGGGTATATTTTGAGTGCTAACAATGAGGATGAGTCTGGGCCAGATTAGCAGCTAGTGGGGTTGCTCCTAATGCGTTGGTGCACTTAGGACATTTTGTATCGCTATGTATATTCAACTAAGAAAGCATATGTGGCTTCTCATTGTGTACTGCGCATATTTCGGACATGCGATTTATACATCTATATATTTTTGACACACGTGGATGTTCTTTTTATGGTTTAATATGTGAGTCTTTTTATGATGATGTGAAATGAGATGCCTATGTGATGTATTTTTACATGTGTGTGCATGTTTATATATGATTATGCATGATGTTAGTTTTGTATGTTTCCTATGTGCGGTGATGAATGTGCCAATTTAGAGTTTCCTTAGCCATTTGATCTGCTACACTATTGATGTTTCTGAGAACATGTGTTAATGTGATGGATTGGAATGTTCTAGCCATCTGTTTAGTGCACAAGAATTTTCTAAAGAGGCAAGGAGCACGTACCCGGTAGTAGTTGTTCAACTGGGAGACAAGCAGTTGGGATCTAATAAGACATCTAGATGGAAAATGCTCAACTGGAGAGCGATGACCAAGATTCCATGGAAACCATCATATTAAGCCTAATTGTTGGTCGCAATGCCCACACCTATTCAGTCGATATGGATCAACTCATGTGACGGGGAGTAGATGACCCATGCAGCTGAGGTGAGGTTTGGGGACCATCTGCTTGCTCCGTCAGCAAATCCAATGTACCGATCCAAGGTAGGGTCCATCTGGAGCAATGAAGGAAACAATACATAAGACTCACTTAAAAAATGTGAAGAACAAAAAGGGACAAGACTATATTACAAGCTGAACTACACATCACTTAGAGAGGTGACGTTAGAGGGAAAGTGGTTTGGACTTTCCAGGGATCAATGGTCATTCCTTTGTGTGACATGATGAACCTTAGGAGATAGCCCTTTGGGACATAGTAAGCACACTTGAAAGGGTTCAAGTGGATTTTGTACTTGTGACATCGTAGGAAGGATTGCCATAAGTCATCTATTTATTGTGCTTGCTTCTTTGACCACATAATGAGGTTTTCAAGATAGACCAACATGATGTGGATGAGGTCATGAAAACAATGTGTCATGGAATGCTGGAAGGTGGCTCCAGTATTATTCAGAACAAAGGAAATTACTCGATACGTTAATTTTTCCTATGGGGTTGTGAATGCAGTCTTGTAATGATCTTCTTTCTAGATCTGAATTTGGTTATATCCAAAAAAATCATCGATGAAGGAAAAGACCTCATATCAGGCACATGCATCGATAATCTGATAGATGAAGGGTGTTGGGAAATTATCTTTGGGGCACACCCAATTTAGATCATGGAGGTCTGTGCAAACATGGATGGTACCCTATTTTTTATTCATGGGAACATGATTTGAAACTCAAGTGGTGTACGCAATGGGGTAAATGAAGTCGGCTATGCACAGCTTATCGATTTCAACTTTGACCGTGGCAACATTGGAGGGATGGATGGGCCACTGCTTTTGGTGTATGGGGGACACATAGGGCCATGTGTTGATGTGGTGCTCCACAATGGATGGATCCAACCCAAGCATTTTAGTGTAGGACCAAGAAAATATGTCATAGAATTCTTGGAAGAGCACTTTGTAGGAAGCTACTTCTTCTGAGGAGCAAGATGCTCCCAGCATGATTTCCTCAACAACCTCAGGATTAGTTGAGATGTTGATTTTGATGGTTGGAGAGATGTCAGACATGTTCCCTTCTTTGAAGGAATCTGGTCCCGGGATGGGATTATTGAACTATTCAACTTTCCCATGAATGAAATCTTTGGTTTCCATGGAAAAATGGTCAGAATTCGACACAAGATATTCAGGGAGGAAGAATGAACGATGGTGCATGTCATCCCACCAGTATTCAGAGGTAGTTAAGGTTTCAAGTATCTCCTCATCATTGCAGAAGCAATGAAGAGACATGTATGATGGACCATTGGTGATGGTCGAGACAAGAGGGTTTGTAGAACTGGACATCATGTAAATGGACATGTTGTCTGAAGAAGGAGGTGGGGGATGGACTTATTCAATCAGAGTGATCTCAGATTGAAGCGCATGTTGTCGAAGGTTGGCTAGAGTTGTTCAAATCTCAGACAATTCCTGGCAGTGGTGAGAATAGTGTCCATACAATCCGTAGAGGGCGCAAGCATGGTTTGTTCTCAATGACTTCAATTGTCACTATTGGCCCGCTTGAGAGTTCAACCACGGGGAGGTTTTCATTGTATCCATGGCATCCAAATGCACATGGATTATGGGAATCTTAGGGAAATTTTGAGTTGGATGGACCTATTCTTCACAGACGGTGCAAGGAATGGTCTGCGAGGTTCACTGGTAGCTTTTGTGTTTTTTCCTTTGTCCCTTTTTGGGTGGGACAGTGTGGGTCTGGGTGCGGTGGTTGGTTTTTGTGGGCTAGGTGGAGGATTAGATTTGACCACAATGCGTTACATGGGGATTAAGACTACCTGGGGCATTGGGGGTTGGGCTGGTGGATCGAGGTACCACACAGGAATCCCCAATGTGAAATTGGGTAAGTTTAAGGTAGCCATTACTAGATTACTCATGACACTAGGCGGGGGAAAGAGGAAGGGAATTATGTGGACAGGGGAGGATCCCAAATAACTCCTTGATGGTTGCATGTGGCGATGGGGTTATGGTTGTGGATGTGCATAATGCTGCGACTGCAGATGATGTTGCAACTGTTGTTGGGAATGCAGCTGTGGTTGAATTTTAGGTGCGATAGTACTATATAAGAACATGCACAAATCTGTAGTCTCATTTGGTGTCAATGGTGGTTATACTAAGGGGAAAGAAGCCGTCATGGTGGTATCGACAAACAACCCAGGGCCCACATTCAACAATGGGGAGGCTGGTCTGTTTTCAACTATGGTGTTGGTCATAGGGATGAGATTGGCAGGTGTGGTTAGCCCTTGTGGATCAATAGTGTTGATCGTAGGGATAACATTAGCTGGTGCAACTAGCCCTTGCGGATTGTGATAAGTTAGCTAGTCAACTGTCACGATTTTCCCTTTGTGAGGGAACATCATGAGACGAAAAACAATTGATGCTACGACTCTCATGGCGTACATATAATTTCTTCCGAGGATAAGATTATACTCCAACTGAGTATTGACAACCTCTATGTCAATCAATATTGTTTTCCCAACTAATGTGATGGGAACGTGTGGGAATATTCCTTGGTATTTAGTGGGATGGCCATCATAAGTCCACATAGTAGTAGAGGATGGTTGTATAATCGAGGATCCAAGCTTCTGCCAGACTAAGGTTGACATAACGCACATGGATGCCCCCTTGTCCACGATGCACTGGTGCACAACCAAATTCTGAATGGATACCAGGATTTGGAAGGCAATGGTTGATGGCATTCGCAGTTCTCCACTCTCCGTGTCAAATGTGATCAACTTGGATTCATAGGGGTCTATAGCACCGATGGCGTCTAGTAATGCTTTCCGTTGTGTTGGGAAATTTTTAAGTACCTCAAGAGTAGACATAGCCGTAGGTGTTTGGGCCACGGCATCCACAATGTTGTAGCTTACAATAGCTCTAGCCGTGACGTTGTTGGAAACCCGACATATGGGGGGGGGCGAAGGAAAAGGGGGGAGATGAAGAGGTGTATTGGTTTTTTTGGATGTTGATGCAACTGATGGGTCAGTGGGTTCGATGTTAGTTCCGTACTGATTTTTTCTGGTCTATAAATTGACCTCTTTAGTTTTCATGGCTAGCAGGTGGTGAACAATTGTTTCTGCTATTGGAGGTGCCCCCGGGACATTAGGATTGGGTTGGGGAGAGGGTACAGTTTCTACCAGTCCTTGGACTAGTAATGGGTTTTGGAGAACTATGGGTGGAGGTCCTGGTGGTGCCATATTGGGTTGAGTTTGGGCTGTTATATTGGTATCATGTTGAACCTCGTTGTGAATGGCCTGCTTGGCATGACCCATGAAGGGGCATTTGTGTGTATAGTTCCCGTAGAACTCACACAGCTTGCATGGCTGATTTGTGCACAACGTAGCATTGCATCTAGGTGTGCTTGGATGCTGTAGATTTTTGGCTGGCTGGTTTTCCCCAGCATTGTTGGGAGGATTTGGTTGTTGACTGCCTCCCTGTAGTTTATTTTTTCCTTGGTTTCAAGATCGGTTATTTCTGTCTTGCCCTTGTTGGTTATTGGGGGCTGGCTGGTTGGGACGGTTTTGTTGTGTAAACACTTGTCCCAAAGAAGAAGATGGAGCTGGGGTGGGGGTTTGGGTGGATTGCACGGGTGGTGCATAGTATACTTGGGAGGTTGGGGGTGCTATAAACGTGGAAATTTGTCCCACATATTGTTGTGTCGGCCATGTTGGTGTATGGGTCTGCTGATGCAGTGTAGGTTGTGCATAAGAGGCTATAGCTCCAGACTAGGACATCATTCTTGCATATTCAATATCTTGGATTGGGTAGGGAACACTAGGGGTGTTGCTTGGTTGTGGTGGCACCATAGGTGGTGCCGGGTGGTGATGTGATTGGTGGGAGACAAAACCTATCATGCCATCTGCAGCATGGGATGCCCTGGTGCATCCAAGTAGGAGGTTCCTACATGGGAAGCATCTGGAATGATGGTGTAAAGGTATCCAGACTGTGCTTAAATGATATCATATTGTTGGGCCTTCAATATGGCCTTTTCCTCTATTTGGGGATGTTTGGAGGTGACATCCTTGGCTATAGGTGGCAACAAGGTTTTCAAGAACTAGTCTAGGAAGATCCTATCATCAAGCTTGAGATTGCACAAGCTACAATGTCGCCTTATTTCATAAATTATTGTATTCAATATCATGTATGCTTTTTTTTTATTCTTGTTCTTATATCACTTTTTGGTTGACTCATAGTTATTTCATAAATTTCATGATCTCTTCGACTAAGGCCATTAGCCAGCTTTCTTTCGTTACCTTTAATGTGATTTACCTCAAAATCAAATTCACTCAAGAAGGCCATCCATATTTCTTGTTAAGCACTAAGTCTGGGTTGTGTGAATAAATTATTAACGCAAGTTTTATCTGTTAAAAATATAAACCTTTTCCCCAATAGATTGTGATGCCACATTTTTAAAGCATGAAATACCAACACTAATTCTAAGTTATGAACTATGTAATTTCACTCATGTTCCTTTAACTTACAGGATTTGTAGCACACTACATGCCCCTCTTAACATAACACTCCTCCCAATCGTTCTTTAATAGTATTCATACAAACTATATAGTATTTATAAGGGTCAACGACCTTAAGTATTGGTGTCGTGCTTAACAATATTTTTATATTTTCAAATATTTCTTGGCACTTTGGAGACCATACGTACTTCACTCCTTTATTTTGTAGAAAAGTAACGGGATATTCTATTTTAGAAAATCCATCGATAAATCTTCGGTAATAATTGGTAAGTCCCATGAAGGAACACATGTATGCTACATCTTTAGGTACCAACCATTCAGAAATGGATTTTATCTTCTACGTGTCTACCGTGACCCCTTTTTCTAAGATAACATGACCTAAATACTGTATTTCATGTTTAAATAACTCACACTTCTCAAATTTAGTGTAAAGATGATCATCTCTTAACGTTTGTAAAATAATGTTTAAGTGATATTGGTTCTCTTCTTCTGTCCTTGAGTAGATCAAGATGTCATCGATAAAGATTAACACAAATTGGTCTAGATATTTATTGAATATATTATTCATTAAACACATAAATGTAGCAGGGGAAATGGTTAAACCGAATGGAATTACTACGAATTCGTAGTGTTTGAAAGTTGCTTTGTTAATATATCCGTGTTTATTTATAATCTGGTGGTATCCATATCAATAATCTAATTTTGAGAAGATCTTAGCTCCCCCTAAATGATCAGATACATCATTGATACGAGGTAAGGGATATTTATTTTTAATATTTACTTTTTTTAGTTGCCTACAGTCTATACAAAGCCGTAAAGTTCCATATTTTTTCTTAACAAATAGGACCGGTGCTCCCTAGGGTGTCACACTGGGTCTGATATAACCCCTATCTAATAGTGCTTGTATCTGAATTTTTAATTCAGTTAGTTTAGGGATGCTCATTCAATAGAATATCTTATATACTAGTGTAGATTCAAGTATAATTTCAATGGAAAAATATCTTTCTCGTTGAGGGGGTAGTCCTGATATCTTCTATGGAAACACATATAATAATTCAGTTAAAACAGGGTTATCACCAATGCTAGTTTTATTTTCACTAAGGAGTAGGTCTGTGACCCAAATTGCACAACGTTTGTAGCCTTTCCTCAAACATATTTTTAATTGCATAGAATAAATATGCCGCATAGAGACAGGTTTGGGTATGCCCTTTATGGTCCTAACAACTTTATGCTCAACATGATACATAAAAGTCTTATCGAAACAATTTAGCACAACTCTATATTTTTGTAGCTAGTCCATGTCGATTATAATATCATAAGATCTAATGGAAAAATATTGAATTTGATTCTAGTCTTATGGTATTGTAGTTTAATTTCCCAATTTAGAAATGTAGCCAGTTACCTGTTCTTTAGCTCCTATATCTAATTGAACCAACTAGGGTTTCTAATGGCTTACCTTGGTGACTTGGAAAATTTCCACCATTTGGGAGTGATGTAACTCAAGGAAACCCTTGGATAAATTAATATAGAATTTTTTCGGTTAGAAATTATACCTTCAATATCCAGAATTGTAGATTGGTGATGTTCCTGTGGGTCTTCCAGGGTTGCTTTAATTCTCTGTAAGATTTTACCAATTTCTCTAACGATAGAATATTTTTGAAGGCTATGCATAGCTTTACTTATTTCATTGAAGCGTGGGAAGTTTCATTGTAAATGAGGTTCTCCATAATGCCAACATCTCTATGGTTCCTCAGGAGTTCCAACAGACCATTTTGGTCCAAATTTGATAGGTTTATTACCTTTCTGTAGCAGTTTCTGATCATTTCTATTGTAATGATTTCCCTATTGAATTCTTGGCATGTTGCTAAATCAATGTGTCTTGAAACCCTTTTTCCAATGATTGAATTTTTCCTTGTTTTTATCCTTTCATTATTTAGGGGTATCATTCCTTTGCTTATATTGTTCAAAGAACATTCTTTCCTTCCTGAGTACTTCATCTAATATTTTTGGGTTGTTGAACTCAGTAATGTCTTTGTAGGACTACGGAAAGAAACTTAGGAACCCTTGAACATTAACTTTACCTTCTTTGATATAAGATACAAATCGTAGCATATCTAAAAACATATTGATAAGGTCTTCCATGGTCATTTGGCTGACCCTTAGTTCATAAAACTCCTTTTTTTCTTTCATAATAGATTTTCGATAAGTATTCTTTCATAAAGAATTTCTTGAATTTTTACCATTCCATGCTCTTTTCCTTCAACCCATTGAAAAATTTTAGATCTTACCACCAAATGCTAGCCTTTCCCTTGAGGTTGTGAACTGGCATCCATACCTTCATGTTGCTAGAGTAGTTGTATATTTAATTTTTTTTTAATGTCTAGCAACCAAGCTTCTGCTTCTTCTTCGATTTTTTATTCTCCATCAAAGCTGGTTGGCTTGATCTTTTTGAATCGCCCTTCCAAATGGTATAATTTTCTTTTTCCATTGGGGTTTATCTGGTATTTAGATCTTTGGGTTTCATTAGAGGAACTATCCTTTCTTTCAACATTTACATCCACTTCACTATCCTCCTTCACCTCAGTCTATTGATCCTTTCCATTGTTTCTTTCATGCAAACTTTGCAGTAATATTTCATTGATTTCCTTCTACTTTTGCTGGGATTTCTTTAGTTTCTCATTCTCTATCTTAAAACTATGTATTTCAACAATTAAGTGTCTCATAGTCTCTATTACTTGGCTAACTTAGGAATGAACTTGTTTGGGTGGTGCTATATCATTGGTGTGATAATTCTTTTCTGAGTGACCATCTCTCTCATTTTTTGTAGCCATCATTCAATCCTGGAAAATGTAAACTTACATATAGAGAAAACATAAAACTTTTACTGGTTAGAATGTTATTCAGAGTGTACAAGAAAACTAGTGTTTTCCCATAGGAAACAATGTTTAGCATGTTTCTTTGATATCATATTTAAAATTACCACTAAAAAAATTTTATCTCTTACTTTTGCTTCATATCATCAAGAAAATGAATTAAATCCTATGTTTAGAAAAAATGTAATAAGACTAACTCACCCAAGAAATTTTCAATCTCAGCATGAATTGTTTTTCTTGGTTGGACTATTTCTTACTCAGCTAATAACTAACAGTTCTTATCCTCTTCTTTTGTAGGTGAGGCTATTGAATGGAGTACAAGTTATTCGATTTTTAGTTCATAACAAGGTACTTTCATTTATATTCTATTTCCTTATTACCATGTTCTTAAACACTAAAACTTTTACTCAGTTAATAACTTGAATTACAGGTGGTCTAAAAACTAATTGGAGTGTCTAAGAAGTGACCAAGCTCTTTCGAGTCATTTCTAGGGTGAAAAGGGTTTTAAGACTTCAATTCTCTGAACCGATATAAATGTAACAATCCTAAACTTTCTCAGGATCTTTCATAAATGAGGAGCTTAACCTTATAAAAAGATATATTATGCATCTCCAAAACTGACTATAGTAAACATGGACGGTATTAAAATATGTTATCACTATGCATAACCTTACCCATACACTTGCAAGTAAATATTCATATTTACATGTTCTCCATACCTTAGGTTATAATACATTAATGGATGCACTTTTGCTGATTTAATGCTTACAAACTCGCTCTCTGCCAACTGTGACCTGTCCAGTCACATTAAAGGAGAAATGCTCTTGGCCTTTCGTTAAGGCCAGCGAAATCATGTTGGAAGAATATTTATAACTCCAGTGTGTAGTTTCGTACTCACTCTATTATTGAATTGAAGGAATCAAATCTAAAGGACATGTTCCTAATTCTATTATGCTTCTCCCTTGAGAACTTGGACCTATACGATCACGGTTTTTATTTTGGGTTTTACATCATACTACTACTTGAACTGGCAACCAATGTCAAAGGATGCTAGGTTTATTGTTGGTTGTTCTAATCATGGAAATAATTCCTACAAGATATGTGTCTCAGTTTTCTAAAGGTTGTGATTCAGGTAACTACTCCTAGCTTCCTTAATTTTTTTTAGTTAAATTAGCATTTGTAAAACCATTAAATATAACTCTTTGCTTTTTTGTAGGTTATGTGTTTCCAGTTCTCTTAGTGTTGCAGCATCTCCCCAAATGTTTGGTAAGAAATACACCATCCCGATTATATTTTTATTCAATTATGATTGAAAAATCCATGGGGATTCATTGATTTCCTCTAATGGAACCTACTTGGAACCAAAATCCGGTATCTCACCGGGTTTTTGTCATTACTGTTGGTCGGGTAGGAATCTATACATGTCTGTGTTTTAAGTGGGATTTGTGTGTTCACTAAGAGAAAGTATGCCATGATGACTTTTCCTCTAGTCGATGGAATATTTTAGGGTTCTTTGGAAAGACAAGGCTATCCAACCCTCGTTGAGTTGTAATAATTTACTTTGCAAGACAAAGACCATACAAAATTTAGAGCTATAGCTTGATACATTTTAATGAAGATTGTATTTATTTAAAGGAATTTAATCTTTAGATAAACTTGAATCGTTCAATATATCTCTACAAGTGTTTAATGGTTATTTCAAACGTTTTTAGTACAGTATGCCTCCCACTTATTTAGTTGTTTGGTTTAAAATGTAACTGGTACCGCAACTGTAGATTGAGGTTTTCCAACCCTGAGCTCGGGTTTGTAACTTTTATAACTTTTACTGATATGCTAAGTTTAAAAAGTATTAAAGTCACTTTAATCTATGGGCGGGTTTACCCTATAAAATAAATTTTGTTAAAGTCGTCGATTTTGAGATATTGTCGTGTTTAAGTGTAAATTAGTGATTTAATTTAATAGCACTTCAAGCTATTTGCAGCTAGGTCTTGATATCTGTTCTTGTTTGATCTTTAAATTACTTTAATCTACGCTGATATCCATATGTAGTTAGGTTGTAACCTATGTTCTTCTTGATATTTAAAATACTTGTTTATGTTGTGATCTATGTGCAGTGAGGCTTTAACCTCTGTTCTTATTGATATTTAATATACTTATTTATGTTGTGATATTTATGTAGAAATGGTTTAACCTCTATTCTTCTTGATATTTAATATACTTATTTATGTTGTTCGAAGAGATTACTCTATATTACATAACTCCCGCATTTTGACAACACATGTTCATGTATAAAAAAATACTTGATGGTAAGAGTCTGCACTATGGTTTACCTTGTGGGAGCCATAGGCTCAGGAAAGGGATTTGTGCAAATTTTATGTACAATGATTTATTTATTAATTCTTTTCTGGGTTAAAGAAATATAGTTTCCTCTCCCGAACAATGACTACATTCTTTTCCTAAACCATTATTGTTTGTTGTGCTTCATTACCTAAAAGTAGAGTTGTTTTTATGTATGTAATGAGTTTACTTTTCCCTAAAATTCATAGATCTACCCTAGGAAAGATTCCGATATGACTAAGTTTCTTAGATTTGGTGTTCGGTGGACATACTTAGCCAAAATGTTTCCCTAGTGCTATCTAAACAATCATTCTTATAGCTTCCTAGAGTAATTGTTCCACGAGGAATTTAACTCGTACATGTAATTCTAGTTATTCCTTTTTACAAGATTAATAATAAAAATATACTACATTATCGGTACCATATCTATCTACACTATGTAATTCTATTTTGATCATAACATATAAACTCAATTTTTTTACATAACAAATCCATAGGTACTTTATCACATCCTGCTATTTTTTACTAGATCTACAACAATTTAAACCAAATCTAATAATCTACTCGTGGCATTCTATTCAATGGAACTAACATAATATGATATCTACTATTCACATAAAATAGAAGATGAAAATAAAACAAGCTATGAAATAGAATACTTTAATGGAACCTGGAAAATACTGCAGCACCAAATATGGTAGGGACATCCACGTTCCACCCAACCATATATTAAGAGTAGTTTTCTCTCTACTCTTAATCACCTCTGATCCAAATCATGCATGCAAAGGATGAGAACAATCAACCTCAGTCACAAACTCCGTCGTCCAGTGAGAAAATATTTCCTAACACTAGAGTACTCACACAACAATTCTTCTTCTCCAACATACTAAGCAACGTACTTCCTCCCACGTATTCCTCCTACGTGTGCCTGCTTATATTTACTTTTCTTAGGTATTTCACAAGAAACCAATTCCTCTTGAAATTTTCGTAACTATCAAAATCCTTGATTTTCAGGGTGTGTTTAGTGCAATTAATGCACTCTTGACACTTGTTTTGACTTCCCTGAGGTTAAATCTTTATTTTACTCCATGCTTGCATTCACAATTTCCTCATTTAACATGTCTTTTCTCCCTTATTCACAAATTTATTTAAATACAAATTGTTTTATTACATCTGTCCTATAAGGGAGCATTTGGCAGATTTCAGATCTAGCCAATTTTATTTAATTTAAATAATAACTTAAATAAATAATAAGTAATTTAATGGTGCTTCTTAGGGATGTTACACATATATTAAATTATAAACCTTCACAAAGGTAAAAAAATATAAAAACATATGAAAAGATAGTGAATTTGGATATCATGTTGAGAAAAAGGAATACTATGATCACTTGCAAAACCTTGAGCTTATAAGTGGATACACTACTATCGAACCAGTTTCCATGCCACTCTCCATGCATCATATGAGCTAGTGGATTCATGAATAATTATGTGTAATGACCCAATTCAAAAAATCCAAACAAAGGCATAATTTGGGGAAAAATTGTCTTGACTAGTCTTGACTTTAGGGGAATCGAATGGTACAAGAGGGTATCAAATTTGGTAGGGAATAATATGGGGATTATTAGGAACACACAATAGAATCTCTCATAGCTTTGTGAAATGTTATAGACATATGTAACTTGATTTGGGAACATTGGAAAAAATGGTAAAATTACTAGGAATTTATGGTGCAAATTCCTCCCAGGGTGTGAGCAAAGATGGCTCTCCAACTCCTATGCAAACCTCACAACTTCTTAAATAGAGTATGAGAAATATTATTATACTTCATTTACTATCATTTGGTATATTTAATATTTCTGCAACATAGTTGTAAAGCTTCATATTCAAATGCATAAATTCAGTGATATTTGCTTAAGGGAAATGACAGGTGAAAGCTCAACTTTGACTCACAAATTGTGTATGTAATGGTTCAAAACATATTATAATAAACATATACCATTAAAAACATAGTAATATCTCAATTAATACACATAACATCATAACCAAGTCGCAACGTACATCAGATATACAACTCCATTGAAATGGGAAATCAACACATGGAAACTAGTCACAACAAAGATTGGAAATGTGGAAATTTTCATATATATTTATGATTATTTATATTGGACTCAATGGGTCGCAACCACCATTCAAACAAGTGCACCATCATGGAAAAATATGGAGATATTGAAGCGGGGATTAAAACAAAGGGAGGAGAGGTGAGTCAAGAACAGTGGAAGCCTCCTATATGCAGTAAATAAACTCCATTAAGCTCCAAATTATTTTTTAGGGTGGCTTCTACCACATCCAACTTGTATGACAATATCACTCTCTCAAAATTGGCTCAGTAGGAAGGTAAGTGAGCACTCACCGTGCAATGGACAAGTTAGTGATTAACAAAATGCCAAAGGAAAATTTTCAAATGATAAAAATCCATTTTCATTCCTTGTGACATATTTTTGTAAACCTCCTAGGGTCCTCCAAGCTTGAAATCACTCCGATAGGCTTCCTCCAACTCATCCTTGATATTTAGTAACCTCCATGACACTTGTCCTTCTCCTCAACCCTTAATCTTCCTCCAAATCATAATTGTTTCCACCAAACCCTAAGTCTGAGCTCATGGAGGATATTTTTATCCCTAACTTGTCATATTTTCATAGTTCTATAATCATTTTTGCAATCAGGTCCGACTTGTCATACAATATTCCATCATTGTTATCATAAACGGTAGGGAATATCTCTCCAAGTGGCACCTGGTTTCTTCCTTTCCTCTTCCTCTTCTATGTGGATTTAATCATATTAAACCATTCAAATAATTGGGATCATTATATTTTACTTGACACCCCTTCACATTCCAAGAATGTTCCATTACTCATAATTTTGAATTTGGGGTTAAGTCATGACATGTGTAAGGAACAATCTAGCAACCCAAGGTCTCCATGAACATCTAGATGTCCTTATGAAGCAATGCCACTTTAGTTTTTCCTTATTTATTTATTTTTTTACAAAATTTAATATGTAAATGAAAAAATGAGTTTATCTTGGGTCCCATAGCTCTGTTATTACAAGATTCAATGCCTCAACCTAGGGAACTAGTATGTGGGTGAAACATTGTCAACTAGTAGTCTCGTTGGGAATGGGACATGATAGTCCTCTCCACTGAATATTGTTTGTCCTTGAGCAATACCAAGTTTGGATGATGCAAAATTTTTTCATCTTCCCAAGTGGATTCCTCACTTGGAAAATCCTTCAATTGTACCAAGTATTCTTTTATTGTTGTGCTTTTTAACCTTCTCTCCCTTGTTCTTAATATTTTTTCTAGAATGAGAACAAGTGATCCTTCATCGTCAAAACAAGGTAAATTATTTGGAATTGAAATATGCTAATCTATAACCTTATTTAGACATGAAACATGAAATACAGTATGAATTTTACTTCCCATGGGAAGCTCCAATTCATAGTCCATGTCACGTCCACTCCCTCCTTAGAGGAGAAACGAGACCATAGTCCCACACATTTGATGAATGAGCATCCAGCTCGAAGTTCAATCTATTCAAGTTTGTGTAAACATTCTCTATCTTCCCAACAATGAAGAAATTGATCATGTCAGTGATCCATTCGATGATCCACGAAGAAACTATCAAAGGAGATCGAACGGCGGAGAAAGATCACCACAGAAATTGATGGTCACAATCTATTTCTGCATCTGGAAATAGATCGATGACAAAAAGTTAATCCTGCAAGAATCAACGATGCAAAAAACTTGATTATGCAGAATCGAGGAAATATGGAAGTTGCGGTCCCTCATCGTGCATTCCACATTCTGCATCCCGCATGCGGAATAAGGCATTGCGGAATTAAAGATCGTGAAGCCACATCCTGCATTCCCACATGCAGAAGGTGAGTTGCAGAAGGAAAATCTGCAGGGAACAGAGTTTACAGAAGGCCTTTTCTGCATCCTGCATCCTGCATCCTGCAAGTTACAGAAGGCAATTTATGTGGCAATTTAACTTACTAACAGAAGTATTGGACATATTTGATCATTCATGATATCACCAATCTATCCATCTAAGCACCATAACTTAATTTAAAAATTCATTGAATGAAACATACATAGATGCATACAATTTCAATTATACAATGGAACCAATTCATCAATTCAACATGTTGAATAGGTTCATCATATTTCATGAAGTACATACAATTTGAAATGATTAACACAAAGATACTTATCTTTGAAAGAAGTTGTTTCGCAACCAACTACGTCACTGCAACGTCCCACCCAACCATAGGCCAGTGCACTCATCAATCTCTCCACAGCACAGCCACCCCCGAGCTGGGCATTATTCCCACTAGGAATAAGGGATACTAATAGGCTCACACATATCCAAGAATACAACCAAACTCATCCAAGCCGACACAGTTGGGTTTATCAGGCTATAAACAAACACGCCAATATACTATTGGGTTATCAGACTACAATCAGTCAAGCCAACATTCTCATTAAGGACCAGCCAAGCCAAGTAACATATGGGTTTACCAGGCTACAAAGGAGATGGAAAACTTAAACTGCTAAGCTAGTGATCTCAACCACCGAGTTGTGGACACCTACACTAGATCAATATTGGCTCCTCAGAACATCTACACACCCAACACAAGGAAGCATCCCTTTCTCTGTTACACAGCCCCTTTGTCTATGCCTTCCATTCTAGTTCTATTCATGGAGTGAAAAGAAGAAAAACGAGCCCCTCTAGATCTATTTGTGAGGTTCCTTCCTACACTAGGTTTATCAAGCTAGTTCAGATCCAATTCCACTCCAAACCAGTTCAGACCAAGGAAAAGATATGGAAAAACACAACATACCACAATGTTAACACAACAAAGAAGCTTCCACTCCCTCTGTGATAGAGGAGACCATTTCATAGCCACACTCAGGATGGTAACACAGGCTAACAACACAGAACAAAACATGGTTCTGCAAAACCGGTGAACGCACAATGTGCATGCACAAGATGAAAATAGGGAAATATCAGAATTGACCACAATGTTTTGGGTGAAAGGTAGATGATGGACTGGGCATGCACAATGAAAAACAAAAACCAAGAAAATAAAAGCATGAAGGATGGATGATCCAAATGTCCCGTCGCTCCCCACAATGTGAGGGAAGATGAAAACGTGAGTGCATGAGGGGAAATGGGCATATGTTTTCTGGGTGTTTCCTTTTGACACATGGATTTTCCCCAAATAGCTCAATGTTAAACATTCCCCCTCCCTATTCCTTGTGAAATAATGCCCTCATCTCTTTAACATTGCGACGCATAGCTATTTGTGGTATTTTTATTAGTTTTCCTTTTACATGATATTCACAAATATAATATTGTGCTTGAATTATCATCATAAACCATAGGAATGAAGCTTGATCACCTATAAAAAAAACATCAATCAATGGCAGGGCCTTGGACTTGAGTTCCTTGCCATGATTCCATACAATATTTTCACGATGTACAATCAAAATACCATGGGGTAAAAACCTGGGTGTTACATTCCCCTCCCCCTTCAATAGCACTATCCTCAGTGCTTTATAATAATTTAACAATTTCCACACTAGCACCGCCCTCAGTGCTATGCATATTTGAACCAAAAAGGATGTTCCAATTGCATGGCATCTTCGAATAGCCTCTTAAGGACCACAGTGCTTCCTCTGCACCTTTATCTATCCAATGGAATGATTTGGAACTCTTCCAAGTCCTTACTTGCATGGCTCAACACACACCACAAGATCTTTTTATAGTCTTGGAGAATCCTTCTCCTTAGCTTCGAACATTTCCACTGTATTTGGCAACCAACAATACCTATTCTCAAGACCCAAGCAATGAGTCAATTCCCATGTTAGTATTCACAATATTTTCCAAAATCATAGATGAATCACATGCATATGTATATTAACACAAAATCAACAAAACGTTTTCAAGTGAACCAAATACTCATCTGTATAACATATCTCAGCCAAGATCCAATTAACCTCCCTTAAGAGCCCAACACCTTTCTGGGTGTTCAATAAAAGCTCTAGCTTAAGGGCCTAGCACCTCCTCCAAGTGATTACCAATGCTCAGGAACATATCTTCTAGAAATCATAATACCGAGGGGTTATTCTCTTCATGGAGGCCCCACGCTCATGACAGTCCCATTACTGCATGAATGTGTGCGGAAAGAAGTCAAACCAGATGTCTTACACCTTGGGTGTCCCCAGTGATTCATACTGGTTCCTAGCTAGTAGGGGGAAGAAGCTATGTACCTAAGTACATCCTTCCAGAGGAGCCATGTATTCCCTATTCATGTTCTCATCATCTCACCTACGCTACATATAGACATGCAATTTTCATCAGATGCCATTATAAAATTTCAATCATAGGTTTCCAAACCTATTCCAAACACATCCCTTCGAGAATCTATGTACACCCCATACATCCCTCCGAGGAGCCATGTACATACATTACATATTTTCATCATCTCACCTGCATTACATACAAGCATGCAGGTTATATGAGATGCCATCATAAAAATAATTGCAATCATAGGTTTTCAAACCTATTCCAAGCACATTCCTCTGAGAATCTACGTATCCTAGTACATCCTTTCGAGGAACCATGTACACCCAGTACATCCTTCCGAGGAGTTATGTATCCCAAACACATCCTTCTGAGAAGCTAGGTATTCCAAGGCATACTTTCACCATCTCACCTGCGTTGTAGTTTACATGAGATGTCATCATAAAATTTTAGTCATGGATTCTCAAATCTATTTCATGCATACATGATTTCCTAGATATCAAACAATTAATAACGTTTATATTCAAAAATAAAAATCTGAGTTCACAATCCTGCTTCTTGCAGAAACTCATTTTTTTTTTGTAACCATGAGGCCATCCTCATGTTGTTTGGCTTCTACAAGTGGGGAGTACTCGTCCCTTAGTTACGCATGCTGCCCAAAACCTGGACATCCACATACAACATGTCATCCTGGCATAATTTTTAATAAACAAAACAATCATAGTTAGTCAACAGGAACCTTCAAACATCAAGCAATGCAAAAAAGCATATCCATTGTTAGCATGATTCAGAACCATCACAGGAGATCACAGTATCCCATAATCAACAGAAAACTTGCAATCTGAAGTTCAAAATCTATTGCCATTCATGAGATCCTTCTCATGGCATATGGCAGTTTACTACCTGGGTTTCATTGGGCACAACCATGCTCCTTTACTTAGGTCATCCTACCTGAGTCTTCAGGAAGTCCCCGTATGCATTCCCATACAGAAAAGGGCCACTTCCTCATGGAACTACAAGTTCACATGCAGGCTTCCTCAACCTATACATATGCTTCACTTTACCTACAGAATATTCTTTAGTGAGCTTCCTGCGATACCCTGCAAGTCCCACATAATATTTTATATCTATTAACTTTCTTGGAGCAGGACAACTTATCATGGCCTCAATATTTTTGGGGTCTCCATATATTCTTTTATCAGAGATAAGGTGACCCAAATAAAAAATTCTATACTCATATAAGTCACATTTTCTCAAACCTGCATACAACTTATGCTTCCTAATAAATTTCAAAGTCATCCTCAAATGTTCCACATGTTCTTCCTCATTCTTAGAATAAATAAAAATTCCATCAAGGAAACAAGAACAAACCTATCTAGATACTTACTGAAACATTATTCATGAGGCACATGAATGTGTGTGGTGCATTTGTGAAACCAAATGATACCACTACAACATCATAAGATCCATACCTTTCTCGAAAGGTTGTCTTATGAACATTTCCATCCTTGATCCTTACTTGTTCTTCACAGTGACTTTCTTCAACGGTCTGAAATCAATACACATCTTGTGTGTACCATCTTTATTTTTCACAATTAGGAATGGTGCTCCCCAAGGAGACACAATTTTCTTAACATACCTCTTTTCCAACAACTCTTGTAGATGCACCTTCAGCTCTGTCATTTCTGGTGTACTCACCCTATAGGGTGTGTTATACACTTGAATGGCACCTCTCCGTCTGAGTGCTGACATCCCTCAGGTTGGCACACAAAAGGACACTTATGGATAGAGGTTTGCCCAAAACACTATAGCCAGCTTATAATGAAATACATTCCCTATATACCCAACTAGTTACTTTGCTATTTTACCATGTTGAGATGTATTTGTGACTGTTCAGAAGAACAACCCGCGAATGGGTGTAAAATTTTTTCTCAAAAAGCAAAGAAAAACCCAAATACTTTCAAATGCTGAGGCAAGTAAGAAACACGATAAAAATCACAAATAGACTCACAAGCAAAACTGGTCAGGATGACAGAAATGACCTGTAGCAGTCTAGGCTATTCCCCAGCGGAGTCGCCAGTTCTAAGACAAGAACTCCTCTGCAACCAAAGGATTCTGAGTTTCACTGCTCCAAATACTTTTGTCAACAATCCACCAGCATAACTTTTCTCTCCAAGTGTATCTATCCAACAACCTCCCCAAGGCCTGTATTTATATGGGTGAAATAAGGCAGTTCTCGAAGGTTGGGGAAGTTGTAGCAGTTAAGGAAATTAAGTTAAATGAGTTAACTAATCTCCCATTAGCGCGTGTTTTTATGTTTTAATGTTAAGAGACACATTTGTGGGTATGTAGTAGAGCAACCGGCGAATGATTCACGACTAATCATAAGGACAACCCGCGAATACATGGATTCGTGACTTGCATCAACCGGGACTCGCGCATGACTCGCGAGTTGTATAGAAGAATAGTCGCGAATACATCTCAACATGGTAAAATAGCAAAGTAACTAGCTGGGTATATAGGGAATGTATTTCATCATAAGCCAAGGTATAGAGTTTTGGGCAAACCTCTATTCATAAGTGTCCTTTTGTGTGCCAACCTGAGGGATGTCAGCACTCGGACGGAGAGGTTCCATTCAGGTGTATAACAGGGTGTCTTGGACATCGGTGCTTTACTTGGCACAAGTTCAATTGTAAAATCGATATCACTCTTTGGAGGAAGCCCTGGAATCTCATCAGGAAAAACATTTATGAATTCCTGCAACGCATGAAGGTCCTCCAACCTAGGATCTTCATTCTCTGTTGCCTCCAAAAATTGATTTACATACACTCTTTAACTTTTTCGATAGAACTTCTTCAAATGCATTGCTGAAGACTTCCTTCTAGAGATCACTTTTGGAATGCCTTTCACAATCCTTAGGTTTCCTTCTTCATCCAAGTACTCAAAAGTCCTGTTGTAACAATCTAGATTTTCTCTATGTGCTCCTTTCCAATCCATCCAAATGACTATATCATACGATCTGTTTGTGCTATAAATTGTTCCTAGACTACAACAGGAACAAGCTAGAGCAATCTCAAAACAAAAAAGCAAAATGTAATTGGTTTTCTGTAATTTTTTGGTTTGAAAATCCATCCACAAGAAGGTAAATCATCATCATACCAATACAAACACTAAATCATGAAAAGGCATGAAGGAATGAGATAATAGGCATAAAGAATGAATATAAACCATAAATATAAAAGCATAGTACTGTTTCTATCCACAACACATGAGCAATTGCATGAATAAAACCATTAAACATGAAATGAAGTCATAAATTGTGTGGTCAACCAGGTCATAAACAAAAACAATATATAAGATAAAAATGGCTTATATGTATATATAGATTGATCTCAGTATTCAAATCACTTACGTGAGAGTTATCTTGTAACAATCTAAACATACATCCTTAAAAAAACTCCATCTCTAAAAACCCTTCTTGCAATAAAAATCTAACCCTTAAACTATATGTTTGTCTTCCTTTTATCATCACAAAGGTAGATTAGTTGCATATCTACCTTCTAGGTCGAGCTTTGAAGCAGTTACATCAATTAGTTACATGCTAAATCAAAATATTTCAATACAATTAACCCAAAAATAACAATTCGGACTCTCGGAAATTTGATGAATTTTCTGAAAAATAGGTCTCACAAACACCTCCATATCTCTCGATCCATGACATATATACAAAAAATGAGAGACATTTTCTTAATTGAGTCCATGAAGAACAAAAACCTCTATTGGTTTTTAACAATTCCCCTTCAATTGATCGAAATACGTGCTGGAAATTTGTGACTAAAACAAAAAACTATTAAATAATTCAAACCCTAAAAAATAGGCCACAAAGATGAATTTCAATCTCTCAAATGATGAAAGCTGTTGCAAAACTGAGATAGGTTTTTATGAATAAATCCACGATGAACAAAAAATTCTTTGGGATTTCTGAAATTCATCTCCATTGCCTCGTAATCCATGCTCAATTACAATGACTAAAACAAAAAAAACAGAGCATAACTATCCACCTCCTTTTCTTCTTAAATCCTTCTTTGCCACATTTCACTGTAATTTGGGTCTGTGTACTTCTTTTAGGAAATTTAAAGATTTTCAACCTTCATGTTCGTAAGAGTAAGACTCATAACCGAAACTAAGAATCATAATATTCAAAACCACGATTTTCACAATGATTCATTCAACTTCATACATTTGTCATGATCTATGAAACTGGGTTATGTACAGGTGTCATAATGTATTCAACAGGTGTCTGAATAATTCCCATTATCTTTGATTTCAACGGCCATGATATACCCTTAATCCACCACTCTTCTAAATGATTCAGGATTCTTGCAATGCCTTATTGTATAGATCTTGAACTCTATGCTACATGAATCTCCTTATGACATTTTTAACAAAGAGCTCAACACAAGGGTTAGGCATTGAATATATACCTTATAATAAACTTTAATTTAAAAAGAATTTTTGGACTTTGAACGATATATAATACATAAGAATCCAAAAGAAAACTTAAGAAACAAAAGAAATAAATTAAAATGAACTATAACCTATAAAACAAACAAAATGCATTTTAAAATTATTAAAACTTAAAACAAACTCAAAATGAAAACTAAATTACGAATAAACCTTTGAAAAACAACAGACAAAGACTAGGAACAATTTTTAGTCTTAACATCTAGCTCCTACCAAGGGATGAAATCATCATTGTGGGGTTTCAAGAACATGTAGACCAGTGTATTCTACCATATTAACTGAAAATTCCTTGTTATTCTGCAAAAATTCCATTGGGCAATTGGAGTCATTTACCAAATCTCTGCAACTTTCTCAAACTCTGAACACCTACCTCTTAAATGACAAAATACTGCTACAAGCCAACATACTAAAAAGAATCTACATGCTCGTATGGAGAGCTTATTCTGCTATTTATTCCTACTTCTAATTGGAGGAAACAACCCGATCAATTAATCATACTTTCAGTGAAGCCAAGAAACCATTTGACTGGGAATCATAATTCCATGCATGATATTGTTTGAGAAGACCCACAAAAGATGTGATAACTGCAATAAAGAGTCTATAGGCAGTTGATACTTATGGCTGGAAATAGGAAGTATGTCAAAAGCTAGAGCATTAGAAACCTTTGAAAAATACAACTCCATCCAAGAAGCCACGTGATCATGAAACTCATGCAAAATTATTTGTTCATGTTGTTAAAAAAGAATGGACTGCAAATGGGTTTCCTCAATTCTCAATACTCCATGAGATAATGCAATAAGAGAACAATAGATAAAATATTCGACTCTGTTGAGGTTATCCTGTTTTATATCTTCCATGAACCCAAGCTGACTGATTTTTGAAAGAGTGTTGATGAACTAATGAGGATGGAAAGAATGGCTATAATATTTCTTTATATCCATAAAAATTGGCATATTTTCATAATGGTTTTGAGCAGCAAAGTTATCACAACCATGGCTATTAGACACATATGATATTATATTCAAAGTATCTACAGTCTGGCTGCTATCAATTTGAGAGTCAAAGCAATTCAAAACTTTTTCTTGTTCAATAAAAAGATTGGAATATAATTCACCTACAATTGGTTTCCGCTGATCATGAAATTTCTGATCTAAAACTTCAATGTCTTCATCCTATTCATCATAAAGTGAAGCATTTTCTTCCTCTCCATTTTTGTTCTTTTTAAACTTTGGCTCAAGAATGTAAACCCAGGGCTTTTCAAACTGCTTCTCGACCTTTAAATAAAACCCTTGACCAAAAATTGAACAAATAAAATTCTGAAAGTGACCATAAGTCAAGAATGGATCTTATTTCTTATATCAACAGTAAGAGGCATAAGAGCAACAAATTCTTCTTCATAACATGATAATCTCATAGCAGGAGCTAGGAAATTTCTACTATAATCAACTGAAAGTATATTATCATATAAAAAGTCAACAAACTGATATGAATAATCAACACAAGCATCATTTATATCCTTGTTCATATGAAAATATGAAAATGATGAAGAAAATTGTCTTAAATATGAATGATAACTACATTCTTCTTCATGTTCATAAGCTTGTATATCTTCAACATGAGTATGATCTTGAAGCATTTTGCAAGCTTCGATGTTCTCCTCCACTCCTTTTCATCCTCAAACAATTGTCTTAAAGATGATGATTTCCTTTCTAACAGGTAAAAGACAAGATCTGAATGTTGAGCCATAAATAATAGACCATAGCAAGTCTTTCCGAAGGTTTGATCTTCGTAGGCATACTCACATAAAAACTTTGAAACCTCCAATTAAGTTTAGTAATTGGCTCATCATTCTCACTTTTCAAACTATAAAATTCAAAAAGAAACTTATCATAGGATTTATTCTTACCCCAATACTTCAAAAATACATCATGTAACTCTTCCCACCATCCAATTGAATCATCTTTTAAATTTTGGAACCAGAACCCATCATCTCCAGCAAAGGATTTCAAAAATAACCTCATGACAACGTCCTCATGCATGATTTCAAAATTATCAATGAAATTATGAAAATATTCTAAATGCTTCTCTGATGTGATATGGTATTTTCCAGTAAACTGGGGAAGATACTCAACAAAGTAAGCAGGGTAAGGATGTAAGTGAGATGGAAGCCTAAGAGGTTTAAACATCTTCTCTTTGAGTCTAGAATGAAAATATGTGAGTTGAAAACAAGGCTCAATAAGTTGTTCGCAAGTTTCAGCAGAGATGGTAGAAGGTAATGGATCAGCTTTATTCTCTACACGATGACCAAAATAAGTAGGTTCAAGAGATATGGGTATGTGTATATTATGTTGCACATGTATTTCAAATGAAGGAATAGGATCAACATCAATAAAAAAAATAAGAATACAGACTTTCTTCTTCCAAAGAGGGATATGTAACTGAAGGTTTATGATCATCGGAATAGACAAAACAAAAAATGATTACTTTGACATGCAATGGGAAAAACATGAAAAAACTGATAAACAAGAACAAAAACACATGGAGGAAAGTAATAATCTGATACCCAGTCTTTCCATTTGGCTTCTTCATTTTTCTGTCAGCAAAATTCTCCTTCCAGTGGAATCTTTAATCATGGAGTCGCAAGGAAAATGATTGCATTCTATCTCTATGTCTTTCTCTTGTCTGCCATCAAGAGTTAGATCTGTGTCATTGTGGTTCTTCGTGGGGAATATAATCCTCATTTCCATCCCCGGCAGCAATGCCAAATATGTTTGTGCTAGAAATTGTTCCTAGACTACAACAGGAACAAGCTAGAACAATCTCAAAACAAAAAAGGAAAATGTAATTGGTTTTCATTAATTTTTTGGTTTGAAAATCCATCCACAAGAAGGTAAATCATCAACAGACCAATACAAACACTAAATCATGAAACAACATCAAGGACTGAGATAATAGGCATAAAGAATGAATATAAACCATAAATATAAAAACACAATACCATTTTTGTCCACAACACATGAGCATTTACATGAATAAAACCTTTAAATAAGAAATGAAGGCATAAATTGTGTGGTCAACCAGGCTATAAAAAAAAACAATATATAAGATAAAAATGTATTATATGTATATATAGATTGATATCAGTCTTCAAATAACTTACATTAGAGTTATCTTGTAACATTATGAACATACATCCTCAAAAACACTCCAGCTATAAAATCCCTTCTTGCAATAAAAATCCAACCCTTAAACTATATTATTGTCTTCCTTTTATCATCACAAAGGTATTTTAGTTCCATAACTACCTTCTAGGTCGATCTTTGAAGTAGTTACATAAATAACATTATGAACATACATCCTCAAAAACACTCCAGCTATAAAAGCCCTTCTTGCAATAAAAATCCAACCCTTAAACTATATTAGTGTCTTCCTTTTATCATCACAAAGGTATTTTAGTTCCATAACTACCTTCTAGGTCGAGCTTTGAAGCAGTTACATCAATTAGTTACATGCTAACTGAAAATCTTTAAAGACAATTAACCCAAAAATAGCAAATCGGACTCTAGGAAATTTAACAAATTTTCTGAAAAATGGATCTCACAAATGCCTCCATATCTCTTGATCCATGATATATGTACAAAACATGAGAGATTTTTTCTTACATGAGTCCATGAAGAACAAAAAACGCTCTTCGTTTTTAAAAATTCCCCTTAAATTGATCGGAATACGTGTTGGAAATTTGTGACTAAAACATGAAACTATTAAATAATTCAAAACCTGAAAAATAGGCCACAAAGATGAATTCTAATATCTCAAATGATGACAATTGTTGCAAAAATGATATAGGTTTTTATGAATGAATCTATGATGAACACAAACCTCTTTGGGATTTCTAAAATTCATCTCCATTGTCTCGTAATCCGTTCTCAATTACAATGACTAAAACAGGAAAAACAGAGCATAACTATGCACCTCTTTTTCTTCTTAAAGCCTTATTAGCCACATTTCACTGTAGTTTGGCTTTGTGTATGCAAGAGTAAGACTCATAACCAAAACTAAAAATCGTAATATTCAAAACCATGATTTTTACAATGATTCATTCAACTTCATACATTTGTCATGATCTATGAAACTGGGTTATGTACATGTGTCATAATGTATTCAATAGGTGTTTGAATACTTCCCATTATCTTTGATTGCAATGACCATGATAAACCCTTAATCCACCACTCTTCCAAATGATTCATGATTCTTGCAACACCTTATTGTATAGATCATGAACTCTGGGTTACAGGAATCTCCTTATGATATTTTTTTTAACAAAGAGCTCAAAACAAGGGTTAGGCCTTGAATATATACCTTAGAATAAACTTTAATTTAAAAAGCATTTTCGTACTTTGAACAATATATAATACATAATAAGCTAAAACAAAACTTAATAAATGAAAGAAATAAATTAGAACGGACTATATAACCTATAAAACAAACAAAATGCATTTTAAAATTATTAAAACTTAAAAAAAAACAAAATGAAAATAAAATAAGGAATAAACCTTTGAAAAATAACAGACAAAGACTAGGAAAAATTTTCAATCTTAACAGGATCCAAGTGACAGAACATTCAGATCTTCACAAGTGACTAACCACCCATGAAAAATGGACATTTCCTTACCACCTCACTGACTTTCTTCTTAGTTCCAGTGGCTAGTTAGAATAAAAATGATCTTCTATGTTTTGACTTCTTCAAAGTGCACATCTCAACAAATCCAAGAGTAATATAGCTGTGAGTCGATCCAAGGTCAATAAAAATAGAAACTGTCTGTTCAACAATCTCACCCTCAACTTCCACCACAGTTGCGTTATGACCTTCCTGGTGGTCTTCTAACACTGCACAAATTTTTAGGAATGGTCCTTGGTTCCTAACCCATAGTTCAGCTTCTTGGGTGCTAGGGACTTGACCTTCATGCCCATACTCAATTGGAAAATTCCTGTGCAGATGGGTTCCTTCACATCCCAAACATTTGAGTGGTTTCTTGGGATTTTCCCTCATCACTCTGGCTGGCTCAATCTCATCTTGTTATTGCCACCTTTGCTACTTCAGGAGGTGAGAAGGTTTAAAACCTTTCTTCATTGGGTTAATATTCACCTTTTTCTTATGGAAATTTATCCTACTCCCTTCTACCTCTATTAAATGATGCCCAAAGTTTATCTTCCTTTAGAGTTCTACCAAAATCTGTAGCATGACTAAATTCATCTATCTTTTCTCTACCAATTCCTTAATCATCCTTTTATCTTATTCTTTGCAACTCTTCAATTATACCCTCTGGATTCTTATGGTAGTTGCAGCAGCTGGGGAAATCTCTTGCTCCCTGTTCCCATCAACTTCAGTTTCATTTTCTTGGATATTGTAAGTTGGCCTTACATTCCCTTCCCCATGTGGCAAACTCCTATGCAAATGGGGTCCTCCACATCCCCCATAGCATTTTCCCCATGTCCACAGGGATCCTGTGCATCATCCATACTGTTAATATTCTTGGTGCTGATCTTCTTTGACCCTCTTGGCCGGACCAAGACCAACGTTTCAATCTTCACTATGACTCTGCAAAATCTGTTAACAACATGATTTGTTAGATAATCTCATAAATCAAAGAAATTACTTACCAATGGCTTATTGCAGGCATGAACGGTCAAGATCAGATCACAGTCATGGTGCATTTCGTTGGGTTGGCTAAGTTTAGTGATTCTTCTAAATAGCACTCTTTCTTGTGGTAGTTTTATTTTTGCAACCAATTTCCATGGTACATTTATACCAATGCTACAACCAGCAACTCTGTCGAATCACAACCTGGGTGTTCTTTTCCATTTTCGCACAATCTGGTGCACACATGCGCTGCCATTTTTCATCTTTTTGGTACCCTGCAATCCCTGCTGAACCTGCTGAATTTCTTTGAACACAGAGGTGGATTTCTCATGGCCCCTTTGAGGCCCCAAATATGCAACCTAAGCTCTATTAACTGTTCAACTTGGCCCATTTAGGCCCTAGCGTTGTAACCAACAACTCTGATACCATACTATCACGTCCCCTCCCGCCTTAGAGGAGAAATGTGACCATAGTCCCACACATTTGATGAATGAGAATCCAGATTGATGTTTAATCTATTCAAGTCTGTGTAAACATTCTCTATTTTCCCAACAACAGAGAAATTGATCTTGTCAGTGATCCATTCGACAATCCACGAAGAAAATCTCAGAGGAGATCGAACGACGGAGAAACATCACCATAAAAATCGACGGTCACAATCTATTTCCGCATTTGGAAACAAATCGACGGTGGAGAATAAATCCCGCAAGAATCAACAGTGCAGAAAACTTGAGTCTGCGGAATCTGGGAAATATGGAAATTGCGATCCCACATCCCGCATTCTGCATTCCACATTCTGCATCCTGCATGCAGAATAGACCATTGCAAAAACAATCAATTCCAGAATTAGGGATCGTGTAGCCGCATCCCGCATTCCCACATTCCCGCATTCTACATCCCGCATATCACATGTGGAAGGTGAGTTGTACAAGGAAAATTTGTGGGGAATAGAGTTTAGAGAAGGCATTTTTTGCATCTCGCATCCCGCAAGTTCCGAAAGGATATTTCTACGGAAATTCAACCTGCTAACATAATTCTTGGACATATTTGATCATTCAGGCCATCACCAATCTGACCATATAAGCACCATAAAATAATTTAAAAATGCATTGAACGAAACATATATAGATGCATACAATTTTAATTATAAAGAGGAATCAATTCATCAATTCAGCACATTAAACAGGTTCATCATATTTCATGAATCAAATACAATTTCCAGTGATTAACACAAAGATACTTATCCTTGAAATAAGTTGTTTTGAAACCAGCTACGTCACTGCAACATTCCACCCAACCATAGGCCAGTGCGCTCATCAATCTCTTAGCGGCACTTCCACCCGCAAGCTAGGCATGATTCCCACAAGGAACAAGGGATGCTAGCTGGCTCACCCATAGCCAAGAATCCAACCAAACAAAGCCAAGCCAACAAAGTTGGGTTTATCAGGCTATAAAAAAACTAGCCAATATATTGTTGGGTTATCAGGATGTAGTCGTTCATTCAAGCAAACATTCTCATTAAGGACCAGCCAAGTCAACTAACAAATGGGTTTATCAGGCTGCAAAGAAGTTGGAAAACTTGAACTGCTGAGCTAGTGAGCTCAACGACCGAGATGTGGACACCTCCACTATATTAGGCTTGGATCCTGAAACATCTACACACCCAACATAAGGAAGCATCCCTTTCTACGCTACATAGTCCCTCAGTCTATGCCTTCCCTTCCAGTGATGTCCAAGGAGTGCAAAGAAGAAAAACCAGCCCCTCTAGATCTATTTGTGAGGTTCCTTCCTACACTAGGTTTATCAAGCTAGTTCACATCCAATTCCACTCCAAACCAATTCATACCAAGGCAAAGATATGCACAGACACATCAGATCACAATGGTAACACAACAAACAAGCTTACACTCCCTCTGCGATAGAGGAGACCATTTCACAACCACGCTCAAGATGGTAACAATAGGCGAACAACACAGAACAAAACACAATTCTACAAAAACGGCGAACGTACAACGCACATGCACAGGATGAAAATAGGGAAAGATCAGAATTGACCACAATGTTTTGGGTGAAATCTAGATGATGGACTAGGTATGCACAACAAAAAACAAAAATCAAGAAACTGAAAGCATGAAGGATGGATGATCCAAACGTCTCGCCACTCCCCACAACATGAGGGAAGATGAAAACGAGAGTGCATGAGGGGAAATGGGCAAACATTTTTTGGGTGATTGCTTTTGACACATGGATTTTCCCCAAATACCTCAAGGTTAAACATTCCCCCTCCCTATTCCTTATGAAATGATTCCCCCATCTCTTTAACGTTGCGATGCATAGCTAGTTGTGGTAATTTTTATTAGTTTGCATTTTACATGATATTCACAAATATATATATTGTGCTTGACTTGGCACCATAAAATGTAGGCACCAAACTTGATCACCTATAAAAAAAAAATCAATCAATGGTAGGGCCTTGGCCTTGAGATCCTTGCCATGATTCCATACAATATTTTCACCATGTGCAATCAAAATACCACAGGGTCAAAACCGGGGTGTTACAGTCCACTTATCCAACCTTTCGAATCACTTTGTAGGGAGCATAAAACCTTGCTTTCAGTTTATCTAAACCTTTACCCTTTAAGGTGGTTTTTTTGTAGGGCTGAAACCTCAAATACACCAATTCATTCACTTGGAAATGCCTCTCCACTCTATGTTCGTGTGCATATTGTTTTTGCTGATTTTTGGAAACCTGCAAGTTATCTTTCCAAACCTTCAAAATTTCTTGACTTTATTCAATCAAATCCTTAGAATTTGTAGCTCTATGATGACCAAAATTGTGGTTAATAAAAGAAGATGCATCATAACCATAATTTTTTTTGAAAAGGAGACATGTCAATGGACATATGAAAAGTACTATTGTAACAAAACTCACCCAAATGCAACCATTTTATCCATGCTTTTTGTTGTCCACTAACATAGTTCCTAAAGTATCCTTCCAATCGTTGATTCACCCTTTCTTTTTGGCCATCATTTTGTAGATGATATATTGTGCTAGGTGTCAAATTTTTCCCCACCATTTTGAAGATGTCTTTCCAAAATGCACTAAAAAATATGCTATCTCTATCACTAACAATGCTCTTAGGAAGGGCATGCAATCTGAAAAATTTCTTTAAAAAGTAGTTTAGCCACTTGTGCAGCAGTGAAAGTGGTAGTAAAAAGAAATAAATGAGAAAATTTAGTGAGCCTATCCACCACCACAAATATGAAATCCTTACCAAATACCTTGGGAAAACCAGTGATGAAGTCAATGGAAATGCTCTCCCATTTTTTTTCTAGAATATGAAAAGGGTGTAAGAGGCCAAATGGATGAGTGTTCCCAACTTTATTTTTCTTGCATGTGGGGAATTCATTAACTTACTTCATACATCATCCTTCAACCCATTCCATGAGAATCTCTCCCTCAACGTTCGGTATGTTTTGAAGAAACTGGGGTGACTTGTTGTTGCTGCTACAACTACTTCCCCAATGTTTTTCACATTTTTAGGGCCCCTCCTTACATTTTTTACCTTAATACTTCCTTAGACAAGTTTTACTTCTAGAGTATTTTATTCCAACTCTTATTTTTTCTTTGAATTTGGAAAGAAAGTTCATTTGACTAAGTTAAAAAACTTAGGTTTTTCTTCCGCCACATCGGAAGAACTCAGCAAGTTTCATCGACACATCGGAAGATCTCAACAATTTTGTCCAACACACCAGATCAACTCATCCTGTATTGCCGATGGATCGGATCAACTTGACCAATTTCGCCTACATATTGGACGAACTCAGCGATTTCTGGTGACACGATCGCAGCTCACTTGCGAGTTACTTTTGAATATTTTTACTGAAGTTGTTTTGTTGACCAAGTTTTTAAAGTTTTTTAACCAAGTGGAAATTATTATCAGAAGAATTCATTGAGTTTTTCCAATGATTTACATCAGAATTTATTATTGAGTTCAACTGACACTATCAGAAAATCTCACTGCTTCTTGTTGACATTATCGCAAAAAACTTAGCTTTCACCCATGATGATTTTTATCGGAATAATTCTCCTAGTTTTGACAGTGTTTCCATCGAAAGTTGTTGTTGATTTTCCACCGACACTATTGACAAAAATCAGCATTCACGGCCAAATTTATCAGAAAAACTCAGTGTTTGTAGCCTACACTATCGGAAATATTAAGTTTTTGAAGCCGATGCTATCGCAAAAAACTCATTTTTCATCATCGACACAACCAAAGTTTTTTACAATTTTGGCGATGGTTTATGTATCGAAATATTTCTACGAGTTTGTTGATAGTTCTTATATCAGAAAACTTTGATGAGTTTCACTGACAATGTCGACGAAACTCAAGTTTTGTAGCCAACACTATCGTGAAAACTCAAATTCCACTGCCGATATATCAAAAGGTTTAGAGAAAATTGTCGATAAGTCGTTCGCGTTACTTGGAAAGTTTTTAAGTTGGTGCCAAAATGATGTTTTCAAACCCATTTCATTTATGGCTCCCAACTACCAAATTAATTACATTTTTTAATTTTGTTTTATATATAAACACAATTAGTTGTTTACGGACTGTTATCAAAAACCCCATTTTGGACACTTTCAAACACCTCTGGACATCTAGAGCTTTCGCATCACTACACCAAGTACCGTACCCATATCAAAAATCGACAGGTAGGCCCCATGAACCCATCCTTTTGTCATGTGTTTTTTTAGAATATTTAAAAGGACTATATATAGATGGAGTTTTATATTTTAAAAGTCACCATGGGTGTTTTTTTCCATCACTGTTCGCAGCCTTTTCTCTCGTGAAAGCACATCCACCTCCCATAGGGTTTTCCGTTATACTAGGCTCACTACCAAAGTCATCCTAAGTATGGTTTCAAGGAAACCCTTGACCTCACAACCGCTTTTATATCTGGCCCGAGCACTCTTCCAACTTGCTAGCCTGACCATCATGGGTTTTGTCTCATCCTTTTCCGCATTGTTTGGTTTTATTGTCCAAGCGAGTGGTATTTGTATGTTGAACCTCAGGATTTTTGAATTTAGGTCACTCCAGGCTGGCTACTCTACGGCCTGCGTTTTTTTTTTGGGTTAAACATATCAAGCGATGAGTTTGCGATAAAGGGTTAAACCCTTTGCGAATTCAGATCTTGAGAATCAATACATTTTAAATCTTTGGCATAGGGTTTTTGTTCAGACTATGTATAGAAGGATTCATTCCCTCCGATCCTCCTTAGGGTCGAAACTATCATATACGAGTTTTTCACGGGTATTAGACATGAATCGGGGATTTACAATTCCCCAAGGTGTCCTCAGTTTCAAGTTCATTGAGTCATTTCTGCCTTTTACTATATTATCCTTTTACCCTTGGGGAAGTTAGTGGGAAGAAGTATTGATGTTTCGGTAATGTTAAGCTAAATGAATAAAAGGGTGGAAATAAAACTTGTAAACTTTGTGGACTAGAAAAAGAAAGTTAACATTGATGCTTTGAAGAACCAATGATTAAATTATCAGCCCTCAGTATGTTGACTTATTTAAGAACACAAAAATAAATTTATAACAATAGAAGTATAACTCACAAAATTATATATACACATACATTCATAAGTTCTCATTTAATTTTTGCAAACACACACCCTAGATGCAAGTATAAAGTGACTAGGAAACCTTTGGGGAGTGATCTCTCTACATCACAAGATTGTTTTTGAGTAGCTATAAAGGGAATAGTAAAGAAAAATCTATTCTTTTTATCATATTAGACACTGATTGAAACCTCATTTTTAAAGGAACAACGATTCAGATATTTAAATCTTTCTTCATTCCAGGTTATGTCATACAAAATGCTTGTTTTTCTAAGTTATTTGAGATAGTCATAGTATTACTAGGAATTATTTTATCATTCTCATATGACAGTTGCTACCTCCACATAGGAGGAGTATCTTCTGGAAGACAGGTTGAAGACTACACACTCACACCATGCCTAAGAAGGGAGATAAGAAGAAATCTAAGACACTGAGGCCGATTCAGATGTGGAGATCATCTCCAGGACTGAAATCACCTTTGAAGACACCAACGCCATCACAGGGGTTGATCAAGAGTTTAAATGGCGAGAAATATATTAGATGATCAAGGACCTGAATGTCCCTGATGCGGGCTTGGAGGATATGTCCTTATATGAAAATATAAGAAAATTAAGACTTACTAAGGCATCCACATGCCCTGAACTGTTCCCATGTGCTGAAGTCATCAGATGGATTCTACTCTAGATAGACTCTTCCACGATAATAATTTCCAACATATAGGGGGGAGATTTTTCTTCTTTCATTTTGACCTACAAAATTCCAATCCAACAGGTTATGATGACGGATGAATGGGTTTAGCAAAGTGGAATTAGATATTCTGGAATGTGCCAAGAGTATGATGATAGCAAGAAGACAACTGCGCGAGAAGGAAACTGGCAGATTATGAAAATGCAAGCCTACGCCCTCCTTACAGATTCATAGCATTAATGTTGAATAGTATTTTTGGCTGGGAAAATGGGATATTGTATAAGCTAAGTTGGATCCCATTAATATACTATGTGGCTTTCGAAGGCACAATTTTCAACTGGGTCGATATCATCTCTAGTAACTTGTCATCATGTGTAGCTACCGCACAGGGTGGGATGACTCAGAGAAGGTCTAAATTCTATATGTCCTCTTACTTGATTGACTACATCTCATGGAGACACACATTCCCCAAGCTTGGTTTCACTTGGGAACACACCAAGTCCCCTATTTATGCTTCTTATAAAGTTCTTTGGGCACACAAGTATTCAAGTTTCTACAAACTGATATGTGAGGAGTTTTTGATGCCTCTGTATGAGGTCATATTTCTCAAGGAGCCTGACTATTTATCAAAGAATGCCATGGACGTTATATGAGAATATGGGAACTATTATTTCTCTCAGGAAGGAACTTACCTGAGAATGTAAGGAGGCTCTAGAACCCCGTCACTGCTTCCCAAATTTTCAACGAGCTGTGTAGTCCATAAGCAAGCAGTAACTTCCTTTTTGACATGAAAAAGGAATCATTCCCACCACTGTTGATGTAATTGTAAATTTGGAATGTATTCACCTATGTATCTTATGTCTTGAACCCCGATGTTTATTTCGGGATGTGTCTATAATGTAATTGAGTCATGTCATGCCTCGATGTTCTGATCAGGAGGATCTATACTATAAACAAGTCATGTCAAGTCATTGTGGGTAACCCTCCTATTGTTCAAGGGTTAAAGTCCCCGCAGTTCCGGGGCAATAGGGTTATTAGACTCACCTAGTGAAGTCGTCCCTAGTTGGGTTTAGTCAAGTTGGGAATTAGTATAAATAGAGAGTGAGCCTCTCTATTTATCACACACTCACTCACACTCAGTTGTAGCGCATAGCTGAGGAAGAAGAAGACACTAGGGCTAGGAATAAAGAGGTTGCTGCTGTCGGGAGATCATCTTACTATCTTGTGGTTTTTCTTTTGGTGTTGATTCTACCTCTGAGGAAGTTGGGGGGTTTTCTCCATTTATGGTTTCCTTGAAGGAAAAACACTATGTTCATTGTTTCTTTTGTTTGATTGTTGTGCTTGTTATTCTCTTAGTTAAAGATCCTTATAATGCTAGTTTAATGTTAAAAATCTAACATGGTATCAGAGCTAACCTGAGAAGAAGACACTGTTCAGCTACAGGAACTAGGGATTCCTTATTTTTGGATCTTCCTCCACATATTTTCAGCAAAAGAAGGTTGGATTAACTCTCCTCCTTAGGGTGTATCTTTCTGTCGAAGCATAATCCAATTCTGAGGTTTTTGAGTTTTGGACCCGACACTACTACCGGAAATTAGGGCTTTCCACAGAAGTGGAATTTTTCAGTGAGCCTAGGCCTGGATTGATCTCCTCCCCAAAATCAAAGTTAGGGATCAAGATCAAAGCATTTGGTTGGACAGATCTTTGAAAAAGCAAAACCCTAATCTACTCCTGAGCTAGCACTGTAGGATTTCAGCTCCAAATCCAGATCTTACATCTTGAACTCGTAAGATCTAAATATTTTGTATTTCCATTTGAGGTTCTCAGTTAAGATGTCTCATCATGTCGAGCTTGATGAAAAGCTTTAGGGAGCTTATTACTTCTGAGACTGGAAGTATAGGATCTCCCTGGTCTTGGAAGAAAATGAGTTGGACTCCTATATCAGTGAGGAGGTTCTAGTTCCAGAGGGAGATGAGGCTAAGGCCTTACATAAGAATAAGTTGGTTATGGAAAAGAGGATTATTGTTGATTCAATCAAGGATCACCTCATACCACAGGTGTCCTCCCTAAATACACCTAAAGCTATGTTTGATGCCCTAACCAAATAGTTTGAAGGGAAGAACATAAACATGAAGATGACTTTGAGAAACTAGCTGAAGAATGTAAAGATCCGGAATGCAAAAACCATCCAATCTTACTTTACAAGGGTCTCTAAGATCAAGGAACAACTGGAAGCAGTAGATGAAGAAGTTGAAAATGCAGATATTGTAATGACCACCTTGAATGGTCTCCCTAGATCATGGGACTCCTTTATTCAAGGGATCTGTGCCAGAAATAATTTAGTCAAGTTCAACAGACTATGAGAAGAATGATCTCAAGAAGAAGCTCGGATAGCAGGTCGAGAAGAAAAGATGGGAAGTGAATATCAAGCTCTCACTGTACAATCCAAGAAATCCAGATCTATCCACCACAAAAGTAAGTACTCTCATCAAAGGAATAACTCTAGAAAGCCTAGAGATTTTTCTAAGTACATTTCCTATACATGTGATGAAATAGGAAATTTTGCTAGAGAATGTCCTAAAAATAAAAGTATCTCTCACAATAAGAAGGGAAACAAGAGAAGGAATCATGCTCATGCTGTAGAGGATAATGAACCTTCCACAAAGAGAAACAGACAAGTCAGCGATGATTCTTCAAGTGATGAAGAATATGTTCTGATCTTCACTCTCACGAGAACTATCACACATGGAAGCAATGACTGGCTTATAGACAATGGTGCTTCTGAGCACATGACAGGATTCAAGGAATCCTTTGTGAAATTATCTGAACATGAATCACCTCACAAGGTGAAACTTGGAGATGACTACCAGTATCCAATAAAAGGTGGTGGGGAATCCTCATACAACTAGACTCTAGAAAGTCTAAGACAATGAAGGAAGTATTGTTTGTACTGGGACTAAAGAAGAATCTCCTCTCCATATTTGCATTACATGCAAAAGGAATGAGGGTTGCATTTATAGATGGTCAAGTCATCATGTGGCCAAAAGGAAAGACCATTAATGATGCAGTAGTGATTGGGGAACAAGAAGGAGGCTTATACAAATTGAAGGGACATCCAGAACAAGATTTGGTTCATGACTCAGTAGAACCAAATGAGCTTTGGCATAGAAGGCTTACACATGTGCATTACAAAGCACTACCACTTGCAATCAAAGGTGTTGAAGGTCTCCCAAAAATGTAGAAAAAACATGAAGGTGTATGCAAAGGATGTGCGAAAGGGAAGAACAGAAAGAAGACATTTCCAAGTAGTGAAAGCAAGGCAAAAGGAATCTTAGAAATCATCCACTCCAATGTATGTGGTCCAATGTCATCCAGTTCACTAAGCGGGTATGCATATTATGTTTCCTTTATTGAAGAACAAAGATAAGTGGGTAGGCATGGATATACTTTCTGAATAACAAAGATGAATTATTCAGTAAGTTCAAGGAATTCAAAGCCTTGATCAAGAACCACACTGAAAAGAAGATCAATACATTTTGATCAAATAATGGCGGAGAATTCCCATCGAGTGAATTCAAATAGCTATGTAAAGAATCAGGGATTAAGAAGGAATTTTCCACTCCTTATAATCCACAACAGAATGGGATTGCAGAAAGGAAGAATAGAACTATCCTGGAAGCTGCGAGAGAAATGCTTCATGATCAAGATCTCCCTATGCATCTTTGGGTAGAAGCTACCAGAATAGCGGTGTATGTACAGAACCATACTCCACACAGAGTACATGAGAACAAGACTCCTGAAGAAGTCTTCTCCGGTAAGAAACCAAAAGCCATCCATCTCAGAATATTTGGCTATCCAGTGTACATTCACATTCCAAAAGAGAAGAGGACAAAATTAGATCCTTCAGGAAAGAAGGGTGTATTTGTGGGATACTCTGAAAGTTCGAAGGCTTATAGAATATACTTCCCAGGGTTCAAGAAGATTGACATTAGTAGAGACGTAACATTTGATGAAGATTCAACCTACATCAAATCCAGGAAGAAACCGACTGAAGAACCTGAAGAAACAAGAGAACCTAGAATTGATGATACAATCATAAACGAATAAATTCAAGAAGAATATCGAGAACTAGAAGAACCTCAAGAACCTGTAGATCCACCTCTAGAGAAGAATCCTCATAAGAGGAAACCTTCTTGGGTACGTGAAATTATCCAAGGTGCAGAAATATATGGAGCTTCAGAAGAAAAACCAAGAGGAAGAAAGAGAACTAGATCATGTTCTAGTTACGTAGCCTTACTATGTGACATTATTGATAAAGAACCTTCCAGCTATGAAGAAGCATCAGAACGGAAATAATGGAAGGATGCTATGATCGAAGAGTATGAATCGATCATGAAGAATGATGTTTGGGATGTTTTCCCAAGACCAGAAGGGAAGTCCCTTGTAACTTCCAAATGGATCTACAAGATCAAGCATGCTGCAGATGGAAGCATCAATAAATATAAAGCAAGATTCGTGGCTCGTGGTTTCTCCTAGAAAGAAGGAATATATTATGAATAAACCTTTGCACCTGTATCCATATACACTTCCATCATATCAGTACTTGTTATGGCTACAGTGATGAAATGGAAGATACACCAGATGGATGTCAAGACTACTTTCTTGAATGGTGTAGTGGAAAAGGAAGTGTATGTGGAGCAACCACTCGGTTTTGAGACACATGACAAAGAGTCTCATGTACGTAGATTGAAGAAAGCCCTGTATGGTTTGAAATAGGAAAGCAGGACATGGTATAGTAGAATTGAAGGTTTCCTATCCAATTTGGGTTTTACCAAGAGTAAAGTAGATTCCAACCTTTAATACAAGGGTTAAGATGGAAATCCAGTGATACTCCTACTATATGTGGATGATCTGTTTGTAACAGGTATGGATGGGTTGATTGTTGATACGAAGAGGAAACTTGTTACCGATTTTGAAATGAAGGACTTGGGTATGATGCACTATTTCTTAGGCATGGAGGTGTGGCAAAATGTAGATGGAATCTTCCTTGGATGAGGGAAGTATGCAGTAGATATTCTGAAGAGATTCGGGATGATGGACTGCAAGGCCATAACCAAACCTATGGCATCGAACCTGAAGCTATTGAGTGATGCTTCATCTGAAGCAGTTGATGCTACGATGTATCGTCAGATGATTGGGTCCTTGATGTACCTGATGGACATGAGACCAGATATTTGCTTCGCTGTGAACACCTTGAGCCAGTTCCTAATAGATCTGAGACATGTTCACTTGATTACTGCAAAGCATATTCTGAGGTACCAGAAGGGTACAGTTGACTATGGGTTCAAGTACGAGGCAAATCAGAATATTAACCTGGAGAGTTATGTTGATTCAGATTGGGTAGGAAGTGCCATGGATAGGAATAGCACTTCAGGATGCTGCTTCAATATGGGATTAGGTGTGATCTCTTGGTTTAGCAGGAAGCAATCCTGTGTGGCACTGAGTACAGCTGAAGAAGAGTATGTTGCAACTTGTTCAGCTAGTTGTGAGATAGTATGGCTGAGGAATCTATTATATGATTTATTTGATCTCCAGATGGATGCTACTTGTATATATTGTGACAACCAAAGTTGTGTGAAGTTGTCAGAGAACCCTGTGTTCCATGACAAGTCGAAGCATATAGAGATCAAGTATCACTATATCAGGGATATGGTGCAGAGGAGAGCAGTGATGCTCTAGTATGTTGTGACGGAGGAACAAATAGATGATGTATTGACGAATCCATTGGCTACAGTGAAGTTTGAGTACTTCAGGGAGAATCTCGGTGTTCTCCAGATTGAGGTTCCCTCCAAGGGGAAATGATGAGACCGAGAGCCATTCTGACATGGTGAGAGGATTATGTTCCTTCCATGATTAGATGTAAGGGCCGAGCCATTCTATCATGGTGAGAGGATTTGGTTCCTTCCATGTCAGATATGAGTGCTAAGTCATTCTGATGTGACTATATTATTAGTCCATACATGATCAGATGTAAGGGCTAAATACCATTCTTGGAATGGAAGCACCTGGTTAGTTACCAGGAAAACTCAGTCTAGGACTAAGGGTCGTTCTGATATGACTATAGGATGTAGTCTTACATGATCAGATGTGAGTGCATGGCCATTCCAATGTGATTGAGGGATGTGTTCCCACTTGATTAGATATAAGGGCTAATGCCATTCTCTAGGAGAATAGAGGCACCTGGTCAGTTACCAGGAATCCTAAGTCTAGGACTGAGAGCCCTTTTGATGCGGTGTTTTTGAACATGGTCGAGTGTAAGTGCAGAGCACTTTTGATGCGGTGTTTTTGAACATGGTCAAATATAAGTGCTGAGCCTTTCTGATGTGGTGTTTTTGAACATGGTCAGATGTAAGTGCAGAGCCCTTTCAATGCGGTGTGTTCACACATGGTCGGATATAAGTGCTGAGCCATTCTGGCACGATGTGTTTACACATGGTCAGATGTGAGTGCTGGGCCTTTTTGACAAGATGAGGTCAGATGTGAGTGTTGGTCATGCCTTTCTGACAAGATGAGGTCATATGTAAGAGTTGGGTGGGCCATTCTGACTTAGGGTCAGCTATAAGGACTGATGAAGACCTACATGAAGGGTTGGCCTACAACCAGCATGAAAAATTGCTGGCTCTGTAGAACTTCCTGTGATGAGAAGAATCGAGAGATAGCACCGATGCTGATGATGATCTAGACTTGATGATGATCCAGATCAAGTGATGATCCATATGTGATTATGATCCAAACTTGATGATGATCTAGATCAAGTGATGATCCATATTTGATGATGATACAGTGATGATCCAGCAGTGATGATCCAGTGGTCGTGATGATCCATATCCCGTGATGAAGAAGAATTGAAGATGAAGGTGACTTAAAGATGAAGAAGACTTGAAGACGATGGTGACTTGAAGACGAAGAAGACTTGAAGATGAAGAATACTTGAAGATGAAGACAACTTTAAGATGAAGATAACTTGAAGCTGAATACATCTTGAAGATGAAGATGACGAGATGATCCAGTCGATACAGAGAAGAAGACCAGTGCTGAAAATTGTGTCGAAAGAATACCTTCCTAGTTAAGAGGGAGTGTTGATGTAATTGTAACTTTGGAATGTATTCATCTATGTATATTATGTCTTGTACCCCGATGTTTATTCTGGGATGTGTCTGTAATGTAATTGAGTCATGTCATGCCCCAATGTTTCGATCAGGAGGATCTATAATGTAAACAAGTCATATCAAGTAATTATGGGTAACCCTCTTATTGTTCAAGGGTTAAAGTCCCCGCAGTTCCGGGGCACTAGGGTTATTAGAATCACCTAGTGAAGTCATCCCTAGTTGGGTTTAGTCAAGTTAGGAATTAGTATAAATAGAGAGTGAGCCTCTCTATTTTTCACACACTCACTCACACTCAGTTGTAGCACATAGCTAAGGAAGAAGAAGACACTGGGGCTAGGAAGAAAGAGGTTGCTGATGTCGAGAGATCATCTTACTATTTTGGGGTTTTACTTTTGGTGCTGATTCTATCTCTAAGGAAGTTGTGGTGTTTTCTCCATTTATGGTTTCCCTGAGGAAAAAAATTGTGTTCACTGTTTCTTGTGTTTGATTGTTGTGCTTGTTATTCTCTCATTTAAGTATCCTAATAATGCTAGATTAATGTTAAAAATATAACAAACACTTCCCTTTTGCATAGGATGTTACAAATTTACTAAGGTCAAAATCACCTTCTAATTTGTAAAAGATTTGGAAAAATTCTTCTTTGGCGCGCAAACCTTTCGTAGAAATGACGAGGAGGGAAAAGTTGCAAATCATTGTACGAATGTTGGAGTACACTATAAACAATATCACCACTTTGATAAGGATGAAGAGGTGTATATAAATGCTAGAAATATGACCACGTTGAGTAAAAGTTTCAGGAAGAAAGGAAACACAAGTGGGGGTAAAGATAGCAGCATTGCTATAGAGAAGCAGTCAAAAAAGAAGAAAGAAGAATCCTTGAAGCTACAATAGGAAGAGGATGAAAAGAAACGAGAAGAGGATGCTCAGAGATAGAAAGAAGAAGAAAATAGGATTAAGGAAGAAGAAGCACAGAGAAAACAAAAGGAAGCTGAGAAAGTAGTTGAAGAACTAAGGAAGAAGGAAGAATAATACAAGCTTAGGGAAGAAATGGACCAAGAAGTTGTTCAGAACGACACAATAGACCCTCCTTCTTCGTCAAGTGGAATGATTATAGGTAACCACATTCCTATTACATATTTTTTACTCATTCCTTTCACCCCATCTAAGCATCACATAGTAACATGCTTAGACACCATATTTTTTTATAAGGAAAAAAAAACTATTGTCAAAAGATCAGAGAAACAATTAAAGGTTCGCACCCAAGCTGATGTAGTCATAGTGACTAAAAAGAACATTGTGGAAGGCACTACTAAAGTCCCTAAATTCTTAGCCTCTGTAAGTATAGCAGCTGTGCAAGCCAACGCGGATAATGTCAACAGGTTGAGAGAGGATGGTGAACATCATAAAGAAAAGATGTTCAAAATGTAAGATACTTTAGTTAAGGAAAGAGGGGAAGGCATAGAATTGAAAATAAAATATGAGTCCACCATATCAGAAAAAGAGATATTCCAGAGAGAGTAACAAGCTCTAGAAACAAAGAAAGCTACCCTAGAAGTACAAGTTATGATTTTGGAAGGAGAAAAGAAAGATTTTGAAGCTAAGATTTCAGAGCTAGAATCAAGAGAGTCTGCAACATGCCAAGAAATGGGGGAATTTAGAACCCAGGTAGGGGAGTTGGTGACGCAAAATAAATCTCTTGAAGCTCATCTTAAGGTGGAAAATGAAACATAGATGGACATCACCCCTTTCCTTTCCCAGGATTGCAGAATTCAGAGAAACATACACCAAATTCAAATAAATCTCACAGGTGAAATTCATAAGGTGAATATAGAAGAGAAAAGAGTGAAGGAGATTGAAGCAGAATCTCTTAGTTTCAGAACAAGACTCATTGAGGTTACTAAACAAGTTCAAATCTAGTTGACTTGGTTAGAATCCAATTTGACATTTCCTAAACACTTACCTCAGAAGACTACAGGAGGATTATAAATAAAAATGGATCTCTTGGAATTATGCAGAAAGGCTTCAGCAAGGTTGAGTAATGAAACTAAGAATACTCTTGAAAAGTGTATAGAGTTATATAAGAATATGCACCAATTCTATGAGAGATTCCATCTTGCTTCAGCTACAAAAATAAATGACTTCATGAACAAATACTAGTTCATGACGTACCTACAGGACATATTACATAAAGATAAACAATATCTTCAAAAGATGGAAGTCATCAGTGAAGACAATGTTAAAAATTGGATTGCACAAGCTTCAACCAACAATTACATCTTGGAATACTTTTTTAGGACCACTCCAGAAAAGGTCAGCAGCATGGAATCTCAACTACTCATACATTAGGTGACAGTGCAGATGATGGTACCAGTAAATTATTGGACTATCGCTGAGGATGTAGATGCATGGGGTGAATATGTTGCAAGTTTGGCTTGGCCCTCTTAAGGATTCTATCTTATTCTTCATTTTGTTGGTATGTGTAATTTTGTATTTCTTTTTAAAGAAAGGCACTAAAGGACAAAATTTTGGAATTCCTAAAGTTAGGGAAGTTGAGGAGTCATAGGTAATTGTATTATAAATAGAGGTAAGAGAAAGAATTGAGGGACTTTTCACTAGCATAAGAAGGTTGGTTTATTTTTTAAGAAGAACTATTTTTTCCGCTAATAAAGAAGGGCAATTTTTTGCTGGGAAAGGATGGCACATATTTTACATGAATTGTGTGGAATTTCAAATCTGGATTTAGTTCTATTGAGTTTCCATATAACTATGAGATCATTATGAAATTTATGAACTATTTCTTTAATGATGAATGATTTGGCTTGTCATATCAAATTATGTTTACAAATTGATTAATGAATGCTTTCTTATTTAAAAGTTATCTTTGTTAATATTTCTACTATATCTTTTTGTATGGAATTGGAACAGTTATCTGCAAGATTTGTTATGGATAATTGCAGTACATTACTCTCTTACTTCTAAATTTTCTCCCTGAGGGGATAGGATATTTAGTTTAGAATATGATAGAAAATATTCTATTTGCTTAGATTTAGATTTGTAGAAGTGATTTAGGAGAGGAAGTGGTAATATGGGAGGTAAGATCCTATGCATCTCTAGTGAGGTTCTTGTTCAGTAGTCATCTGCATTTAGCTTAGGGATTTTCATTACATTCACCTAAAATAAAATTACATAAATGGTGGATCAGGACGCAACTGGTAAAAGACATAAACAAGCTTCAAATATACGGTAGATGGGCCGCTAACTGGACGGGTTCCCCATACCAAACAATGAACAATCTAATTGGGATCTATTAATGGGGAGAATCCCCACTATCGGTACTGGGGAATTTTCTAGACATCAATAGTTTTGGGGCTAGAAGGAGGGATGTGAATGCATGGCTGGTAGAGGAAGTCCGTTTGCAAGAAATTATTTCACTGGTATTACATATGGAACTAATTTTCTTGAAGATTTTGTTGTTGAAGAACAAGAGAAGGGAATTTTTGAAGAAGAAGGTTCAAAATGGTTTTATGATGTTCCATTCGAATAAGTTGATCACTTTCAAAGACACACAATATATTATGTTAAAAATATTGGAGGATTGAAATAACTTCCTGCGTTACCAAGAAGGAAATTTATTACACTCAAGATTCGATCCTTGTGTATAGTTTGGAAGAGTTGGTGGATTTATCCATACAAGAAATCATTAAACCACTTGATCAATTGGGACTAGAATATCCTACATATCAGTCTCCACCACAGTCCTCACCTCTAGTTATGCCTATTGCTAAATAATCGGCATGGAGGGCTAGGAAACCACTTAATCTCGCTGCACCTTTGCATGATTTTCCTAAGCACATAGATAGGGTGCTACCAAAGTTTGATCCTGAAAGAGTCATTTCTGTAGAATATCATTTAAAGAGTTTTTATCTAGCTCTGGAACTTTCAAATGTTGAAAATGAAGACGATGTATGTATACCTTTTCCATATACTTTTGATCCCAAAGCATATTCTTAGTTTTTTAGTCTACAATCCAATTCAGTAACAAACTGGGACACATTTGAAAGGGTATTTAAAAGAAAATTTGGTAGTAAAAAAACCGTCATTACCCTTATGAAATAATTACTCTCTATGAAGATGGCTAAGAAAGAAAAGGTTGAAGATTTTAACCATAGGTTTACTACTCTTCTAATTAGTGTCAGTGCTACAACAAAACCAACTGAAGAATCTTTGGTAGAATAATATACTAAAAGACTATATACTGTCACGTCCCCATCCCTCGAACCGGTGAAGAGGATGTGATGAACACCAATGCAACCGGGCAAACATCCCCATGAACATAAATAGGGTAAATGCTGATATTAAAAAACTTGAACAACATCCATAACATGATGCATAATTCCTCAATCATTCAGCGGAAGCAAACATATTCATAAACCAGCATTCCACATGTTCATTGTAATTCATTTGTCATCAATATATTTGCAGAGATGAAATAACAACAGTACTTATCTTTCGATGAATAATCCCGCAACCAGCTACGTCACTACAACGTTCCACCCAGCCATAGGCCAGCTTGCTCATCAATCTCTCAGCAATGCTGCCACCCCCAAGCTGGGCATGATTCCTCCAAGGATAAGGGTCAATTCAGGCTTACACATAGCCAGGGGACACACTCAGCAAACCAACACAATTGGGTTTACCAGGCCCTCAACAGATCGGCCAAGCCAGCCCAGTCCAAGGGACAACCAATGCATACCAGCAGCAAAACAACCCTTCACAGCCCTGTCAAGAAGCAAAGATGACCGAGGATAGTCCCAAACAAACGATAAGCATAGCTCAAGCCACAAGAAAACACAGAGTTGTTCTTGGCCCTAACGTGGCCAAAACAACTCAGATGCAACCCCAAAACCAAGGAACTTCAATAGCCACAAACTCACAATGAATGATGGCAGCAATGCACATCCCCAAAACAAAGGAGAATCCAACAGTAACGCCTTTACCAACAGAACCCATGTGAGAAAGCACAACTCACAGCCATCCCTCATGGATAATTAATAGAACTCCCAACATAGCCATGGGAGACTCATATGCATCCCACAATAGAAAGTGGTTCATTACGAATACACAGTGACCCAAAACGCAATTGGACACCACAACCAACAAAAACATGGGGAGAACAACAGCCTCAAAACATAATCAGTGAGCACGGCTCACAACATGGGAAAAACGCCCCAAATAGTCTGTGCGTGAGTGCAAATTGCACCAAACCGCAACACATAGAGGAAAACAAATGCATGACCACAAATCAGTAAGGAAACTTACACACAGTCCCTAAGCACGAAATGACTCCTGCACCAGAGAATCCCAAGCGACAGCCATGATTTCTCTTGCTCCCAGCGTGAGCAAAACCAAAACAGAGTCCCTGCATGTGAGCATGAACAGACCACGTCCCTGTGCGTGAGCAGGAAACAGACCATGAAGAATATGGCGGTGGAGGTGCAGGCCAGGCGCGTGAGGAAGATGAACAGACAGTGAACTGACCAGGGAAGGAGTGGCGCCATGGAGAGGATGGTGAGAATGGAAGTGGTGGCTCTTCCCAACGTGAGGTCAACTCCTTGGTTGAGTGTATGCATGGGAAAAGGTTGACAGCTTGCCACACTCCACTACCCACCATAACTGCCCCAACTACCTCAACAAAACAATAAATAGGTTGACAAGGGAAGATGGCAATTTAAACAAGGTGGCAACATATGGGTTTTTTCCCCCATTGACCAAGGTTGACATCCCCCACCCATTATCCTTTGGAATCATGCCCTTTTCATTCAACGTTGCGCTGTCGTAGCTGGTTGTGGGTTTATTTTATTTGATGTGCGTGTTTACATGATGCCACATTATAAGGTGCCGGATAACACGGCAAACCATCGGCAACTATCCTCATTGCCGAACATACACCACCAAATCGATGGTGGGGCTTTTTCCTTAAGCTGCTCACCACGATTAATTACATTATATACATCATGCAAATGGGGTCAAAACCGGGGACATTACATATACCAATGTTTGTGAGAAGAGCAGTCAATTATTCATTGATATAAAATTATGATGAAGCCAATAGTGTTGAGTCTGATCTTGATAGTAGCAAAACAAACTTTAGAACCAAAAGTAAAATCAGCAGCTGGTAAAAACCCTTTGTTGTTAACCAGACCCAAGAAATAACACTCTAACGAGTTGGAGAATGTAGTCAAAATGGTTTAGAAGTTATCAAATAAGATAGTCGACTTGGAAAAGGACAAAGGATATAGTACGTCCAAAAATACATTCAAACCTTACTACAAGAAAAAGGAAGAAAGTAGACAGTCTCAACCGCATGTATATATTTATGCAGAAAGGCTTCGACAAGGTTGAGTAATGAAACTAAGAAGACTCTTGACAAGTGTACAAAGTTATATAAGAATATGCACAATTCTATGAGAGATTCCATCTTGCTTCAGCTACAAAAATAAATGACTTCATGAACAAATAGCAGCTTGTGACGTATCTACAGGACAGATTACATTAAGATGAACAATATATTCAAAAGATGGAAGTCATCAGTGAAGACAACGTTAAAAATTGGATTGCACAAGCTTCAACCAACAATTACATCTTGGAAGACTTGTTTAGGACCAATACAGAAAAGGTCAGCAACATGGAATCTCAGCGAGTCATACATTAGGTGATAGTGCAGATGATGGAACCAGTAAGTTACCGGACTATCGCTGAGGATGTAGATGCATGGGGTGAATATGTTGCAATTTTGGCTAGGCCCTCTTAAGTATTTTGTCTTATTCTTCATTTTGTTAGTTTGTGTAATTTAGTATATCTTTTTAAAGAAAGGCACTAAAGGACAAAATTTTGGAAGTTCTAAAGTCAGGGAAGTTGAGGAGTCATAGGTAATTGTATTATAAATATAGGTAGGAGGTATAATTGAGGGACTTTTCGCTAGCATAAGAAGGTTGGTTTATTTTTTAAGAAGAACTATTTTCTGCTAATAAATAAGGTCAATTTTTTGCTGGGAAAGGACGGCACATATTTTACATGAATTGGAGGAAAATCTAAACCTAGGACTTTGCCTTTTTTGTTATCATTTGATATTTTTAATCATAATGTACATAATTGCTTGGTAGGTTCTTGGGCCTCATCCAATGTTATGCTGCTCTTGATATGTAAGAATATTAATGGTCAGCCCACACCAATATCCCCTTGTCAGATCATTCAATTGGACAAGTCTAATGTTAAAGTGATAGGGTAAATGAAAGATGTTTTGATTCAGTTATCTATAGATCCTAGATATTTCCATTTCATAGATATCATGGTGGTAGACATACAAGAAGCTTATGGACCAATATTGAGTAGATATTGGTCAAAAAAACTGAATGGTTACTTTGCAACTGATTGGTCTCACATGTGGCTTCCATATAAAAATATTCAAAATCGGATTAAGATATTAAGGGAACCGCATATGATACACAATGTAACTCAATTGGAGGGAAATAATGAGCCTGTGAATCTCTTACCCTCAATGTTGGGAAACTATTTGTTAGATCTTGAGCTAGGGAATTATCAAGCAGAAGAATCCAGTTGTGAATTAGACATGCAGTCTGATCTCCTTCAATTTTCATGGAATGATGATATTGACTGTAATATAGTAACTCTAGTCACTAACATGGGAAGTGATACTAATCATGTAGAGTTAGAAGATAGGTTTTGGTTTTTATATTTTGATGGTTCCAAAATGCAAGAGGGATCATGAGGCAGTTGTTTTTTTATTGACCTAGAAAATAATAAACAATTTCTCTCTTGTAGACTAGAGTTTGAATGCACAAACAATACTATTGAATATGAATCTCTAGTTGAGGGCCTAAAGAAATCCATTGAAGTTAATGTTAGAAATTTAATTTTTTTCTGTAATTATGAGATAGTAGTTAGGAAAATCAGAGACACAATTCATTTTTTATCACCACACCTGAGAGGATATCATGTTGAATTCTGGAATTTGATTTCACATTTTAATGCTTTTAATATACACTCAATTGCTAGATTACAAAACGTTGCAACTAATTTTTTAGTTGTTTCTGCTTCTAGGTTAGCACAAACTAATAACAAGTGTTGTATTGAACTTAGTTTCAGGCCATTAGTAGGAGATAATATTACAAATTTGTGGTTTTTTGGTGATGATGAACATATTTTTTTTTCTAACAAATGATGAAGTTGTCAAGGACTATGTAATCAATGATGAGGAGCATTAGGAAAATATACATAATGGAGAAGTAACCAAAGGAAATTTCATGCCCAAAGGAGTAAGGAGACTAGAAGGAATGTTTTTTTTACATAACAAATTCAAGAATCCAACTAATGTCAAAACAGTTCATCTATGCAAGATGAACTAATAAATTTTGGGATGGAAGCTGAGCCCAAGTACGTAAACCTGTGAAAATGTTGCTCACCTGGAGAAAGGAGCTGATTTATTAATGTGTTCAAGAAATATAAAGATATATTTTTGTGTACATATGAAGACCTAAAGACATATGACACACACATCATTCAACAAATTATTCCTATTAAAACGGGTGTAAAACAATTCCAGCAACAACTGAGGAACATGCATCCAAAGTTGGAGCCTTTAATCCAAAATGAGGTAAAGAAGTTACTTGATGCAAATATTATTTTCAAAGTATGACATTAAGAATGGGTGGATAATTTGGTTCCACTGAGAAATAAGTTAGGGGAAATAAGATTTTTTGTCGACTTCCAAAATTTTAACAGATCTTCAGAAAAAGACAAGTATCTCGTTCCGCCGATGGAACAAATTATCCATATGGTATTAGGTTCGAAATTGTTCTTCTTATTAGATGGATTTTCATGCTCTAATAAAGTATTGGTGGCCGAACAAGATAGGCTGAAAACTACATTTTGTATGAAGTGGGGAACATTTCCTTATATAAGAATGCCCTTTGGTGTCATAAATGTTGGTGCTACATTTCAGAAGGCCATGGACATCGCATTCCGGGGACTAATCAGCCACTATGTGGTGGTTTATTTAGATGATGTGATATTTTTGTCTAAGAAAAGGGAATATCATGCTAAGAAGAAGTGCTGGAAATAGATCTTGCTACTAAGAATTCTCACAAGCATACACAGGAAAAATAGAGAGAAGAAAAGAGACTGAATCACATGAATGAAGAGATGAATATTGGTACGTATCCTTCCATTGAATAATGATGAATAATAGTGTACATAAATAGTACATACCTCATAGGAAAATCAAATTGTATGGAAACAACTCATAAAGCTCAAAAAGGCTGACTTACCAAAATATAGCAAACCCCCATAGGTGGCTAAAGCATTTGCCAAATATATCAAGGACCTCACGAGTTGGAAAAAGCATGAGTGATTTTTCAAGGAGATGGAAAAACCATGCTAATCATAGAAAATGGAGAAAAACTAATGGAGGATGGGTTGGAAACAAAAGCTCCCAGTTTCCTAGTTGACTAGCTTTTATATTATCCATAGAAAAGCAAGAAAAGCAGAAAAGGCAGAATAAATTAGAATCTACTGTAAAGTCCTGTATTCTAATTTTGGATGGTCAAAAGGTGGTTAAGATCAACCCAGAATTAGAAATAAATAATTCCTAGGATATAGATGGCATGTATTGACTTTAAGGTACAAGTGGATGCCAACTAATTAAGCTAGTGGGTGAATAATTAATCAAATAATGATTAATTATTTTATCCTAAGTTGTGAGTGGGTTTAATATATTCCAACGCCCCCCTATAATTATTACTATATGATGGTATGACAAAAAATATGGATGCATATAGGGCCCAACAACAAGGCTATGGTCACCCTTTAACAATTATTATGTCGAGAAAAGTGAGGAAAGAGGCAAGACCACATGGGGAAAATCCTCCCTCAAGATAGGAAAAGGCACATAATTCAAAATATGTCTTCAATATATCTTCATATTCACTTTAATTAGCTAACTGAACTGCTTGTGGATGAAGGAATTACTGAAGAAATCATGAACTCCATGATCATGCGCTGGAGTGTAGAACCTACAAGAAGGAAGGGGAGAGACTCCTTGTATATAATCAACTGATGAAGTAGGAGAAATGCTTTTTTATTATTTTAAACTATGATTTGCAAACATAATATTAAATGGAAAAGAGATCTGTGCATACTCCTTTCCAAAGAGTACAAAAAATAAGGCAATTTATTTCACCCCCAATTCCCTGAATAGCTGCAAAATTGTGATGTGAATCACATATCAATCTTCCAATCTGATGTAGCACCTATATAGATATGATATGAGGTTGATAAAACTATGATATATCAGAAATATTAACATATGGAATAGCAAGGACAAAGTCTTCAATGGCTCCATGAGGATATAGGGCTAGACTAGGAAAATTATGAGCAACTGGGGAAAACTGATAGGTGTAAAAATCTGAATGATGGATGGGCATAAGATCTGAACCATAAGTGTTTAGAATATATCCAAACATGTTTAGTGTCATTCCATATATTACTACATTCATGGATAAAAATCCACTGAAAGTTAGGAAAGACTTCAAATCATGTAAGATAAATATCACTGCATAAGAGACCAATGAGGAATCAACTAGTGAACTAGGGATTTGTATAGTATTAGTATTATTCAGAGCTATGTTATATGGTATGGATGGTGGTATGATATGTGTATCAACCTGAAAATATGCTTCTAAATCAGAATCCAAAGGATCACATATAAGCATAGCAATAGACTCATGGGAATACAATGGTAATGAATCCTTTGTACGAAAGGAGGAAATAAGGAGATATTCAAAATATTCAAGAAGGCTCTGAGTATTGATGGAAATAACAAAGGATGATATGCTGAAGCACATGAGATCAAGTAAGGTAAGTGTTATGACACAAAGAAGGCTTGATGTGGCTAAGCAAACATCTTGGAAGTCACTGGGTTGTGCACCATCAATGAGAGAAGTATGCAAAAGAAGTGAAGAATATAGCACATAGATCTCAGAATCTAATATAGGAGATTTAGAGAACATTGAATGGGTTATAGGATCATAATCAATATCAATATCAACAGAAGCTCCATATGTTACTTCCTTTTCATCAATAGTATCACAAGAAGAAAAATCGCCTTCAAGAGACACAGAAAAAGATGGCTCTTCAATATTTGCTTATTGATTGAAGGAGGAAGCATTCGAATAAAAGAGGGAAGTAGCAACATGAATTGTATGAGAAACTTCTTCATCATTATCAACTTCATCAGAGAATGTAGAGGCCAATAAATCTTGAGAAAGAGAACAAGAGGAGATCCTGGGTTCGCTCAATGCTTCATCTTCTATTTCCTGCAAACCAAAAGCTTTGTCCAAAATTTTCCAAAGCTCAAATGGAAACTCAGCAGAATCTATGAGATGATATATATTTGGAGACATTCCCAAACACATAATTCCATAAGCTCTATCACAATTATTTATCCAATCAATCTTCTCTTCATAAGACTCAGGTTCACTCAATGCACCAATGGAGACATCAAAGAGACATTGTCTCTTCAAGTATGCACTCATCTTTGGCTTCCAATCAGCATAGTTGAAAGGAGATAGTAGAGGAACTTTTGAATCCATATTGAAGTTTTGGATATGCTCTAGTAGATACTCTCTGCAACCTGCAAAACAAACTAGGAGAAAATATTGTAACCTAGACAATCTCTTCTTCAAAGAGGGATAGGAGACTCGATGCGCTCCTCAACTCTGTAGAACTTGATCAACCTTGCTGCTGTAAAATATGGCAAGGTTGTGCTCCATGTAGCTCTGATACCATGTATAAATAATTGATCAATGCTATGTGCAATGATTCTAAGAAGAAGTGCAGGAAATAGATCTTGCTACTAAGAATTCTCACAAGCATGCACAGGAAAAATAGAGAGAAGAAAAGAGACTAAATCACATGAATGAAGAGATGAATATTGGTGTGTATATTTCCATTGAATAATGATGAATAATAGTGTACATAAATAGTACATCCATCATAGAAAAATTAAATTGTATGGAAACAACTCATAAAGCTCAAAAAGGATGACTTACCAAAATATAACAAACCCCCATAGGTGGCTAAAGCACTTCCCAAATATATCAAGGACCTCACGAGTTGAAAAAATCATGAGTGAGTTGTCAAGGAGATGCAAAAAACATGCTAATACTAGAAAATGGAGCCAAAATAATGGAGGATGGGTTGGAAACAAAAGCTCCAAGTTTCCTAGTTGACTAGCTTTTATCTTATCCATAGAAAAGTAGGAAAAGCAGAAAAAGCAGAATAAATCAGAATTTGCTGTAAAGTCCTGTATACTAATTATGGATGGTCAAAAGGTGGTCAAGATCAACCCAGAATTAGAAATAAATCATTCCTAGGATATATATGGCATGTATTGACTTTAAGGTGCAAGTGGATGCCAACTAATTAAGCTAGTGGGTGAATAATTAATCAAATAATGATTAATCATTTTATCCTAAGTTGTGAGTGGGTTTAATATATTCCAACAATATTGATGGAGGTTTAGGTTTTAAAAGTCACGACAGGTGGTTTTTTCCATCGCTGTTCATTTCCTTTTCTCTAGTGAAATCACATCCACATCCTATAGGATTTTCAGCTATACTATGCCGACTACTAGAGTCATCCTAAGTCTGATTTCAAGGAAGCCCTTGACTTCACAACCACTTTTATATATAGGCCGAGCACTCTTCCAACCTTCTATCCATACCATCATGGGGTTGGTCTTAAACTTTTCCACACTTTTTGGTTTTATTGTCCGAGCCAGTGGTATTTGTCTGCTAAACCTCAAGATTTTTTCATTTAGGTCACTATGGGATGGTTACTCTGCTTCCTGTGTTTTGTTTGCGTTAAAATTATCGGGGGATGATTTTTCTATGAAGGGGAAATCCTTTTTGGATTCAGACCCTGACCATTGCTACATTTTAAAGCTTTGGCCTAGTGTATCTGTTCAGACTGCGTATAGAAGGATGCATTCCTTACGATCCTCCCTAGGGCCGAAATTATCATATAAGAGGTTTTTACGGGTATTAGACACGAATTGGGGCTTTACAATTCCCCAAGGTGTCCTCAGTTTCAAGTTTATTGAGTCATTTCCATGTTTTACTGGATTATCCTTTTACCTTTGGGGTAGTTAGTGGGAATAAGTCTTGATGTTTCGGTAATGTTAAGATAAATGAATAAAAGGGTGGAAATAAAACTTGTAAACTCTATGGACTAGAACAAAGACAGTTAAAATGGATGCTTTGAAGAACCAATGATGCAATTATTAGCCTTCAGTATATTGACTTGTTTAAGAACATGAAAATAAATGTATAACAACAAAAGTATAACTCACAAAAATACATTGATAAGTTCTCATTTAATTTTTGCAAACACACACCCTAGATGCAAGTATAAAGTAACTGGGCAACCTCTGGGGAGTGGTCTCTCTACATCACAAGCCTTATATCTGAGTGGCTATAAAGGGAATCGTAAATACATATTTGTTCTTTTTATCATATTATAAACTGAGTGAAACCTCATTTTTAAAGGAACAATGATTCAAATATTTAAATCTTGCTTCATTCCTGGTTATTTCATACAAAATGCTTGTTGTTCTAAGTTATTTGAGATAGTCATAGTATTACTAAGACATATTCTATTATGCTCATGTGATAGTTTCTACCCTCATGTAAGAAGAGTATCTTCTATAAGAGAGGTTGAAAACTACACACTCACACCATTCCTAAGAAGGGAGGTACAAACAAAGCTAAAGACACTGAGGCCGATTCATATTTGGAGATCATCTCTAGGACTGAAATCACCTTTGAAGACACCAATACCATCATAGGGGCCAATCAAGAGTTTAAATGGGGAAAAATATATAAGATGATCAGGGACCAGAATGTCCCCAATGCAGGATTGGAGGATAAGTCCTGATATGAACACATAAGAAAATCAAGCATTACTAAGACATGCACACGCCCTAAATTGTTCGCATGTGTTGAAGTCATCGGATGGATTCTTCCATAGAAAGACTCTTCCACGATGATCATTTCCAAGATAGAGGGGGAATCTTTTTCTTCTTTCATTACAGCTTACATAGCCATGGCCTACAAATTTCCAATCACATAGGTTATGATGAAGGATGAATGGGTTAAGAAAGTGGATTTATATATTTTGGAATGTTCCAAAAGGATGATGATAAAAGGAAGACAACTGCTCCAGAAGGAAACTAGCAAATACGATACTGCAAGCCTATGCCCTCCTTACAGAGTCATAGCCTTAATGTTGAATAAGATTTTTGGCTGAGAAAATGGGATATTGTATAAGTTAATTTGGATCCAATTAATATACTATATGGCCTTCAAAGGCCCAATTTTCAATTCGGCTGATATCATCTCTAGTAGCTTGTCTTCATGTGTAGATGCGACACTATGTGGGATGACTTATAGAAGGTCATAATTCTACCTGGACTCTTACTTGATTGACTTCATCCTGTGTAGATACTCATTCCCTAAGCTCAGTTTTACGTGGGAAAACACCAATACCCATATTTATGCTTCTTATCAAGCTCTTTGGGCACACAATTATTCAAGTTTCTACAAACTGATATGTGAGGTGTTTCTCGTGCCTCTGTATGAGCTCATATTTCTCAAGGAAACCAACTCTTTATCAAAAAATTCCATGTATTTTATATGAAAATATGGATATTATTATTTCTTTTAGGAAGGAACTTACCTGAAAATGTACAGAGGATCTAGAGCCTCGTCATTGCTGGCCAAATTTGCCACAGACGATGAAGTCCATAAGGAAGCAGTAATGCAGATATTTATAGATGGAGTAGGTAACTTCCTTTTCTATGTGAAAGAAGGAAACCTTCCCTCCACTTCCCTTTTTCAGAGGAATTTACAAATTTACTAAGGTCAAAAGTGCCTCCGAATTTGTAAAATATTTGGAAAATTTTCGCTTTGGTGAGAAAAGCTTCTGTAGAAATGACGCGAAGGGAAAAGTTGAAAATCATTGTATGAATTTTGGAGTATGCTATGAATACTCTCACCACTTTGATAAGGATGAATAGGTGTATAGAAACACCATAAATATGACCGCACTGAGTAAACATTTCAAGAAGAAAGACATCACAAGCAGGGGTAAAGATAGCAGCAGTGCTACAGAGAAGCAGAAAGAAGAAGCATTGAGAATACTATAGGAAGAGGATGAAAGGAAATGAGCATAGGATGCTTAGAGATAGAAAGAAGAAGAAAATAAGCTTAAGGAATTAGAATCACAGAGAAAACAAACAGAATTTGAGCAAGCAACCGAAGAACAAAGGAAGAAGGAAGAGGAAGACAAGCTTAGGGAAGAAATGGACCAAGAAGCACTTCATAATGACACAATAGATCATCCTACTTCATCAAGTGGAATGATTACATGTGGCCATGTTCCTCTTGTAGAGCTTGGAATCATTCTGTTCACCCCATCTAAGCATCACACTAGCATGCTTAGACACCATATTTTTTGATAACAAAAATAAAACTATTGTCAGAAGATCAGAGAAAATATTAAAAGTTGGAACCCAAGATAATGTAGTCACAGTGACCGAAAATACTCTTGTGGAAGTCACTATTAAATACGCTAAATCTGTAGCCTATGTAAGTATAGCAGCTGCACAAGCACACACCGATAATGTTGACAGGATGATAGAGGATGTCAAACATCATAAATAAAATATACTTTAGTTAAGGATAGAGGGGAAGGCATATAGATGAAAAGAAAACATGAGGCCAGCCTATCAAAAAAAAAGAGACTCCAAAAAGAGTACCAATCTATAGAAATAGAGAAAGATTCCTTAGAAGTACAAGTTATGATTTTAGAAGTAAAAAAGAAATATTATGAAGCTAAGATATCAGAGCTAGAATCAAGAGAGGTGGAAAGACACCAACAAATGGGGGAATTAGGAACCCAGGTAGAGGAGTTGGTGACACAAAATAGATATCTTGAAGCTCATATTAAGGTGTAAAATAATATACAGATGGACATCAACCCTTTCTGTTCCCAGTCTCGCACAATCCGGAGAAACATCCACCAAGCTCCAATAAATATTGTAGGTGAAATTCATAAGGTTAAGACAATAGAAAAAAGAGTGAAGGAGATTGAAGCAAAATCTCTTAGTTTCAGAACAAGACTCATTTAGGTTGCTAAACAAGTTCAAATCCAGTTGACTTGGGTAGAAGAAAATTCAAAATTTCCTAAACGCTTACCTTAGAAGACTGCTGGAGGCTTAAAAATAGAAATGGCTCTCTCGGAATTCTGTAGAAAGCCTTCGGTAAGATTGAGAAATGAAACTGAGAATACTGTTGACAAGTGTACAAGATTCTATCAGAATATGCACCAATTCCATGAGAGATTCCAACTTGCTTCAGCTGCAAAAATAAATGACTTCCTAAACAAAGACCATCTCATGACGTATCTACAGGAAAAAATACATGAAGATGAAGAGTATATTCAAAAGATGGAAGTCATCAGTGAAGACGATGTTAGAACTTGGATTGCACAAGCTTCGTCCAGTAATTACATCTTGGGATACTTGTTTAGGACCACTCCAGAAAATGTCACTGACATGGAATCTCAACTAGCCATACATGAGGTGACAGTGCAGATGATGGGAAAAGTAAATTACTGGACTATCGTTGAGGAAGCAAATACATGGGATGAATACGTTGTAATTTTTTCTATTTCCACTTAAGGATTTTTGTCTTATTCTGCATATTGTTAGTTTGTGTAATTTATTATTTCTTTTTAAAGGAAAGCACTAAAGGACAAAATTTTGGAATTCCTAAAGTCAGGGAAATTGAGGATTCATAGGTAATTGTATTATAAATATAGGTAGGAGGTAGAATAGAGGAAATTTTCACTAGCATAAGAAGGCTAGTTTGTTTTGTAACAAGAACGTTTTTTTTTCTGCTAATAAAGAAGGACAATTTTTACTGGGAAAGTACAACACGAATTTTACATGAATCGCGTGGACTTTTGAATATGGAATTACTTCTATTGAGTTTCAATATAACTATGAGATCATTCTGAATTTTATGAACTATTCTTTAATGATGAATGATTTTGCTTCTCATATAAAATTCTATGTACAAATTGAGTAATGAATGCTTTCTTATTTCAAAGCTCTCTTTGTTAATATTTCTGTTGTAACTATGTGTATGGAATTGAAACAGTTATCTGCAATATTCGTTATGGATAATTAAAGTACATTTGTCTCTTTCTTCTAAATTTTCTCCCCGAGGCGAAACAATATTTAGTTTAGAATAGACTAGAAAATAATTAATTTGCTTAGATTTAGATTTGTAGAATTGATTGAGGAGTAGGAGAAGTAAGAAGGGAGGTAAGAACCTATGCATATCTAGTGATTTTCTTTTTCATCAGTCACCTTCATTTATCTTAGGAATTTTCATTTCATTCACCTAAAATAAAATTACATAAACGGTGGATCGGGACGCAACTGGTAAAAGACTTAATCAAGCTTTAAATCTATGGTAGTCGGGCTGCTAACCTGATGGGTTCCCCATACCAAACAGTGAACAATCTAGTTGGGATTGATTACTGGAGAGAATCCCTACGTTCAGTACTTGGGAATTTTCCAGGCATCAACACCTACTAGAGGAGAATCATGAGATTTCTTTAAAACTTTCTCCTTCAAACTCGAACTAGGGACCAAATATATTCCATATTTGTAGTATGTGATTCCTTCCAACAACTTATACCTATCATCATGGTTAGTCCCATAAAAATTTCACAATAAAACTTATCCTTGGCATACTCTACTTCTAATTTGACTTTCCAATTTTTTGCTACATCCATTAGAGAAATTAAGGTCTTCTAGATAAGGCATCATATACCACATTACCTTTTCCCTTCACATATTTGATATCAAATTCAAATGCTTGAATATTTCTCACCCACTTTTAATTCCTTTCAGCTATATCCTTTTGAGTGAGGAAGTACCTTAAGATGTTATGGTCAGTTTTGAGCACAAATTTGTTTCCCACCAAGTATTGTCTAAACTTGATCAAATCATGCATGATGGCTAACATTTCTTTATCATAAATGGAGTAAATATTCTGATGTGGTTTTAGCTTCCTACTCTAAAAATCTATTGGGTGTTGTCCTTGTTTTAGGACAACTCCAATTCCCTCTCCTGTTGTATCACATTCCAAGACATATGTTTTAAAAAAATCAGGAAAGGATAGAATATGACAGTTTCTTATTACCTATTGCATTATTTCTAAATATTTTCCATCCCCTTAATTCCATTAGAAAGCATATTTCTTTTTCAAATCAGCGAGAGGTGAAGTGATTTGGGAAAACCCCTTCAACAACTTTCTATAGTAGGTGCAAATTCCAATGAATCCTCTCAATTTAATGAGATTTTTGGGAAGAGGCCATTCTATAATAGCTCTTATTTTGTCCATATCCACCTTCACACCATATTGACCAATGATATGTCCAATATACAAGAGGTCTATCAAACGAAACTCACATTTTGACAGCTTAGCAAACAAACATTGATCATGCAAATTTTTTAATACCTCTTCTAGAAGACACAAATGTTCCATCCAGGTTTTACTATAAATAAGAATGTCATAAAAGAAAAATAGTACAAACTTACAAAGTTTCTTGTGGAATATATTGTTCATTCATGATTGGAATGTGGCAGGTGCATTTTTCAAGCCAAAGGGAATGGCAACAAACTGAAAGTGACCATCGTGGCATCTGAAAGCAGTCTTTGATATGTCTTCTTCCTTCATTTGAATTTTATGATAATCAGATCTAAGGTCAATATTTGAGAAGAACTTGGCTCCATGGAGCTCATCTATGAGCTCATCATTCCTTGGGATGGGATATATATTATTCATTGTCTTCTTATTCAATTCTCTAAAATCAATGCACATTCTCGAAGTTCCATACTTTTTCTTTACCATAACAACTAAAGACGCATATGGGCTAGAACTGGGCCTTATGAGACCCTACTCCAATAGTTCTTGAATGGCCTCCTCAGTCTCTTCTCGAATCCATTTGGGATGTCTATAGGGCTGCATTTTTATAGGTTATGTTCCTATCTCTAACTCAATGATATGACCTACCCCTCTGTCTGGTGGTCTTCCTGGGGGTGTTAGTTTTTATCAATCAAGCTAGCATTATGTTAGGATCTTTAACTGAGAGAACAACAAGTACAGCAATCAAATACAAGAGACAATGAACACTTTGTTTTTCTTCAGGGAAACCATAAATGGAGAAAACCCCACAACTTCCTCAGAGATAGAATCAACACCAAAAGTAAAACCCCCAAAACAGTAAGATGATATCCCCATAGAAGTAACCTATTTCTTCCTTTCCCCAGTGTCTTTCTCTTCCTCATCTATGCGCTACAACTGAGAGTGAGTGAGTGTGTGTTAAATAGAGTGGCTAGCTATCTATTTATACTAATTCCTGACATGACTAAACCCTACTAGGGCCGACCTCTCTAGGAGAGTCTAATAACCCTAGTGCCCTAGAACTGCGGGGACTTTAACACTTAGACAATAGGATGGTTACCCACAATAAGTTGACATGACTTATTTACATTATAGATCCTCCCGATAGGAATATCGGGGCATGACATGACTCAAGTATATCACAAATACATCCCAGAATAAACATCAGGTTACAATACATAAGAAATACAAGTGAATGCATTCCAAAGTTACATATTCATCAACACTCCCTCTTAACTAGGAAGGTATTCTCTCAACACAATTTTTCAGCATGAGTCTTCTGCTCTGTATCATCTGGGTCATTGTCAAGTTCTCGTCATCTTCATATTCAAGTCATCTTCATCTGGATCTGGATCATCATAGGGTCATCATCACGGGATCTAGATCATCACTCAATCTGGATCATCATCACTGGATCTGGATCATCACTCGATATGGATCATCATCACTGGATCTGGATCATCACTTGATCTGGATCATCATCACTGGATCTATATCATCACTCGATCTAGATAATCACTGCTGGATCTAGATCATCACTCGATTTGGATCATCTCGGAGACATCATAACTGGATCTAGATCATAGCTCGATCTGGATCATCACTAGGTCATCATCAATGGATCTAGATTCTCACTCGATCTAGATCAGTACCATAGGTGCTATCTCATTATTCTTCTCATCATAGGAAATTCTACATAGCCTACCCTTTTTCATGCTGGTTGTAGTCCTACCTCCTCGTAGGTCTTTGGTAGCCCTTACATCTGACCTACTCGTTAAAATGGCCAGCACTCACATCTGACATACTCATCATAAAGGTACAACACTTACATCTAACCTACTCATCAGAAAGGCACAACACTTACATCTGACCTACTCGTCAGAAAGGCATTCACTCACATCTCATCTTGTAGGAACCAATCCTATAGTCACATCAGAAGGGCCCGCAGTCCCAAACTGAGCTACCTGGTAACTGACCACTTGCCTCCATTCTCCCATAGAATGGCAATAGCCCTTACATCTGACCTGCTCGTTAGAATGGCCAGCACTCACATCTGCCATGGAAGGAAGCAATTCTCTCACCATGACAGAATGGCAACAGCCCTTATATCTGATCAAGTGGGAACAAATCCCTCAATCACATTATAATGGCCATGCACTCACATCTGATCATGTAAGACTACATCTTACAATCCTCTAAGAAAGGCCCTCAGTCCCAGACTGAGTATTCCTGGTAACTCACCAGGCAGCTCCATTCCCAGAATGGCAGTAGCCCTTATATCTGATCATGTAGGAACCAACCCTATAGTCATATCAGAATGGATTAGCACTCATATATGACATGGAAGGAATCAATCCTCTCACCATGATAGAATGACTCAGCCCTTACATCTGACCTACTCATCAGAATGGCTTTCGGACTCATCACATCCCCTTGGAAGGTACCTCGATCTGGAGAACTCAAACTTCACTTTGGCCAATGGCTTTGTCAACACATCAACTATCTGATTGTCCATCGCAACATACTAGAGCTTCATTACTCCCCTCTGCACCATATCCCTGATATAGTGATACTTGATCTCAATATGCTTCGACTTGTCATGGAACACTGGATTCTCTGACAACTTCACACAACTCTGGTTGTAAAAATGTATACAAGTAGCATCCATCTGGAGATCAAATAAATCAGACAGTAGCTTTCTCATCCATACTACCTCACAAGTATCTGAACAAGCTACGACATACTCTGCTTCATCTGTACTCGGTGCCACATAGGATTGATTCTTGCTAAACCAAGAGATCACACCTGATCCCATACTGAAACAACATCCTGAAGTGCTCTTCCTATCGATGGCACTGCCTTCCCAATCTGAATCAACATAACCCTCTAGGTTAATCTTCTGATTCATCTCGTACTTGTACCCATAATCAATTGTACCCCTCAGGTACCTCAGAATATGCTTTGCAGCAGTCAAGTGAACATGTCTCGGATCTGTTAGGAACTGGCTCAAGGTGTTCATAGCAAAGCAAATATTTGTTCTCATGTTCATCAGGTACATCAAGTACCCAATCATCTGATGATACATTATGGCATCAACCACTTCTAATGAAGAATCACTAAACAACTTCATGTTCGATTCCATAGGTGTGGCCATGGCCTTCCAGTCCATCATCCCAAACCTCTTCAAGATCTCTACTACATACTTCCCTTACCCAAGGGAGATTCCATCCACACTCTGCCACACCTCCATACCTAGAAAATAATGCATCATACCCAAGTCCCTAATTTTGAACTCGGCAACAAGCTTTCTTTTTGTATTAGCAATCAACCCATCCATACCTGTCACAAAAATATCATCTACATACAGTAGGAGAATCAATGGGTTGCCATCTTCAAACTTGTAGTAAAGGTTGGAATCTACTTTACTCTTAGTAAAGACCAAACTAGATAGAAAGCTGTCAATTATGTCGTACCATGTTTTGGGTGCATGTTTCAAACTATACAGGGCTTTATTCAATCTACACACATGAGACTCCCTATCATGTGTCTCGAAACTGAGTTGCTGCTCTACATACACTTCCTCTTCCACTACACCATTCAAGAATGCAGTATTGACATCCATTTGGTGTATCTTCCATTTCATCACTCCAGCCAGAGCAAGTACTGATCTGATGGAAGTGTATCTGGCTACAGGTGCAAAGGTTTCTTCATAGTCTATTCCTTCTTTCTGGGAGCAACCCCAAGCAACAAATATTTCCTTATATTTCTCTATGCTACTGTCTGCAACATGCTTCATCTTGTAGATACATTTGGAAGTTACAACTGACTTCCCTTATGGTCTTGGGAAAACATCCCAAACATCATTCTTCATGATCGATTGATACGCTTCGATCATAGCATCCTTCCATTCTTTCCGTTCTGCCGCTTCTTGATAATTGGAAGGTTCTTTATCAATGAAATCACATAGTAATGCTACGTACCCAGAGCAGGATTTGGTCCTCTTTATTTCTCTATGATTCTCTTATGGAGCCCCATATCTTTCTGCACCTTGGATAACTTCTCATACCCAAGAAGGTTTCCTCTTATGAGGATTATTTTTTGGAGGTGGATCTACAGGTCTTTGTGGTTCTTCAAATTCTCAAACTTCTTCTTGAGTTTCTTCATTCATGGTTGTATCATGAATTCTGGGTGCTTTCGATTCTTCAACAACTTCAACAGGTCTCTTTCTGGATTTGCTGTAAGCTGTGTCTTCATCAAATGTCACATCCCTACTGATGTCAATCTTCTTGAATCCTGGGAAGTATATTCTATAATCCTTCGAGCTTTCAGCATATCCCACAAATATACCCTTCTTTCGTGAAGGATCTAATTTAGTCCTCTTCTCTTTTGGAATGTGTATGTACACTGGAGATCTGAATATTCTGAGATAGCTAACTTTCGGTTTCTTTCCGGAGAATACTTCTTCAGGAGTCTTGTTCTTGAGCACTCTATGTGGAGTACGGTTATGTACATACACCGCTGTTCTAGTAGATTTCGCCAAAAGATGCATAGGAAGATCTTGATCATGAAGCATTGCTCTTGCAGCTTCCATGATAGTTCTATTCTTCCTTTCTACAATCCCATTCTGTTGTGGATTATAAGGAGTGGACAACTCCCTCTTAATCCCTGAGTCTTAACATAGCTCTTTGAATTCATTCGAAGTGATTTCTCTGCAATTATCTGATCGAAGGTCTTGATCTTCTTTTTTGTGTGATTCTCGATCAAGGCTTTGAATTCCTTGAACTTGCTGAATACTTCATCTTTGTTCTTCATTAAGTAAATCCATGTATTCCTATAAAATTCATCAATAAAAGAAACATAATATACATACTCGCTTAGTGAGCTTGATGACATAGGAATGCATACATTGCAGTGGCTGATTTCCAAGATTTCTTTTGCTTTGCTTTCGCTACTTGGAAATGTCTTCTTTGTTTTCTTTCCTTTCGCACATCCTTTGCAGACCCCATCATGTTTTGCTTGAATTTTTGGAAGACCTTCAACAGCTTTGCTTGCTATTGGTAGTGCTATGTAATGCACATGTGCAAGCCTTCTATGCCAAAGCTCGTTTGGCTCTACTGTGTCATGGACCAAGGCTTTTTCTGGATGGCCCTTTAATTTGTACAATCCTCCTTCTTGTTCTCCAATCACTACTACATCATCGATAGTCTTTCCTTTTGGCCACATGATGACTTGACCATCTATAAATGCAACCCTCATGCCTTTTGCATCTAATCAGATATGGAGAGAAGGTTCTTCTTGAGACGTGGTACAAACAATACATCTTGCATGTTCATAAACTTTCCAGAGTCTAGTTTATAGTAGGATTCCCCACTACCTTTTATTGGATATTGGTAGTCATCTCCAAGCTTCACCTTGTGAGGTGATTCATGTTCTGAAAGTTTTACAAAGGACTCTTTGAATCCTGTCATATGTTTGGAATCCCCACTGTCTATAAGCCAATCATTGCTTACCTCTGTGATGTTTCCCATTAGAGAAGAAATCAAGACATATTCTTCTTCACTAGAGGAGTCTTCACTTTCATATATGGTTCTCTTCTTGGATGGTTCATCATCCTTTGCAGCATGAGCATGATGTCTTCTCTTGTTGCTCTTTTTCTTATTCTATCTTTCAGGACAGTCTCTTGCAAAGTGTCCTACTTCATCACATGTATAACATCTGATTCTAGACATGTCTTTTCTAGAGTTATTTTTAGAGAAATGCTTACCTCTAGAGTGATGAGCACTTATTTTGGTTTTCTTGGAGTGTACTGTGAGATATTGATCTTCACTTCCCATCTTCTCTTCTTGAGATGTTATTCAAGCTTCTTCTTGAGATCATTCTTCCCACAGTCTACTGAACTTCACTAACTTCTTTCTAGCACATATCCCTTGAATAAAAGAGTCCCATGATCTAGGGAGACCATCCAAGGTGGTCATCACAACCTCTGCATTCTCTACTTCTTCATCTACTACTTCCAGCTGTTCCTTGATCTGAGAGACTCTTGTAAACTAATACTAGATGGTCTCATCATTCTGTATCTTTACATTCTTTAGTTGGTTTCTCAGAGTCACCTTCAATTTTATGTTCTTCCCTTCAAAAAATTTGGTTAGGGCATCAAACATAGCCTTAGGTGTCTTTAGGGAGGACACCTATGGTATGAGGTGATCCTCGATTGAATCGGCAATGATCCTCTTTTCCATGACCAATTTATTCTTATGTAAGGCCTTATCCTCATCTCCCTATGGAACTGGAACCTCCTTATTGATATAGGAGTCCAACTCATTTTCTTCCAGGACCAGGGAGATCCTATACTTCCAATCTCAGAATTTATCAACTCCCTCAAGATTTTCATCAAGCTTGGTATGATAAGACATCTTAACTAAGAACCTCAAATAAAAATACAAAAGATTTAGATCTTACCAGGTCAAAATGTTGGATCTGGATTTGGAACTGAAATCCTGCAGTGCTGGTTCAAGAGCAGATTAGGGTTTTGTTTTTTCGGAGTTATGTCCACCCAAATGCTTTGAATTTGATCCCTAACTTATATTTTTGGGAGGATATCAATCCAAGCCTGGGCTCACTGAAAAATTCCACTTCTGTGAAAAGCCCTAATTTTCGGCAGTAGTGTCGGGTCCAAAACTAAAAAACCTCAGAATTGGATTCTGCTTCAACAAAAAGATGTGCCCTAGGGAGGAGAGTTATTCCAACCTTCTTTTGCTGAAAACCTATGGAGAGAGATCCACAAAGTAGGAAGCCCTATTTCCCACAGCTGCATAGTGTCTTCTTCTCAGGTTAGCTCTAATACCATGTTAGTTTTTATCAATCAAGCTAGCATTATGTTAGGATCTTTAACTGAGAGAACAAAAAGTAAAACAATCAAACACAAGAGACAATGAACACAGTTTTTTTCTTTGAGGAAACCATAAATGGAGAAAACCCCACAACTTCCTCAGAGATAGAATCAGCACCAAAATTAAAACCCCCAAAACACTAAGATGATCTCCTGACAATATTAACCTCTTTCTTCCTTGCCCCAGTGTCTTTCTCTTCCTCAGCTATGCGCTACAACTGAGAGTGAGTGATTGTGTGTTAAATAGAGAGGATATCTCTCTATTTATACTAATTCTTGACATGACTAAACCCTACAAGGGCCGACCTCTCTAGGAGAGTCTAATAACCCTAGTTCCCCGGAACTGCGAGGACTTTAACCCTTAGACAATAGGAGGGTTACCCACAATAACTTGACATGACTTGTTTACTTTATAGATCCTATAGATAGGAACATTGGGGCATGACATGACTCAATTATATCACAAATACATCCCGGAATAAACATCACGTTACAATACATAATAAATACAAGTGAATACATTCCGAATTTACATATTCATCAACAGGGGGAAGGTATCCAAAAACATTCTCATATTTACTCAATAATTTCTCTATCTCCTTAGGACGCTTGGAAACCTTCAAGTAAGGTTTAGGAGATGTAATTAAACATTCAGCATCCCATTATATGTCTCCATGCCTCAAGATAAACCTGACACTGGGAGAGGACACCACTTGATTTGGGTAAGTGTGAATTCCCCTCAACAAGGTGGGTTTCCCTTCCGAATTTTTGAACCTCATTTGAGGGACTTTATAGTTCACTATATTCTCCCTTAAATAATATCAGCCACATTCACTACATAAAAATTGTCAGGGATTATATGATTTCCTATAGTAACTTGAAGCTTTGCAATCCATTTAGTGCAATCCATAGAATTGTTACGTGGAATTACGAATGTGAAACCATCAAAAGTTTCATCTTGTAACTTCATTCACTCCCCCAGGGATGCATCTATGAAGTTACGAATGGCTCCACCATCCACTAGAATCGTGGCCTTTTGGTCTTATATGTTACCCTTGAGCCTCAAGGTGTGGAATCTAGGTACACCTGAGAGTATTTCAATATCTCTTGTCTCATGAGTGTATTGTTCTTATTCTATTGTTTCATACTGCTCTTCTTGGGATGCAATATGTTCTTCCACCTCCTCCTCTCCCTCTTCATCATCTTCAGAAAAAACTTCAATCTATTGTACCTTCCCCTTTACACATTTATATCCTGGAACCCAAGGTTGTTGGCATGTGAAACAAAGCTTCTTTATTCTAAGTTATTGTTTTCTTGGTCCTCCTTTATTTTATTTGGTATAGGAGTATTTTTTCCATGGTTTCTTACCTTTCTTGAACTTGGAAGGGAATTTTTTCTTGGGGGGGTATTTGGTTCTTGGCAACACATTCTGCAAATCTCTTGTTAAATTCATGGCATCCTTCGATGTGGCTAGCATGTGGGATTCCAAGATCCCTATAAAAGGCTCGGTGAATCCTTCAGTAAATAATAAAACCATCCTAGCGATAGATACACTAGAAACCATTACTGAAATGTTTTCAAATTCTAAAATATATGCTTCGAGGTTCCTACATGCTTCAATTGTGCTAGTTCTTTGAAAGGAAGTTTAGGGTCTTTCCTCTCAAATATATCCATTAGTGCATTAGATAAAACCTCATAAAATAAAATAGGATGATTTCCCAATGTTCTAAGACCATGGAACCACCAATCACTAGATTCCCCTTCAAGATTCCAAATGGCCATTTTCAATGCATCTTCTTCAACCATAGGATTTAACTAAAAATACACACTTAATTTTTGCAACCGAGCACTAGAAAACATTTGTGAGGAACCATCAAAGGAATGAATAGTTACTTTTCCCATGGTGTAATTTAATTCATGATTAATAAGAAGTTCCCTATTCGCAATTCTCCCTTGCTTAATCTGAAGAGAGGATCTAACGAACTGATCGAAAGGTAGGGCTTTCCTACATTCATCACATAGGTGATGCCAATCATTTTCTTCTTCCCTTACATCATAAGTAGTGTAATGGCCTTATTTGGACTTTAAAAACTTATGTATTTCAGTTCCATTCTGATTCTTGAATGCATGGGTTCAGTTATGAGGCCCAGTCTTCAAAAAAATGGCTTCCCCATTGGTCTTGTTCTCAACATGAGGTGAACTACTACTACTCCCTCATGTTGACTTGCCCTGAAGTTAGCTAACCAACAATTCGAAACCTTGCATAAAATTTCTGGTCCTCCCTTCAATACATGATTTAATTCATTTCTTAAGGTCCTCATTATCTTCCTTGTCATTCATGTCTCCAAATCCTAGTTCTTTTCTAATCTCCTCGTACTTAGAATTGATTTATTCACTTTATTCTCTTCCACTATTAATGTATCTAGTCTCAGTTTATAATGGAGGGATTTCATAATCAGGAAATATTAGTAGAGGGCTCCAACAGGATCTAATATCATGCTCTAATACCACTGTAATGACCCAATTCAGAAATTCCCAAGAAAGGCAGAATTTGTGGAAACATTGTCTTGACTAGTCTTGACTCTAGGGGGTTCGAATGGAACAAGAGGGTATCGAATTTGGTAGGGGATAGTATGGAGAATATTAGGACCAATATATAGACTCTATGATAAATTTATGAAAGTTTATATACATATGCAACTCTATTTGGGAACATTGTAAAAAATGGTAAAATTACTAGTAATTTATGGTAAAATGCCCCCTAGGGCGTGAGCATAAATGGATCTCCAAATACCATACGACCCTCCCAACTTGTTTAAAATATATTGGTACTGTTAATAGAATTAATTTATTTAAATTTTGTATGGTTAATAGTTCATCAACATATGTGTAAAGCTCCATATTTCAATGCATTAATTCATTGATATTTGCTTAAGGGAAATGGCATGTAAAATTTCAACTTTGACTCACAAATTATGCATATAATTGTTCAAAACAGAGAATAATGAATATATAATATTAAATTCATATTAATATATCACTAAAAATATATAACATTAGAATGAATTTGGAACAGACATCAGATATACAACTCCATTGAAATGGGAAATCAACACATGGAAACTAGTCACAACAAAGCTTGGAAATGTGGAAATTTGCATATGTATTTCTTCTGATTTCAACTTAAATAGAAAATGGGAGACATTATATAGATACACAAATAATTCTCCCATGCTTTGGAATCAACTAGACTCAATGGGGCGCAACCACCATTCACACTAGTGCGCCATCATGGAGAAATAGTGAAATATTGAAGTGGGGATTGAGAGAATGGGAGGGGAGATGGGTCACAAACAGTAGCAGCCTCCTATATGCAGTAAAAAAACTCCATTAAGTTCCAAATGATATTTCAGGATGGACTCTCCCACAACCAACTTGTATGATAATATCACTCTCTCAAAATTGGCTCAATAGCAGGGTAAGTGAGCACTCACCATTTAATGGACAAGAAAAAGGCATTATTATTTCTCATGAAATATGTTTATAACCCTCCTAAGGTATTCCAAGTTATAATTCACTTCCATATGCTTCCCCCAACTAATCCTTGATGTTTAGTAAAATCCATGACACTTGACACTTCTCCTCAACCCTTCATCTTCCTCCAAATCTGAATTGCTTCCACCAAAAACCAAGTGCGGCCTCTTGGAGAATATTTTTATCACTGAAATTTCATATTGTCATAGTTCTGAAATCAGGTCTGAAATTAGGTTTGAATTGTCATAGAATATTCCATCATTGTTGTCATAAAACGCAGGGAATATTTCTCCAAGTGGCACTTAGTTTCTTCCTAGCCTCTTCCTCTTCTATGGGGAGTTACTCCTATTCACCCATTTGAATCCTTGGGATCATGATATGTTACTTAACACCTCTTAACTTTAGAAGAATGTTTCATTAATCATAATTTCAAATTTGGGGTTAAGTCATGACATGTGTAAGGAACATTAGCCGCCCAAGGTATCCATGAACATCCAAATGTCCTTATGAAGTAATGCCACTTGATTTGTATGACCAAATTTAATGTGTAAATGAAAAAATGAGTTTCTCTTGGGTCTAATAGATCCCTTATTGCAAGATTTGATTCCTCCTCCCCAACCTAGGGAACTAGTAGGTGGGTGAAACATTGCCAACTACTAGTCTCATTGGGATGGGGACATGACAATATGTATCTTCATTACAAAAAGAAATGCCAAGTTTTCATATTAAAACTTAAAATTGTTCAAGGGATGATTCAAATTGATCAAATAAATTATATACACCAAAAAGAAAACATGTGATCCAAAAAATCTTTAACATTGAAATTTTCAGAAATTGATTAAAATTAACATTGGATGAAAGTCTGTATTTTATCATAAGTTCCTATAAATACTTAGCTATTAATTATAGCCACGGCCAATAGTTGGATTGGGGAATGTTCCATGACTATGCAATAGAACTAATTTCCTAGAAAATCTACCAAATTAGGCTACAATTTATTCCATTTTCAGTCTTCCAAACCCATTTCCAAGGAAAAATACCTGAAACATCCGAAACACTGAAATTTTTAGAAACCAGTTCTCAAATGATTTAGAAACCAACAATTATCGAAGACTCAAATGATTAAAATAAAAAAATTTCTTGAGGATGAAAGATAAGCTCCATCTCCCATATTCAATATCACATTTCCTACTATAGAAACAAAGGCATTGAATATGTGAGAGAAGCACTGTCTCCTGTCTTCCAAATTGTCACCCTTGCTACAACAACCAAGAAAAAAAATACATGTGAGATATATTTCCCATCTCCCAACTTATGATGCATGATGATGATAATTATCCTTGCTGATGTGATGGGACCTATAAGATGCTTGGTTCATATTACATTAAAAACACTAAATTCAATTGATGAATTATTAAATAAAGAATATGCAGAATAATAAATGGAAATGAAGCTAGTTACTCACTCCATAATGAATTCAAAGACATTATATGAAATCATCATGATATTGAAATGTTAGAATAAGGAAACCCATAGTTACACATAGGAGACATTAATTTGTCAATTTTGTCTTATTCCTAGATTCCTTGCTATTCTAGTTGGCATCCACTTGCACCTAGAAGTCAAAAAATGCTAAAATTGGATTAAGGAGAACTTTAGAAACATCCTGGAAAATATTCTCACAAATTTGCATTAATTTTAGAAGAGAAAAAGTGCAGTTCTGTTTTCTCTGAAAGATGTCTTGCTTTTTAGAAGTTGTAAGGCAAAAGGGAAAAGCTAGTTTAGGATTAACTGCCTTGTTTTTTCCCAACTCATCCTCCTTATTTTTCTCTATCCAAAAGAATGGATCTGATATCTTTCCAAAATGTATCATATCATACATCTCACTCAGCCAATTAGTGAGCATCTTGATAGATTAATAAAGTGATTTATGCACATATGGGGGATTTTGACTAGTTTAGTAAGCCTGTTTTTTGTCTAATTCGAATAACATCCTTATGCTTTCAAATTTATGATGTAATTATATATTATAATAGACTATTACTTTATGGGTTTTTATTATGTACACTTATTCAATACAGGATTGTGTTATTCTCCATATTCAATCTCCTTTTTGTTGAATTTTGCATGTTAGACTAGTAATTTTGTGAGTGTAATTGATCTAAATTTTGGACTTAATTTCCAACTGGTATCAGAGAATTGATAGATAAATTTATCTCCTTATATATCTCTATTACAGGTTCTACATCAGTGACTATGAGTGCATTCTGTTTGTTGAAGGGTACAACTGATGAGATATGGACCAATCTGAAAGGATCATCTTGACTCCATTAAAAATTTTCGAATGGAAGGATGAGATGGAGATTTTTTTTTTAGGAGTAAAGGAATCTATAGGGTTACAATGGAAGCTGAGGCTAGCCCCAATGGAGCTACAGATAAAATTAAATGGTACAACTTGAGGGATGAGGGCTATGGTCTTTTGTGCTTGAGCATTTCAAGAGACCTCCTCTTCCATCTGGATGGATTGTCATCACCATATGAGGTTTGAGATAATATTGAGACTCTATTTGGAAATAAATATGAAATGAGAGGACATCAAATCAAGAACGAGTTGGTCTCATTGAGTCCCAGCAGCTTCAAATCCTTGCAAGTATACTTTTCCAAGTTTAAGGCCCTAGTTCTGCAATTAAAACATTGTGGAATCCAAAAGAACAAAGAAAAACTAGTTTTGACCATACTTTCGAATCTTGGTCCTGACTACTTAGTTTTTTTTTCGACCTTCCATGCCATCAAATTAACAACACAATCCTGGAAGATGCCTAATATTGATGACTTCATGGAATCCCTCACCCATGAGAAAGATATATTGGTAATAATGGGCACCATCAAACCTTCCAAAGACCAAGATTTGGGTGTTGGATAGTCGAGAGTGGATTCCAAAGGCAAGAAGAAATCCAATTCAAAGAAGTCACCTGAGCAAAAGAGAGACAAGTCAAAGTACCAAGAGGAGACCGCAGGCTCCAAGAAGAACTTCTAGAAGAAGAAGAACAAAGGTCAAATGAGCAAGTGTGCATACTATAGTAAGGTCTATCATCCTGAGAGATCTTGTATGAAGAAGAAAATTGACATGTTGACCCAAATCCTAGAGAATAACAACATCTCCATTCCTAAATGCGCAAAGAAGAGGGAAGGAGGATCAAATTTAGATGACAAGGAGAGAGTACATGCCTTGGTTTCCAGCACTTTGAGATGATCCACCTTCATCATTGATTCTGGAGCTTCAAGAAACATGGTTTGAACAAGGGAGAATTTATCCTCTCTTGATGATTTGAAAGGTCCAATAATTGTTTTGGGAGATGACTCTCTTACTGATAGTATCGGGAAGGGTAGGATTTATCTTGACCGTGGTTCTTTCATTGATGTGTTGTATGTCCCGAGTCTTGTTGCTAACCTCTTGTTAGTGCATCAGATGACCCACAATAGGTCTCCTAATAAGGTTGTATTCTCTCCCAATGAAGTTCAAATATTATATATTTTGAATGGTAGAGTCATAGAAAAAGGTGTTGTGGATGACAGTTCGAAGGTATATAAGTTTTCCCATTTTTTACCATTCTCAAATCCCTCTGCTCTTCTCACTCATGCTAATGAAGAAAGTAAGATTTTGCATGAGATATTTGGTCATATTTACTACAATTATCTTTCATATTTGAGTGAAAAATACATGGTAATAAGGTTACCAAATATCAATTTTTCTAAGGGATTCTGCCAAGGTTGCATCATAGGAAAACACCCAAAGCACAAGTATGAGAGAGCTAGTCAAGAGAGAACCCCTACACCCCTTGAGTTAATCCACAGAGAAATTTTTGTTGCATTCCCTCATATTTCCATGATTTAAGAAAAATATTTCCGAACCTTTATAGATGAATTTTCTAGGTACTGCTCAGTTTACTTCCTAAAACACAAGTCTGAATTTTTTTACCTCTTCAAGGTGTTTCAAGCATTGGTTGAGAACCAGTCTGGGAGGAGACTCAAGATACTAAAATATGATAATGGTGGTGATTATTTAAAGTATGATTTCATCCATTATTTCGAATATACAGGTATCCATATTCATCATAATATTCTCTACACACCTCATCAAAATGGTGTTGCTGAGAGGAAGATATAGCACTCAAGGATATGGCAACTTGTATGATGGAGTCTAAAAATTTTCCACCAACATTTTGGGATGAAGAAATAAACTGTGCATCCTATATCAAGAATAGGTTTCTTCACAATAAACTTGATGGATTCACTCCTTTCGAATCTTGGAGTGGGCACAATCCATATGTGACCCATTTCAAGATTTTTGGCTCAAAAGCTTGGGATAGAAATCCAACTAAAAAGAGTAAGGATTTGAAAACTAAAAGACAAGAGTGCCTATTTGTTGGGTATTATAAATATTCAAAAGGTTACAATCTGATCAACATTATAAATCAAAATCCTTTCATCGAAAGTAGTGTTCAATTTGAAGAAGAGCCTTTAGCAACAACAAAAATTGGAGAGTCCTCTTCATCACGACAACCACTGATTATAAGTGAAGATACTAATGAGTTTTTGGATTCTGATATGTTGGATAGTGATTATTTAATTTAATATCCTAACATTCCTACAAGACCAAAATGTAAATAAATAACCATTCATACAGCTGGAAAACTAGCTTGGAATCCTAGTGACACTAAGAGGACTAGATCCGAATTTGAGAGTGCCCTTTCTGTGAAAGATCCATTCTTTGTTGAGAAGTGATATGTGATGGTTGAATAATATCCTTATACATATTAATATGCATCATATGATCCAATATGGAAAATAGACATGAAGGAAGAATACAACTTGCTCCAGAAGAATGACACATGGCGACTAGTCAATCTCCCCTCGAGGAAGAAAACTAGTAAAGTGTAAGTGGGTTTATAAAACAAATTTTTATTCTGATGGTTCACCTTTGAAATATAAGGAAATATTGGTAGCTAAGGGCTACTCACAATTTCAAGGTATAGATTACAATGAGACCTTTTCACTAGTGGAAAATATGGACTCCATAAGGCTATCATTAGCCATTGCAGCTTCACGGATATGGGAGGTGCATCACATGGATGTGAAGTGTGCCTTTCTACATGGAGATATGAAAGAATATATTTATATGCATAAAAGTGAATTATTTTTTTATAATACATCTTTAGTTTGCAGGTTAAAGAAATCATTGTATGGGCTAAAGCAAGCCCCCACGGCTTGGTATGCCAAGATTGATGGATTTCTGTTGTCACAGAATTTTGTTCCATGCAAATCTGATCCGAATGTATATTTTAATTTGATACATGGATCTTTAATTATTATTGTTTTTTATTTTGATTACCTATTGATAAAATGAAGTTCAAAGAAAGAGATTTCCTCCTTGAAGGATGGACTGAACCATTCCTTTTCCATGATAGATTTGGGATTGTTGAGCCAATTCTTGGGTCTCAAAATTTATCAATCATCACATGGAATAAAAGTTCATAATTCCATGTATGCTTCATATCTGCTCAACAAGTTCAGCATGAATTATTGCAAGCCAAGCAAGACTCCATTCGATTCTGGAATTAAGCTTGAAGAAGCAAGTTCTTCTCCTTTGGTAAATAATACACTATATAGGCAATTGATTGGTTGTTTGATTTATATGACTCATAATCGACCTGAAATATATTATGTACTTAGTGTGGCTTCTATAAACATGGATCAGCCTCATGAAATCCATTGGAAAGAAGATAAAATAATTCTAAACTTTGTTCAAGGAACAAGAACTCATGAGATTTTTTATGCAGCAAAATTTGACTTAGAGCTAGTTGGATTTACTAATAGTGACTGGGAATGTGACAACAAAGATCGAAAGTCTACTTCAATATTTTTGTTCATTCTTGTAGATGGACCAATAATCTGATCAAGTAATAAGAAGAGTGCCATTGCACTCTCATCTACCGAGGCAGAGTATAGAGGAGTTGTGAATGCAACTACTCAATGTTTTTGGTTGCAGGAATACTTGGAGAATGCGGGATCAAATCAGAGAATTCCACTCTCATCTATTGGGACAATCAAATGAAAATTAAAATATGTAATAACAAATTCCAAAGATAACAAACCGAACACATTGAGATTCATATGCACTATATCAGAGAGCTTGTGCATGATGGTACCATTGCTTTACTCTACTACGTATCTTCAGAGCAAGTAGTAGACATCTTCACCAAGGTGTTTTATGAGAATACCTTTAGTAATATCAAATCCATGCTGGGATTTCTGATCATGTGGTGAATTCTGATTGATAGCAATATTTCCAATTTGTTTATGTCCATGTATAAGGGAGGATTTTCCCCTTGGGTTTTTTCCTCTTTCCTTGGTTGTATGGATAAGCAGTATGTAAAGAGTGACTAATCCTTGTTTCTATACCCTATAATATGATATATTTTTTGGATGTTTTACATAAATTAAGGATTAATGGGGATGTATAATTAAACCCATAGTTACACTTAGGATACATTAATTTGTCAATTTTGTCTTATTCCTAGATTCCTTACTATGTTGGTTGGAATCCACTTGCACCTAGAAGTCAACAAATGATAAAACTAGATTAATGAGTGCTTTAGAATATCCTAGAAAATATTATGACAACTATGTAGTCATTCAATAATAGCAAAAGCACAGTTCTTCTTTTCCTGAAATCTTGCTTTATTTTCAGCAATTTTAAGGAAAAAGGGAAAAGCTAGTCTAGGAGTAACTACCTTTATTTTTTACCAACTAAACCTCCCTATTTTTTTCCATAAAAAAGCATAGATCTTATCTATTTCCATCACTTATCATCTGGTACATCTCAGTCAGCCAATTCATGAGCATCTTGACAGATTAGGAAAGTGATTTATGCACCTATGGGGGATTTTGACTAGTTTAGTAAGCCTTCTTTTTGTCTAATTCGAATAGCATCCTTATGCTTTTGAATATCTGATCTAATTATATATTTGGAAAGACTATTAATTTATGAGGCTGGATTAAGTACACTTATTCAATACAATATTTGTTTATGCTCAATATTCAACCTCTTTTTTGTTGAATTTTTTCTTCCAAGACTAGCAATTTTGTGAGTGTAATTGATCTACAGCTTGGGATTAATTTCCACATGGAATGATGTTGAAAAATGTGTCTTTTGATATTTTAATACACTAAACATTTTTTTAATTATTTATTAATTTGAATATATCTATATATCTATATATATATATATATATATATATATTGACAATAAAGTAAAAATGAAATGTAATGGATTATTATTATTGGAATAATTAAAATACTAAAAGGAATCATAATTGAAGTAGCTATTGGAATAGTTTTTTCTACCCCACAAGGGGAAATTACAAATGGACAATACTGTTGAGTGAGAACTCAAGTGACGTAGGAGGCATCTTCCCCAAAATCAGGTCAAGAATCCTCGTGGATCCCTAAAGAGTAGGAGGCTCATAAATTACCAAATCCTAGGAAAAATACTATAAAATAGTATGTCCATCGAATAAGTAACAGGGTGGCAATGTATAATAAATAATATACTAATGCAAAGAGATGGGGCATTGATCATAATTTACCCTTGTGGTTCAACAAAGAGGCTCGAGGGTTATGGATCAAGTATGTTTTGGATACTCTAGGAGTTGGTTTGGAGGAAGGATAGCTTTAGTTCAGTTTTCCCGATAGTAGTGCACATTCCTCACTAAATTTATTGATTGTTTTACTATTGATAAGTACAATATTAAACTAGATTTAAATTTTAAGTGCATTATAAACTGAGAATTTTACCATGTATCCATTAATATTCTTTGTATCGTGTTTAATAATACATTCTTAGTTTATAAGTTCTTATTAGTTAATTAGTTATGTACAAAATGTAGAAACTGAAGATCTCTTTCTTATGTAGAAATTTTAATGGTAAATTACTCCTCTCTACAATGTTTTCCTATGTTAAGTAACATGCACTATAAATAAACCCCTATAATGTATAAATATCATACTTAACAACAAGAGCCGAGAGAGTCTTCACATAGATATCTTATTTGTTTTAAAATACAAATGTAGATAACTGTACAACCCTTTGTTTAAAGTGTGGTTATATCAAATATGTTCATATTGCAAGTAATAATCAGAGATACGCTAAGTAGAGCAGAAATGCTTCCTTAGAAGTATTATCTCTTAATATTATGTATAAGCTAGATACTATTAATAAACCTTTGTTTAAGCAATCATTTAAAGTAATCAAATAAGACATAGAAGGTTTTAAAACAAAATCACAATATATATATAAGTAAATTTAAACTAATCACATTCCTCTATGAGATGAAGGCTTCTACATAGAGTTTACCTCTGTTTTAAAGTTAATATGCATACATTGTCTTTAGTATCTCTTTTGGGATTCCATACCCATAATTGGATGGATCTAAATATACATAATTAGTTAAAAATAGAACTAAGAGATCATGTTCAATAAACTAGTTACCAACAAAATATTTAATTAACAAATCTAGTTAAAACGTCGATTTCACAGATCTGAGTTTCCAAACACAACAACAATCTAATCAAGTCAATATCTAGGAATTATAAACATAAAGTAATATTATCCACCACATCAGTTCCATATCGGACAATTAAATACAAACAAGAAAATATAAAATGGTTGTTTACCATTCATGCAATTAAGTTTACAACAAATTTAACAAATCACGCTAGATGCTAACCAAATTATAGCCCCTATCAACAACTACAAATTTTCAACTTATCTTAAACAATAGAGTAATTGAATCCCTCTCCTTCCCTAATTTATCAGGAAAAGAGTAAAACTAGGTGTTGTAAACCCGTATAAAATCTAATGGAGGCATACCTAGAGGCTGTTGCATAGATCCAGTAAAGAGTGAGTGAAGTCACACCATGGTTTGCATGCACAAAAATCACTAGCGTTACTGCATAAAATAATTAGTTGGTTTATCGAAATTATTAAGGAACAAAGTAAGGGTTGGGGATTCTTACCTCAAGGTTGAGAAGGAAAAGGCTTGAGAGGAGTTAACCCTGTCACCACCCTTGTGTGGCTTGAATTCCAAATATAATTTTATCTGCATGCAAAGGACGTAACTTATTACATTGATCAAATTCTAAAAACTTGTACACAAACTTTAAACCCTATAATGTGTGATTTTACCTTCAAATATGACTTAGGCCATCGAGGAAATTCGAGTTGTGTCCCCAACATCATAATTACACATTCATGGGAACCCTAGCTACGCCTATCAAAACAATGTATTGACATTAAGACCTCTCTTAAATTCTAAAAACAAAATCAATTATTTTGATAAACCACTGGATAGAGACAAGAAAATTTACCTTCATCACTTGGGAAGAGGGCCATGGGTTTGCTCCTCCTGGTTACCCTCTCTTCCTCTCTCCTGTGCAAAAAAAACTAAGTTATACTCATTTAAAACTATAAGAAAACTCATTAACAAAATAAAGTTTAGAAACTGGGGTTATAACAGTTTACTTGCTATAACCCTTGCGGGCTTGGAAATCCTCTGCCCGAAACCGAAGGTGAGGAACTGAGTTCTTTTAAAATCCACACAATGAGCAAAGGATGGCTCAAAATGTGTAGAGAAGCCACACAACCATTAAAACACTAATGAAAAACATTTTAAAGAAACTCCAAGTCACAGTGTTACAACCAAAACCATTATTGCAGACCCAAAAGGGAAATCCTGGTGGCAACACAACACCATGGAGCGACTGATTACAAACATCCAAACCACAATTACAACAAAACATACAAAAACCATCACGAAATTATGAATGTATTATTAAACCCTACAAAACCTCTTCATTAAAACTTTTCAGATCAAGGAAAAGTGGAGGGTCAAGATCTAGCTCTCCCCAAAATGCATGTGTAGTAGCCTTGTCTATTAAATTTCCTATTGGCATTGTCAACTCATAGCCATGGTTTAGGACAATGTCATTAAAAACGGTTTAAAAACCTTCATTATCATTGCTGGAATCCACCTTGTATCCTCCATGGTTGCATGCCATGTCTTAGCATAAACTTTCAACTATAAGAATACCTTGCAACATCACCTCTTTCATAGTAAATATCGTGGGATAAGAACCTTATGCCATGGTTTATACTTTAAGACACCTCGTCATAATTTTTCCTCATTGCATGTAAACCATAAGGTTACACCCATTATCTTACATTAGGAAATCAAGTTAGAACTTAAGCTTGAACACTTAAAATTTTTGTACAACAAGTGTTATTAGGACTAAGTACATAGGTCTAGGATTTTAAATTCTAGACAAGAAAACTCAATGATTTTAAACATTTTACATCACCTTGGTAAGGGATGCAACCAAGACGTCTTTTGAAGCCATGACGAGTGGATGATAAACATGTCGTCAAACAATTAAAAATGTTTAGTTAAACAAATAAGAAATATGTTACAACTAAGAAGGACATTTGCTATGAGTAAAAAATAAAAATATAATCATAATTTGCTTATGAATTTACGAATTTACATGTTTGTGACAGAATGGTATCAGAGCATGGTTGCAACACTTCGCCCGAAAATCTCTACACTCAAACTAATATAAAACAAAAAACTAAATTTATTGTTATAAATTGACTCTCTTTGCAAGGAACAAGAGAAGATGACCTTGATTTGAAAAGGTCATGGAAGATGAGGGAATGTCTGCTAAAGAATAATCATGTCCAAAGGTTCGAGTAAACGATGAATAAGGTAACATTAGAGACAATGAAATATGGGTAAATATGAATAAAAATAGGAACTAAAACCCATTTGAACTCCTACAAACAGTAAAATATTTAAGGGTAGAACTAAAACGAGTTAAGTAATATAATGAACGCATTTTAAAAGCACATGAAAAATTAAATAACGTTCTACTGACTAAACTGCATAGTAATGCAGAAGAAAAAAATAAAGAACTAGAATTAAATATGGCAATAACCACAACTTATAAATGCAACATAAGAAAACTAGAATTTTCTAAACATGATACTGAATATTCAAGTGAAGAATAAGCTAAACATAATAATAAAGAATATAAAGGCTCTAGTGAAAGTAGGGACAGTAATCAGAAGAAAAAGATCTATAAACTGTCAAAAGAAATTTCCAGTGAATTTAAAATGATCATGTTAGATTTTTAACATTAAGCTAGCATAACATTAGGATATTTAACTGAGAGAACACCAAGCATAGCAATCGAACACAAGAGACAATGAACACAGTGTTTTTCCTCGAGGAAACCATAAATGGAGAAAAAACCACAACTTCCTCAGAGATAGAATCAACACCAAGGTAAAACCCAAAATAGTAAGTGATCTCTCGATAGCAGTAACCCTCTTTCTATCTAGCCCCAGTGTCTTCTCCTTCCTCAATGCGCTACACTTGAGTGTGTGTGAGATGTGTCCTAAATAGAGAGTCCAGCTCTTTATTTATACTAATCCTGACATGACTAAAACCCTACTAGGTCCGACCTCTCTAGGAGAGTCTAATAACCCTAGTGCCCCAGAACTGCAGGGACTTTAACCCTTAGACAATAGGAGGGCTACCCATAATGACTTGACATGACTTGTTTACAAAATATATCCTCCCGATAGGAGCATTGGGGCATGACATGACACAAGTACATCCCAGAATAAACATTGGGTTACAATAGATAAGAAATACAAGTGAATACATTCCGAAGTTACAATTACATCAACACTCCCTCTTAAGTAGGAAGGTATTCTCTCGACACATTTTTCATCATAGGTCTTCTTCTCTGTATCATCTCGTCATATGTATCTTCATGTCATATTCATATTTGGATATGGATCATCACTGGTCATCATCACTGGATCTGGATCATCACTCGATCTGGATCATCATCACTTGATCTGGATCATCACTCGATCTAGATCATCACTGGAAATCATCATTGGATCTGGATCATCACTCATTTTGGATCATCACTAGTCATCATCACTGGATCTAGATCATCACTTGATCTAGATCATCATCATTGGATCATCACGGGTGTTATCTCATGATTCTTCTCGTCACAGGAATTTCTATAGAGCCAACCCTTTTTCATGTTGGTTGTAGACCTAGCCTCCATGTAGGTCTTTCTTCAGCGCTTATATCTGACACCAAGTTAGAATGTCCTGTCCAGCACTTACATCTAACCTACTCATTAAAAAGGCATGCCCAGCACTCACATCTGATCATGTAGGAACCAATCCTATAATCACATCAAAAAGGCCTAACACTCACATTTAGCCATGCAGGAACACATCCTACAACCATGATAAAAAGGGTATGCTCTTTCACCCATGCAGGAACACATCCTGCAACCATGATGAAAGAGCTCTGCACTTACATCCACCCATGCGGGAACACATCCTGCAACCATGATGGAAGGGCTCTGCACTTACATCCAGCCATGCAGGAACACATCCTGCAACCATGATGGAAGGGCTCTACATACATTCACCCATGCAAAAACACATCCTGCAACCATGATGAAAGGGATCTGCACTTACATCCACCCATGCGAGAACACATCCTGCAACCAAGATCGAAAGGATCCTAACCCCAGGTTGAGGGTTTCTGGTATCTAAGCAGGTAGTTCCATTCGAAGAATGGAAACATCCCTTATATCTGATCAAGTGGGAACACATCCCTCAATAACATCAGAATGGCCATGTGCTCACATCTGATCATGTAGGAACACATAATACAGTCATATCATAATGGCCCGTAGCCCTATACCAAGTATTCCTGGTACCTCACCAAGCATATCCATTCCAAGAATGGAAATATCCCTTATATCTGATAGTAAGGAAACAATACTACAATCATATCAGAAAGGCTCAGCACTCATATATGACATGGAAGGAACCAATCCTCTCACCATGATAGAATGGCTCATCCCTTACATCTGACCTACTCGCCAGAATGGCTTATGGATTCAGCACTCATATCTGACATGGAAGAAACCAATCCTCTCACCATGACAGAATGGCTCAGCCCTTACATCTGACCATGGAAGGAACCAATCCTCTCACTATGTCAGAATGGCTATGGGTCTCATCATTTTCCCTTGGAGAAAACCTCGATCTAGAGAACACCAAGCTTCTCCCTGAAGTACTCAAACTTCACCCTAGCCAATGGATTCGTCAACACATTAGCTATCTGTTCCTCCATCGCAACATATTGGAGCTTTACTGCTCCCCTCTGCACCATATCCCTGATATAGTGATACTTGATCTCGATATGCTTCAACTTGTCATGGAACACTGGATTCTCTGACAACTTCACACAACTCTAGATGTTACAATGTATACAAGTAGCATCCAACTGGAGATCAAATAAATCAGACAGTAGCTTCTGTAGCCATACTGCCTCACAACTAGTTGAACAAGTTGTGACATACTCTACTTCTGCTCTACTAAGTGCCACATAGGATTGCTTCCTGCTAAACCAAGAGATCACACCGGATCCCATACTGAAGCAACACCCTAAAGTGCTCTTCCTATCAATGGCACTTCCTGCCCAATCTAAATCGACATAACCCTCCAGGTTAATCTTCTGATTCGACTCATACTTGATCCCATAATCAACTTTACCCCTCAGCTACCTCAGAATATGCTTTACAGCAATCAAGTGAACATGTCTCGTATCTGTCAAGAACTGGCTCAAGGTGTTCACAGCAAAGCAAATATCTGGTCTCGTGTTCGTCAAGTACATAAAGGACCCAATCACCTGACGATACATCGTAGAATCAACCATCTCTGATGAAGCATCACTCAATAGCTTCAGGTTTGATTCCATAGGTGTGGCCATAGCCTTGCATTCCATCATCCCAAACCTCTTCAGGATCTCTACTATATATTTCCCTTGTCCCAGGGAAATCCCATCTACATTCCGCCACACCTCCATGCCTAGAAAATAATGCATCATACCCAAGTCCTTCATTTTGAACTCAGCAGCAAGCTTCCTCTTCGTATCAGCAATCAACCCATCCATACCTGTTACAAACATATCATCGACATACAGTAGGAGCATCACTGGGTTGCCATCTTCAACCTTGCAGTAAAGGTTGGAATCTGCTTTACTCTTAGTAAAGCCTAAACTGGATACAAAGCTATAAATTCTACCGTACCAAGTCTCGGGTGCCTATTTCAAACCATATAGGGATTTCTTTAATCTGCATACATGAGACTCTCTATCATGTGTCTCAAAACCGAGTGGTTGCTCCACATACACTTCCTCTTCCACTACACCATTCAATAAAGCAGTCTTGACATCCATTTGGTGTATCTTCCATTTCATCACTGTATCCAGAGCAAGTACCGATCTGATGGAAGTGTATATGGCTATAGGTGCAAAGGTTTTTTCATAGTCTATTACTTCGTTTTGGGAGAAACCACGAGCAACAAATCTTTCCTTATATTTCTCTATGCTACCATGTGTAGCATGCTTGATCTTGTAGATCCATTTGGAAGTTACAACGGATTTCCCTTCTAGTCTTGGGACAACATCCGAAACATCATTCTTCATGATCGACTGATACTCTTCGATCATAGCATCCTTCCATTCTTTCTATTCTGTCACTTCTTCATAATTGGAAAGTTCTTTATCAATGAAATCACATAGTAATGCTACATACCCGAAGCAGGATCTAGTCCTCTTTCTTTATCTGTGATTCTCTTCAGGATCCCCATATCTTTTCACACCTTGGATAACTTCTCGTACCCAAATAGGTTTCCTCTTGTGAGGATTCTTTTCCTGAGGTGGATCTATAGGTCTTTGTGGTTCTTCAAATTCTCAATCTTCTTCTTGAGCTTCTTCATTCATGGTTGTATCATGAATCCTGGGTGCTTCTGCTTCTTTAGATTCTTCAGTAGGTTTCTTTCTGGATTTGTTGTAAGCTGTGTCTTCATCAAATGTCACATCCCTACTGATATCAATATTCTTGAATCCTAGGAAGTGTATTCTGTAAGCCTTTGAGTTTTCAGAATATCCCACAAATATACCCTTCTTACCTGAAGGATCTAATTTTGTTCTCTTCTCTCTTGGAATGTGTATATACACAGGACAACCGAATATTTTGAGATGGATGACTTCTGGTCTCTTGCCGGAGAAGACTTCTTCAGGATTCTTGTTCTCGAGTACTCTACATGGAGTGCGGTTCTATACATACACCGTTGTTCTGCCAACTTCCGCCCAAATATGCATAGGAATATCTTGATCATAAATCATTTCTCTTGCAGCTTCCATGATAGTTCTATTCTTCCTTTCTGCAACCCCATTCTATTGTGGATTGTAAGGAGTGGAAAGCTCCCTCTTAATCCTTGAGTCTTTGCATAGCTCTTTGAATTCATTTGAAGTGAATTCTCCGCCATTGTCTGATCGAAAGGTCTTGATCTTCTTTTCACTGTGATTCTCGATCAAGGCTTTGAATTCCTTGAACATGCTGAATACTTCATCTTTATTCTTCATGAAGTAAACCCATGTCTTCCTAGAAAATTCAGCAATAAAAGAAACATAATATGCATACCTGCTTAGTGCGATTGATGACATAGGACCACATACATCAGAGTGGATGATTTCCAAGATTCCTTTTGCTTTGCTTTTGCTGCTTGGAAATGTCTTCTTTGTATTCTTTCCTTTCACACATCCTTTGCAGACCCCATCATGTTTTGCTTGGATTTCTGGAAGACCTTCAACATATTTTCTTGCAATAGGTAGTGCTATGTAATGCACATGTGCAAGTCTTCTATGCCAAAGTTCATTTGGCTCTACTGTGTCATGGACCAATGCTTGTTCTGGATGGCCCTTTAATTTGTACAAACCTCCTTCTTGTTCTCCAATCACTACTGCATCATCAATGGTATTTCCTTTTGGCCACATGATGACTTGACCATCTATGAATGCAACCCTCATTCCTTTTGCATCTAATGCAGATATGGAGAGAAGGTTATTCTTGAGTCCTGGCACAAACAATACTTCCTTCATTGTCATAGACTTTCCAGATTCTAGTTTATAGGAGGATTCCCCACTACCTTTTATTGGATACTGGTAGTCATCTCCTAGCTTCACCCTGTGAGGTGATTCATGTTCTAATAGTTTCAAAAAGGATTCCTTGAATCCTGTCATATGCTTGGAAGCCCCACAGTATATAATCCAATCAGCACTTCCATGAGTAATGTTTCCCCTAAGAGTGGAAATCAAAACATATTCATCTTCACTCGAAGAATCTTCACTTTCATATATGGTTTCTTCTTGGAAGGTTCATCATCCTCTGCAGCATGAGCATGATGTCTTTTCTTGTTTCCCTTCTTCTTATGAGAGTTAATTTTGTTTCTAAGACAGTCTTTTGCAAAGTGTCCTCTTTCATCACATGTATAACATCTCAATCTAGATAGGTCCTTTCTAATGTTATATTTATGGTGAAATTTCTTACCTTTGAAGTGATGAGAGTTTCTTATTCCTTTATTGGAGTGAACTGTGAGGGCTTGATCTTCACTTCCCATCTTCTCTTCTCGAGCTGCTCTCTGAGCTTCTTCTTGAGAGCATTCTTTCCATAGTCTGTTGAACTTGAATAACTTCTTTTTGGCACAGATTCCTTGGATGAATGAATGCCATGACCTAGGGAGGCCATTCAGTGTTGTCATCACAATTTATGCATTATCCACTTCTTCATCTATAGCTTCTAGTTGTTCTTTGATCTGAGAGACCCTTGTGAAGTAAGACTGGATGGTCTCAGGATTCTGGATCTTTACATTCTTCAACTAATTCCTTAGATTCATCTTCTGATTGATGTTCTTCCCTTCAAACAGTTTGGTTAGGGCATCAAACATAGATTTAGGTGTCTTGAGAGAGGGAACCTGTGGGATGAGGTGATCCTTGATAGAATCAGCAATGATTCTCTTTGTCATAACCAACTTCTTATTATGTAAGGCCTTTGCATCATCCCCCTCTGGAACTAGAACCTCCTCACTGATATAGGAGTCCAACTCATCTTCTTCCAGGACCAACAAGATCCTATACTTCCAAGCTTAGAAGTTATCAGCTCCCTCAAGCTTTTCATCAAGCTTGGTATGATGAGACATCTTAACTGAGAACCTGTTGGCAATTAGCAACAACCCTCTCATTTTTTCTATTATGCTAAAAAAATGATCAGTTCTCTTCTATGATTTATTTTAAAAGATTATATTAGAGTGCCTTCAGAATCTTCGATTCTGAAGGTACTCTCAATTTAGAAGAGTTAAGAGTCATATTAGAAATTTATGAAATACTTTCATAAATTAGCAGCTGTCAATCTTGTAAATTTTATATATAATCAATTTTTGTCATTATTAATTCATTTGATTATATACTAATTTATGAGATTGAAGGTATAGTATGCTGATTAGTTTTTTCGGATTAAAATGAAATACATTTTGAACATCTTACAGATTTGGTTTTGATAAAGATATTTATTATCATAAGTTTTTGTAATTTTTATAATTAGGGTTGATCTATTAACTAGAATATTTTATATTAACCCTAAGTTTATATTTTACATATAACTTGATCTTTTAATATCTTGCCATTGTTGCGTAAAAAGTATTCATATGTCTCATGAAATAGCTAGAGATCATTTATATATATCATTTAAAAATTTTCATTGTAATATAATCATAATAATTAAATTTTGATTTAGTGTTAGTTTTGTAAGCTTTTCATCCGATCCTATTTTGCATTTGGTCATGGGTATTGGGATTTCATGAATCAATTACATGTATATATATGGTTTTGAATGATTTAATTTTTATATAGAGCTGATATTTCTACTTAGTTGTAATTACGAAACCCTAGGAAACATTATGAATTATAATGACGACTTCACATCATCTGATTCATGAGCGTGATTGCCTTCCATGCATAATCCTTGTTTATTATCATTTGATAGTCATATTGATGGTATAGGATACGATTGTTTGAATTGTTAACATCTGTTTATATGGATTTTAATGATAATAATATTTTCGAATCACTACATAAAGATTGAGATCATATTGACATTTGGTTTTGGTTTTAATTTTATGACACTTATCAATTCAACTGACATTAGTTGGTTTAATGATGAAATCATGTCATTGGATTTCAATTTCATAAATGGCTGATATCCATTTCCATTTATGATGCTTGTAAGAAGCTATCATTCCAGTATGTCTATTATCAATGCTTCATTTTTGTATCATATGGTTATCGATCCCTGAATTGAATTATTTTGATGTGGAAGTTCAGTTAGAATTCACATAATATTTTCTGAAGGATTTGGTTAGTTATGATTAGTTTATCCATTACTCATAGCACAAAACGCTGGCATTTGTTCTCATTATTTCGATATTTAGTTACCATGGCAAATTTAGGGTTCTTGTTCCTGTCACATATGAATTAATTAGAGATTTGACATTTCACATAATTCCTTGCACTTGGATCCCTATTCCTTCAATTTTCACAACTACATTCGTTTCAAACCAAAACCAAAGTTGTAGTGAGGAGATAATGGCTCCTCTCAGCCGATTCAATATTTCAAGGCCTCAGCTGGTGGAGGCTGATGAGAAAGTCGCTGCATTGTTCGAAAAGATAGGATGGGGTTCCTTTTTTAGATGTTTCAGTGGTCATAATGCAGAAGTTATCAAACAATTCGATGTGAGCTTGAAGGAGAATGTAGCTCAAATTGGGGGTTTTAAATTTATAATTGATGAAGATAAGGTTGCAGAAGCAACAAAGCTTCCTCAAACTGGAGAACGTTGGTTTAAAGGAGGAAAGTACGATAAGAAAAGGTCTAGGTCATTACTTTTACCCTTACCCGCCAATGCAAAGTTAAAGTTTGGGGTTTCAGTAAAATTCTTAAAACTAGAATGGAAAGCGTCTTATGAAATCTTAGTCAGGTATGTATCTTGTGACAGCCATATATCTCATCTCCATTATTACCATATGTGATTATTATTAGCGTTGAAGGGTTGTAAGCTCAATCTTCCTTTTTGCTTACTTCAAATCTTGAAGAAAATGGCACATTCAGTGCAAAGTACTATAGGCAACCCTGATAGGAGCATGTTCCACCATGGTCTGATTAAAATTCTAATTCAACATCAGTTATCCCTTAGTTGTAGATCCTGGGATGGATTCTTAGTTGAAAATAAGCTAGGGTCGACACAGTATTGACCTAATCCTCCTCCAAAAACTCGCAGAAAGCGTAAAGCTCCATTAAAATCCGAGATGGATGATATTCATAAAACTGGGACAGGGGATAGTAAGGTACAGGAAGCAAGTTCACCTGTAGATAATTTTATTAGTAATGATGATGTCAATAAGATCGATCCCTTTGATGCTAAAAAAAATATGGATCAATCTCTATTTGTTAAATGTTTCAGCACATCTGTCAAGGTGGATAGTAAATTGATGAATGATGGAAAAATTGACTCTGTTACTCATGAATTCATCTCTGATTTATGCACTCCTAAAAAACCCTTGTGATGATTCTACACGAAGCTTGAACAGTTAGCACAAGTTTGTTGTGATAGGAGAAGTTTTGAGACAAATGGTTTTGTGTCTGTTCATTCACGAAGATTCACTCGAAGCATGACTACAACGCCTTCAGTCTCCATTCCTATAAATATTCAGTAGAATACTCAGCTAATTGTTGTTCAACTCGAGGATGATTTTTCATCTTTGATTCTTGAGACAACGCATATGAATAAACCTATTATCATAGTGGAGAATCTTGAAAAATCGTTGGCCAAAAACATTACTGATCCAAGTAAGTTTGAAATAGCACCATCATGTATGGACGCTTGTGGGTCTAGCCCTGAGCCATCATGTATGAGCATTCCATCACCAGCTCAGGATGTAAATAATCTTGATTCTTCTCAGTCTGATGATTCACTTCATGATCAGGATGAAGAAACCCTTCAACAGGTACTTGATCGAGTTTACGAAACCAAAATCGCAGAATTAAAAAATGAATTAAAAGAATGTCAAGCAAATGCAGCCTTAAAAGATGAAGAAAATAACACATTCAGGGCAGAATTACTAAATTGGGTTAAAAGATGGAAGAATATGAGCCTGAAGAAGAATCGATACAAGGAAGCCAAGAAATCAACAATAAACACTAACTAGCACTTGATTGAGCAAGTAAATCGACAAAAGTTGACGATCATTAAGCTCAAAGCTAAACTTTCTGAAGCAAGAAGAGTAATCAGTTTACAAAACAGAACCTGATGTCATTTCTCCTTTTGTTCTGCTGGTTTATTTCTCTTTTTTGACAGGTAATAAATCTTTACTAAGCACACCTGCAAAATCATAGATTTTGCAGGCATGCTTTTAATTTGTTTTATTTTATTTTATTTTCTGTTAACATGATTTTAATGAGAAATTTTATATCGTATGTTACAGGTGTACATGGTATCGTTATGCTATAAATAATATAGGTTGTTTTTGTTCACAGTTGGCATTTGTTGGTGGTTTTGGAAGGATTGGTTGCTCAACATGGCCACGTTACAAGTTAGTTCATTTGAGCACGAGATAATACAGGCTAGTCATTTAATTGACGGTTTTATCTCATAGGATAAATGTTTATGCCAGATGTCTTTTGAAAGGAATTCGATACAGCTAAATAGGGATAGGCTTCCTATTGTCTTTATTATAGCATTTATTACAAACTAAAATGAGTTATTAGTTTGGTTATATAAACTAGTAAGTTCGATGTAAAAGAGGTCGATGGAGTATCAGAAGGAAGACTTAATTGAAATATCATTTCAGTTCAAGTTTTATCTCCTTACTGGAGTTTTGCCTTCGGAGAAGGAGTGTGACTTAAGTTCTTAGACTGGTATCACTGTTCGGTAATATTTTTGAACACTTTATATATATATTTAAATATATCATCTTCTAGTTATACTTTGGTACAATTATACTTTGTTACAATTGTATTCATTATCTGAGATAATACTCTGTTAACACAATATTACTGTTTGAATGAGTATGTTATTATATTTGATTGATCAATATTTTTATTGAAAATTAGAATCTTAGTAATGTACATATTTATGTTTATTTTGATTTCATTTGTATTTTACAATGTTTTCATTATAAATATCATCTTTTATTCGAATATTTAGTATTGATTATTGATTGTTAATTAATAGAACATTACAGAGAAGTTTAAAGTAGTTGTCTATTTTAATTTTCTGTTATTGCGAATATATAGTAGACTGGTTTAATGTTAACGATTTAAATATTTTCATTTAAATCATAATTATTTATCTCTCTGTTTACTTGAAATATTAATTAATAAGTAATCTAGTATTTAAGTTGCTCTCAGCTGAGATAGAATGATTAGTTAATTTTAGTCTTAATATAGATTATTTTAAACTTTAATTTATATTTAACAATTTTTAAATAGGATTAGATTAATTCTATAATATTTATAATAGTCTTTGAATTAGAATATTTGAAGCAAAATTGTCAAAAAGTTAAAGACTTTCATTAAGAAAGCATTTTAGGTCTTAGAAAACTAATTCTAAGGTTTATTTGAATAATAATTAGATTAAGATAACTTTTTACTAAATTTTAAATTCTCCTTAAGAGAAAAATTCAGTTGGTAGTAGAACCATATCCTGCGAGGTTTTGCCATATTAAACACACCAGGAGCTACTCTAAGCAACTTGTGTGGGCTTAATCTCCTCAGTTGGCCTAGGTCAGAAAATCAGGCCAACAAATGGTGCTAGAAGGAGGGCTTGTTAATGATTAATGGCAGTTAGAACTAATGATAAAACTTCAACCAGTCAACAACCTCCATTGCAATCCGAAGTCAGTAGATCACCGTTCATAGAAACTGTTAGGAGCATCCTTGAGTGTGATCATATCACATCCCCATTTACTCCTGAATGGAGTACTCAAACTTTAGAAGAATCACATCATATTCTTACAAGATGATATTCTAATCAACTTAAGACGTAATCCACAATAGATTATGGTCTACCTAGACAACAAAGACGTAATCCACAATTGAATATAGTTACTCAAGATTTAGTAGAAGATGATAGCACTCCAAGTTATCAAGTTAGAAGTCATCAGAGAGAAACTACTCGAATAAATACTGCTAGAAGATTGACTTTAGTAGCCAGTTTTGATCAACCACCCTCTCCTCCAGAATCACCATCTAGTAGTCCAAGGTCATCTAATTTAGGGAGTTCTTTATATTCTGAAGGAATTCCTATGGCAGGAAACATACCTGTAGGAGGAGGAGGTAATCCTCCACCTAATCCTCCACCTAATACACAAATTCCTTGGTTGAGAATAGCTGCTATAGCTGTACCTTGTATACAACATCCTCTGCCAAAAAATTCAGATAAACTTCTTCTCAAGTTTAACCCAGATAACAAAGAACCTTTAGAGGTTCATGTAGATAAATTCATGTTAGCTATTCAAACCATGAATGTTCAGCATGAAGATGTGGTTTGTCAGTTGTTCCCTTTAACTTTTGAGGGAAAAACCTCTACTTGGTACTTTTCGTTAGTTCAAGGATCAATCACAAATTGGGTTGAATTCAATAAAGATTTCTTAGATAAATTTGGGGATGATAAAACACCTGCTCTTTTAGCCCTTGAGTTATCTCGGATTAAAATGGAACCTAAAGAAAGAATTAAAGATTTTAATTAGAGGTTTCTTACACTAAAAAATAAAATTCATGTTGCTTCTCAACCACCCGAAGAAATAATCATAGAGAACTATACTTCAGATTTACCAAAATATCTTGGGATGTTCGTTAAGAGAGCTGGTAAAACAACTCTGGTAGAAACTTTTGAGGAAGCCATTAAATTTGAGAAGGATTCTATGTCATATGAACCAGATAGAAGTGGGAAAGCTGATACCTTTCCTCGTAGGAAAATTGAAAGACCTAATTCAGAAAAGGATAAGGCATTTGATGTAGAAAAGCTGCAGAATGCTATTTGGGCATTAACTAATGAAGTTGTAGGATTAAAAAAACCTAATTCTGAAGCTTCCTCCTCTAGAGGATATTTCAGAAATCAGTTTCGACAGAATCCTAATACTAATAATAAAACAAGTACACCGCCTGATATAGCAGTAAATGAAAAAAAAATTAATACTATTTGAGCTATCTTATCCTTATCTGAAACTCTCTCAAATCAAGAAATGGCTGAAAATGAAGAAGAAGATGAATCAGAAAATGATGAAGAATTGGAAGAACCTCAACAAGTTAACGGTCATTTCTTGGACAGTCTTGTAAAAGATTATGAAGGTAAAAGTCCTCCTTCAGGAAAACATGCCTATAATACTCGTAGAACATTCGCAAACACTCCTGGAGATTCATCAAGTTCTACCACGAGAAATGATAACAATAATTCACAACCTAATAAACAAACTCAATCTAGCAAACAGGCTCAATCTACGAGGATTGCTCAGCCTATTCAAAATGCTCCAAAGTTGGATTTACAATATGACATAATTGAATATTTAAAGAAGACATGTGAAAACATCAGTATGTATGATCTTCTTCAAACTCAGCCAATGCCTAATAGTCATATTATAAATCCTGCCATGAGTTCAATAATTCCTAATGCTAAACAAAGTGTTGCTGCTAACAATTCTAATAATGATTTAACATCAAATAATAAAGGAAAGTTAGCAGCTGATAAAGCCTCGCTAATAGGGAGAATTCAAAATAAACAACTCCTCCATTCCTACTTACTGTTGAGATTTTTAATAGGAATGTTCATAATTGCATGGTTGAGTCTGGAGCATCTTCCAATGTAATGCCTTTATCTGTATGCAAAAGGATGAATGTAAAATATGTTCCATCAAATTCACAAATAACTCAATTGGATAGGACAAATGTGAGGGTTGTAGGAGAGATGAAATATGTTTTAGTTAGGATTGCATGTAATCCTTCAGTTTTTCAAATCATAGACATTATGGTTGCATATATTCCTGATGCGTATGGGTTGTTTTTTAGCAAAGATTGGTCTCAACAATTGAATGGATTCTTTGCTACAGACTGGTCAACTTTATGGTTACCTAAGAATGGAAAGTCAAATAAAATTAAGATAAACATGGAAAGATATATGAAACATACTGTGACAGAATTACATGATCCTAGTGAACCAGTTTTATTTTCAGACTCCATTATGGGGAATTACATGTATGAAATAGGATTTGGTAATTTTAAATCTGAAAATTATGTTTTTCTGAAAATAAACAGCAATCATAAATTCTTAATGTGACAACTATTTCTCATGACTCTTCATTCAAGGAAATTATAAATGATGTAGATAATCATAATATTGTAAATAGTATAGAAAGTAAAGTAGTTGTTAATAGTTCTACTTGGACTTTATATTTCGATGGGGCGAAGTCTAAACAAGGAGCAGGAGTTGGTTGCCTGCTAAAAGACCCTCAAGCAAATAAAACATGTATAGCTTGTAGGATGGAATTTAAGTGTACAAGCAATAATATGGAATATGAAGCTTTAATACAGGGTTTGAAAAAAGCGATTGATTTGGATATCAAAGTGTTAATGGCATATGGTGATTCTGAAATCATCGTCGGACAGGTCCGTAATTCTATTCACTACCTTTCTGAACATTTGCAGAATTATCAACGAGAGGTATGGAATCTCATTTCACATTTTGATGCATTTAACATAATTTAAGTTCCAGGAGTTCAAAACCAAGAGGCAGATTTATTAGCGAATGTAGCATCAAAATTAATCCCATCAGAAAATTTTACACCAGATTTCTTTTCAGTTGAATTGATTTTTAGGCCTTCTATACTAGATAATATCTTTAACTGGTGTGTGTTTGATAATGATGTGTAGGTGCTGAATTTTCTAACAAATGATGATACATTTAAAGATTTATCCATTGATGAAGTTACACATGACCAAAATCTGCGGGATTTTTCGATAATAAATTATTTTTGTTTAGTTGAAAAATCTTTTGAGAAGGTAAAACCAATTCCTAATTCTGTTTTGAGATTAGAAAAGTTCTTTGATCTTCAAGATAAATTTAGATCTGTTCCTAACTGTAAAACGAATAGCTCTCAAATGAAATATGAAATCATAAATTTAGAAACGGAACTAAATCCTCAAACTGTAAATCTAGGAATAGATTGCACTCCCACAGAAAAAAAAACAACATTCATAAAATTGTTTAAAGAATTTAAGGATTTATTTGCATGGACATATGATGATTTGAAAACCTTCAATCCACAAGTCATGCAACACATAATTCCAATTAAATAAGAGTCAAAACCTTTTCAACAAAAACTAAGGAAATATCATCCGTCATTAGAACAACAATTAAGAAGGAACTAAATAAGTTGTTAGCTGCTAGGATTATTTTTCCTATTCGGCATACTCAGTGGGTAGCCAACCTAGTTCTAGTTAGGAAGAAAAACAGTGATATTAGATTATGTGTTGATTTTAGAAATCTTAATAAGTCTTCTGAAAAGGATAATTACCCAGTTCCTCCCATGGAACAAATTCTTCAAAAAGTTTTTGGGTTTGAGATACTGTCACTTCTTGATGGTTTCTCAGGATACAACCAAATATTGGTTTCCCCAGATGATCAATTGAAAATAGTTTTTAGAACTCCATGGGGAACATATGCTTATAGAAAGATGCCATTTGGGTTAATCAATGCTGGGGAAACTTTTGAAAGGGAAATGGATATTGCTTTTAGAGGCTTAATTAATCATTCAGTAGTTGTCTATTTAGATGGAGTTACTATATATTCTAAATGTCGACAGGATCATATTAATCATCTTAGAAAGGTATTTGAATGATGCAGAAAATTCAGATTATCCTTAAATCCTAAGAAAACAATATTTACTGTTTCAGAAGGTATTTTATTAGGTTGCATGGTTTCAAAACATGAGATCATGATTGATCCTGAACGAACACAAGCTATTTCAAAAATAACTTACCCTTCTAGAAAGAAATCAATGCAATCATTTCTTGGTAAAATAAATTTTGTCAAAAGATTCATCCCAAGTTTTTCTAAAATCATTCGTCCTTTACAAAAAATGATTAAGAAGGATGCTATTTTTAATTGGGGACAAACTGAAAAAGAATCATTTCATAAAATTTTAGAAGCTATTTCAGAAGCTCCTAGTATTTTGAGCCCATATTTTAACAAAGATTTCATATTGTATACTTTCACTTCTGATATATCATATGCAGCAGTTTTAACTCAACTAAATCAGCAAAATAATGAAGTGCCAATTTCTTTTATGAGTTCAAATTTTAAAGGTGATGAATTTAATTACCATGAAGTTGATAAGCAAGATTTTACTGTTTTCAAAGCTATCAAACACTTTCTTCCATATTTATTGAAATCTAGAATGAAAGTGATAGTTCTCTATCCTTCAGCCAGAAATTTGCTAGTGCAAAAAGATTTAGGTGAAAAAAGGGCACCATGGATGGCAGCTCTTCAAGAGCATGACTTGGAAAACCTTCAACGGTAGTCAAGGATCAAGGATTATGTAAACTTGCCGCTGAAGCAGCTCATCTACCTAATAACAATTCTGAAGTTGTCATTGATGAAGTTTTACTTACGGGGGAAATTTACTTCTATCCTCCACCATAGGATTCTTGGTATACAGATATAAGAACACTTTTGGAAACAAGAACTGCTCCTGATTACTTGGAACCAAGGAAAAGGAGAGCACTTAGACTGAAATCTGCTCCTTATTTATTAATAGATAACATCTTTTTTAGGAGAAATTCAGACAGAGTTTTTCTTCGATGTCTAGATAAAGATGAAACAGAAGTGATTTTGAAAGAATTACATTTTGGACCAGCAGGTGGTCATTTTGGTGGAGAAACTATGACACATAAGGTTGTTAGGGCTGGCTATTATTGGCCTACTTTATTTTGAGATTCCTATGCTTTTGTCAGAAAATGTTAGGAATGCCAACTTGATGCAGGAAGAGTTAAGAAGCCTTCTTTCCCTTTACAACCTGTTTCAGTAGAAATACCTTCTCAGCAATGGGGTATTGATATAGTAGGACCAATAAACCCTCACTCTTCTATGCAACACAAGTATATAATAACTGCAACTTATTATTTTACTCATTGGGAAGAAGTTGCACCTTTAAGGGTTGTAAACACCAATCAGGTTATATTATTTTTAGAATCTTTTATCATAATGAGATTTGGTGTTCCAGATTCCCTTGTCTTTGATAATGATTCATGTTTTTCATCGGTTGAGTTAACTCAATTTGCCTCAGAGAAGGGAATAAGAGTTAGGTATTCAGCTAACTATCATCCTCATGGAAATGGTTTAGCTGAATCAACAAACAAAAATTTATTGAAAATTCTCAAAAGAACTATTTCAGCTCACCATCGTAATTGGCATATAAAATTATTTAATGCCCTTTGGGAAGATAGGGTAACTCCTAAAGCTTCCATAGGTAACTCACCCTTCTTCTTGGTTTATGGATCTGAGGCTATTTTACCACCAAATCTATTCTTACCTTCATTACAGTTAGCCCAGTTCGTTCAAGATGAAGATTGTCCAGCAATAGAGAAAAGGATTTACACTTTATTAAAACTTGAGGAAGAAAGAGACAGGTCAAAGCAACATTTTACAAAACATCAACAAATTGTGAAGTCTTGGTTTGATCAATCCTCAAGTTCTAATTGAGATTTTCATGTGGGGGACTTAGTTTTAAAATGGGACAAAGTTCATAAGGAAAAAAGAGATCATACTAAGTTTCAAAAACTTTGGTTAGGTCCCTTTATTATTGTTGAAAAGATAGGTCCAAGTACCTTTCATTTTCAAACCATAGAAGATCAGTTCGAAACATTCCCAGTGAATGGACTGATCTTAAAAAAATATTTCTGCTGATTTTTCCTGACCCTAAAATTGTATATAATTATGTATATGAGCTTATTTTCTGTCTGTAAATAATTTTATTTCAACTTTTTTATGTATATATTTTTATCATAAAATTGTTAATATTTTGTACAATCCTTTATTAAACAAGTGGAATAAGCAACAAAGTTGCTTAGTACCTGCCTCCTAAGAAGAGATTGAAAATATATAGCAATAGGATAATTTTGCTATAAAAATATATGATAAAACAAATATAATTACAATTTGAAAGAAAGTAAAACAAAAGTGAATTAAAAAATGTCCATTTAAATACGATATAGGTTATTGCAATGTAGCATAAAACAAGCATATTCAAGCTTCCTTACATACTTCTAGTAATATTCTTGACTTATGTTATAAAAATATGCAAGTTTCTTTATAGACTAGCATAAATCGGAAATAAGAAATAATAGCTTATAAGACTATAAATTAATATCATTGTTGTGAGAATAGTTTATTTATATTTTATTATAAATTTATAATGTTATACAAATATGCAAGTTTTTTTTATAGACTAGCATAAATAGGAAATCAACAGAATTCAAGGCTTCTTGAACACAGTCGCCATTTTACGATTTGACCTTTCAACATTTTTCTGTGATTCTAGTTCATATTTTTCCACCCAAATTCTACACAAAACTTACAGGGTTGAAAATATTTGTCTTCTTTTGAGGGAATGAGCTCTTCCAGGGATGGCATGGCTGTGAATCGTAACTGATGGAATTAGCAGATGTTGATCTGGTTCTCCCAGAGATATTGAAACAATGACAAGTTTATGGAATTGTTAGTTCCTCATCATCAAGCAGACACTGGAAGCGCATGGCACATACCAATAGATTCCGTGACCTGAATTTGTTTGGATGTTGAAAAAACAAATTGTCGTAGAGCCATGGTTTGGCACAACCAAATATGTAAGTTGCCATGTAACATCGAGGAAAATGTTAATTATTGGATAAGGAAACATCTACCGACTAAATTGACCGACAAGAATGTAAAAGCTAAGACTCTTTAATTAATTGGATCTGAATACAAATATGACACGTGTGCGTGGAATGCAAGAAATTGTTCTGTTGACCTACTTCTCTGGAACTTTCATGACACGGTATTTCACTTTTGTGCACATTTTAGGGTTAAGTATCCAGCCAGAGAATGCTCTAAAGAAAGAGGTTGGCCTGCTAGGGTTCAAGAAGAAAAGAAACAAGGACGCAACCGGCCAAATTAGGACACATGGGGTTTAATCAAGTACCTAATGAGTCAAATTATAACCCTTAGGGTTTGTAACAAAAACAGAATGCGACCGTGCCAAGCAAGCAATTGTGTTTTCTTTAGGGTTTGTGCTGGTGGTCAGCGACGTGTAAGAATGGAGGATTGAGATAAAATGATCCATCATGGAGTTCCGGCCAGCTGTTTCGCTTCTACACGCCTCTTGCAAATTTAGCAAAATTTGTGTAATGAAATGTTTCACGGAGTTGGGACTGAAGATGATTTGGTACAGAGTAAAGATCGGAATAGGAATTATGAATTATGATTGACAAAGTCTCCTGCGGCCCCACACTACTGCCACTTCCTATGTCACAAGTGGTTGTGCTAGTATAATTTGTCCTCTCATTTAATGTTGTACTTCAGTTGTTGAGATATTAGATGATGCAATTTATTTTTTTGGTTATTGCTGGAGACTTTCTCTCCATCCATTTTCTTTAGTTCTTATTGTGTATTCTTCAATTTATTTTCAAATAGTTAATTGGAATTTCTTTTCAAGCCTCTAGTATTGTCTTGGTGTTCACTTGTTTTTTCTAGAGATCTATCTCTATTTTCTTTTTGTTTGTGTTTGTGTTTTTGTATGCATCCATTATCGATCTAAGTGTTTCAAACTTAGTACTATAAAATAATAATTTCCTAAAAGCATATAAGTGTCATTGTACCTACATATTCATATGATACAATTTTATGATCCATCTTCCCAATATTTTATTTTGTGGTCCTTTTTCCACAAAAATCCACATACAAATAATTTTTCTATCAAAGAAAAAGAAAATCCCGCACTACTAAAGAAGTGGAAACATGACGTGTTAATTGCAATTAATTATCCCATCACCTTATTTTTCGCTTATTCATAATCAAATTAGACTAGATCCATAACATCTAGAATTGAGGTCATCATTAAATCAGTTTAGATCATCCAAAATGGAATTCCATACCCCATATTTAATTTTTTGCAACATACCTTCTTAATGTTTCTAACTAAATTTAACACCACGCAAAGCTTGTTTCAACATATTGGTGATCCTTCATCGACAAAATCGGTCAAAGAGTTTTTGTACTACTTTTTAGTTTATCTCATATCCAATGTCTTGAGATCCTGATGTACAAATGATATAAGATTCTGATTTTCGAATGGTCTGAGAGCCCTATGTTATCATAACCCAAGATCGCAATATTCCTAAAACCCAAGATTTTGAGGTTCCAATAGCCCAATATTTTGATGTACAAATGTTCTAAGATCCCAAGGATCTGAAGTCCCAATGTTCCAATGAGTCCATAAGTTGAGGTCCCAATGAATTGATAAGATGAAACCCCAATGAGTCAATACCATGAGAGTGTGATATGAATATGTACCAATAATTCAATGGACCGATGTGTTGAAAGGTCGATGTCAAAAGTTCAATAGGTCGGTAGGTTAATGTTCCAATAACTCGATGTACCAAGTTTCGATGATTCAATACTATATTGGACCCTATGATTATTAGAAGAGTGGTATCGGATATTTGGAACAAAATCATGTGTGGGGAAATCTAATAAAGAAAATATTCGATTTCTCGATAGCGTATTGGATGGTCCTATTTTTGGCAGTGATATAGTGTCATTTTTTGTTTTAGTTTTCGATCCTGAAATGATTTCGATATCCATATTTTTTTTAGAAAATGATGTAATATGTCATTGTAACATAGGTGGAAGTTAATAATAATAATAACACCCTTCTCTTGTTGTGTTTAGATTTGTAGCTCTAAGTGTTTCTATGTCTAATTATATGTTATGCTTCCCCTACCCTTCAAATTGGTATTAGTGTTGGAGCTCTTCCCTTCAACTTAATATAAGAGTTGTAGTTATGCCCCTTCAAGAGTTATTAGAGTAAATCAACTTTGAGAGATCCACTCGGTCCCTGGTGTTATATAAAATCCACTCACGAGCTCTACGAAGACCCTAGTTGTGTGAGGAGTATTATAATGTTCTTCTTGTAGTTATACAGTAGACCTCTCTCCATGAGAAGTTGTAACTAGAAGGTACTAGTGGAAGTTAGTGGTATTGGTGAAGAGTTAAGATTTGTTTGAGAAGTAGTTTAGATCAACCACAAATTCTAGTCATTGTTAGAAAGAATTATGACCATTGAAATATTAAAATTAGAATGCTATTGCATTCATAGGATGTTTGGAACCTGGTGGTAAATGGGTTTCCAGAACCAGTCGACTAGGCTGTTGAGCTGGACTTGACAATTGCAGAAAGAAATGTCCTAAGGGGGAGCAAGAAATAGGATGGAATTGCACTTTTCCTCATCGAACAGGAACTAGATGAAAGCATCTTTCTAGAAAAATATCAGCAGGAGTGTACTGTAAGACGACTTGGGACATCTCAGAAACAACCTATCAAGGCAAAACGAAGGTGAGTGTTGTCAAGGTATAGAAACTCTAAAGAGAGTTTGAGAGTGTAAAGATGAAAAACTCAGAAAATTTAGATTAGTTCATGACTGTTGTAAATAAGTTGAGAGTGTATGGTTAATACCTTTAAGATGAAAGGGTAATTGAGAAGGTTTTCATAAGGCTACCAAAGAGGTTGGAATCTATAATAAAAACCATATACGAGGCTAAAATACTAACCAAATGAAAATTGATGAGTTGACATGTTCCTTGGTGTATCATGAATCAAGGATGAATATATATGAAGTTAATAGCCTTGAGAATGCATTTAAATCTCAGAAATTTGTTACAAGGAGAAGGTGCAAATGTAACATATCAAATGTTCTAGGAGAACATAAGGAAGAACAGTCTAAGAAGAGATCTCACCAGAACCCCCATGGTTTAAGGAGGCGTAGCAGTGGAATTTTGGTGCAAAAAAATGTAAGTATGAAAAATACAAAGTGCACAGTTATTAATGCAAGAAATTTTGTCATTTTACCAACTAGTGTAGGAAGAAGAAGGTGGATGCTAGTGAGCAATCTCCAAATTTAATTGAAAGAATAAAATTTTAGTTCTACGAACTTGTAATGTAGCTTAGTAGAGTTCAAAAATATGTCTGGTTTGTTGACAATAGTTGTAGAAACCACATGACTGATAATTTAAAGTGGTTTTCTCTATTGGATAAATCAACTGAATCTAAAGTAAAGTTGGGTAATGACATCAAGGTATTGATGAGCAGATATGACCTGCTCGTCAACAAGGAGAAGCAGCCCAAACAAGATTCTTAAAGAAGTTTCTTGTTTTTTTCAAGTAGCCACATCTCACAAGAACAAGGGCCTTGTTTTGCACTATGCAGAATTCCTCCTTAAAACCGGGACTTTGAATTTGGTTTTATACAAATTCCTAAATACAAACTTATCCTATATCAAATATATGGTCAATCTATGATGCAAATTTCAATAGCTGAAACATGGAGTTTTAGTAGCTGCTAAACTGAAAATTGTTTAGTAGCTCCTAAAAGACATGTAGGTTTCCACTACAAAATACAACTATAATTCTAATTTTAAAACTAAATTTTGTCTAATCTATTTCTAATATATCCCTAAAATACTAATGCTATTGTCAAAATTGAATTAGAGATAAGTGTTTTTGAACATAGTGATAATATAAAATTAACCATCAATCAAAATAACATGAAAATTTAACAACACATTTCGTTAAATGACAATAACATTAATCATAAACAACTCTTTGATCAACTCTTTGATTACTGAAACAATTCTAAGAATAACATATGTTCAACACAAAAGGGATTAATCTTGTGCAC